>JAIXND010000782.1:0-311853 GCA_023646645.1 Varanus salvator macromaculatus
TTCCTGTCAAGTACCAGGCCATCTTTCTTCAGAGAGTCATTCATTGACAACCCTTTACTTTCCAATTTGTTTAGTTGAGACAAAGAAATTTCTTTCAACAGAAATCCCACACTTTAATGCATGGTTGTATCTCTCCACAATTAGCAAATAAATATAGGTATTTTTTCTGTTTGTCAAATCCCGTGGAGTTGCAAACTCTATAAGCTAAACTGGGAATGTAATTTGTGAAGGACGATTTAAAGGTAGCTTGCAGCATCCAGAGGAATGACTAGGAAGTGGGAAAAGGAAAAAGGTTCACCAATCTGTTGCTGATACTTCAGGTTTCTAATATAGGGTTAAGGATTGCCAATAGAAAGAGTTAGTGTTCAGGCCACCCAGAATAATCTTAGAAACTCTCTTCATACTGTTGTATATGTGTAGGTATATCCATAGTTTTTTTAATTTCAGGATGGTATTACGTATCCTATTATTGCTGATTTTGTTTTCTCAGATAGTATGTGCTGCTCATACTGAGCAATGCAGCATCCGCTATCCACCACCATCCCATTCATAAATATCATCAGTCAGGAGATGTCATCATTGGAGGCATTGTTTCACAGACATTTATTATCCCCAAGCTGATAAAGTTCACTGAAGAACCCCTGCCCAGTATGTTTGATGAGTTCAAGTAAGGACTTGATTAGGTTAAAATTCTTTGTAGTTCTATTTCTCTCAGTCTTGGTGCAGTAGATCCATCAGTAGAAGCAATATTCTGGAGAAGCTTTCAGTGGGAGAATCTATATTGTTCATGAATGACCTCATCATACAAAATATAGGATGAAAATATTTTCCTTCACCTAATGAGGGCAAAAGAAATCCACTAACTGAGATTGGGGCTAGGGCAGTGCTAAATGGTACTTAGCCACTTCTCTGAATTCTCTCCCTCTCTCTGGTCTAATGGCTTACCCTAGCAAAATTTTCCCGGACTAGCAAGCACGGTGAACAAAATGAGTCTGTGTTGGGGGGCAGGGGGCAGGGGTCTTGCAAAGCAAAGTATAGCTCTGTGGGGAAGGGGGGCTAAACAAGAAAAGGAGTGGGGTGAAGGAATTAATGTTTTGCCTCTTCCCTCTGAATCCCAGATCCAGTCTGAATCTCTGAAATAAGACATTCTATGGAGATGTGCGGTAAGAATCTCTTCCTTATAGAATGGAGTTAGGTTTCTTTATTTTTCCTCACTACTTATATCTTGAGGGATTCCATTGCTCTGTCCGTACCCTGCTCCTGGCAAGTTCCTTCATCTTTATCTCTTCCAGAGGACCACATTTGTCACTCCAAAGAAGGACAAATGAATCATCACATACAAGAATACTAGTAATTTGCACACACATTTTTAATTTGGCTTATTTATTGACATTCCTTTAATTCCTGTGAACACTTAAATGAGTCAGGTTATCAGTCCATCCAGGCAGGTGCTTTCTTTGGCTAGAAATACCTTTCAATGTCTTGAGAATACTTTTTCAGCAACCCTGAAGGATGTAGTTCCAGGGTCAGCAGGGCTCTGTACCTACTTCGAATTTTAATCGGAACTTTAAAAGTTCTGCAAAACAGGCTCAGCACCATAGTGATGGTGAGCATGATGACAGTGACCATGTGTATTCTACCAAGCATACCAACTAAAATACACCATGTTAAAAATTGAACTTCAGTGTGAAATCCACAGCAGGATGAGGTATCTGCTGGCACTGTGAAGCCACCAGCCTGCATTTAAGTCTTATCATCTGGGATGTGCTTTAGATTGAATTCCTAAGCAATATCAACTTGAGGAACAGAGATCTGTCATCCACTTCAGTCAACATTTGGTGAAGACATGAGATATGACCTTCTAGAAGGAATTTTAGAAGATAGACCAGGCCAGTGTCCCAGATCCATCATTCCCAGCTTTTTGCATCTCATTCAAAGCCATACATTTTTTGGGAGGTGTGAGGGGGAGGTATTTTCTTCTAAATATGAAGATGTAAGGAATTGGCCCTTTCAAGAATTTCTTAATAAGTCTTATCATTCCTGTTCTGCTATTGAATATCATTTAAATAGGGGGAGTTTACTTGCATCATTTGAAAACCGTAATAGTTGTTCCTTTATATTTAAAATGAAATTGTTTTCACTTACTTTGACTTCATGATTTTTGCTCTGTTCTGTTGTTCTGTAAAGTGTCATCTGAGATAGAGTAAGATATTTTTTCTGTTTGATATGAATTGATACATCTGAATGTGTTATAAAACAAATAATGAGTTTCAATCATGTATTCTTTCTCTTATACCATATGCAAAGAAAGCAGAGAAAAACATGTCAGGACAATGAAGATTGATATTGTTTGACTTTCTGATTTTCAGTATAGGTTAAATTAAAATAAGTCTCCTTCCAGAAATTAGGTATAAAAATGCTGAAATAAATAGGAAGTATAATTCACACAAAAAATGGAATATAGTTCTATTAACAGATATACCTTTCATTCTAGTGTGGTGATGAGGAATTATCAACATATCCTGGCTTTGGTGTTTGCAGTAAAGGAGATTAACAAAAATGTTCAGCTGCTGCCCAATGTCACTTTAGGCTTCAGGATCTATGACAGCTATTACAACGCACATTGGACATTACATAATGCAATGCGACTTACGTACACACCAGAGAGATTTGTCCCGAATTATATTTGTAGCTTCCAGAATGCACTATCTGCAGTCATTGGAGGATTGGATTCACAAACTTCCCTTCACGCAGCAAGCATCTTGGATAGCTACAAGATCCCACAGGTAGCTTATGTGAACAGATGGGCTCCTGGCTCCTTGCTGTCATTGTCCATCTGTGTAAATCTGCCCTCTGTGTAACTGACTTTGTCATCTTAACAAAACAATGGACCAACAAAACCTTCCTGTCCTCTTGCAGTTTGATCAAGGAGAAAGAATGAGCTGTACTGAATGTTAGCCCACAAAAACTTCTTGGTCTCAGAGAAAATAATGTTCACTTGCCTTATGAGGCCTTTCTAAGGATTGCTGTCATCATGCATGTAATGTCCTTTCACTAATGGAAATTCTTACACAAATTGTTGTCTCTTCTTTCTCCTCATTTTTTAGTTCATCTATGGTTCTGCTCCGGTGAGGGATAGTAAAACCCCAGGCCATTTTTTCTACATGTTGACCCCTCAGGAAACTCTTCAGCACGCAGGGATCCTTTCTTTGGTTCTGCATTTCGAATGGATATGGATTGGGTCATTGTTATGGATGATGAGAATGGAGAAAGAATCGCACAAGCAGTGCTCCCACTGTTTTCTAAGCATGGCATCTGCTCGGCCTTTCTAATAAGAATCCCAGATACAAGTGAAGCCAGTGAAGCTTTGTTTCTCTGGGGAATAAACATTAGTCGTGAAATCATGGAAAATAAAGCCAATGTAGTGGTTATGTATGGAGAATCTTTTACTGTACAGTTTTTGTGGTTCTTTCCCTATCTTTCAGTACTAGAGGGAGACATGCAAAATAAGCAAAAGGGCAAGGTGTGGATACTGACTGCCCAGATGGAGCCAATTTCATTTCATTATCAAAGGACTTGGGACACAGAAATCCTCCATGGTGCACTTGCTTTCAGCATTCACTCTCGGAATCCTGCAGGATTTGAAACCTTTGTGGAGAGAAGAAACCCTTTCAGTACAACAGGAGATGGTTTTATCAGGGAATTCTGGCAACATGCCTTTGGGTGCACATTCCCAAATGCAGGTGTGAGTGAAATGGCTATTTGTACTGGGCAGGAGAAGCTGAACAGCCTTCCTGGGACTTTCTTTGAAATGGGCATGACTGGCCCCAGCTACAGCATATTCAAGGCAGTCCATGCGGTGGCCCATGTTTTACATGCCATGTCCTCACCTAGACAAAAACTCAGCACAGCAATGGAAAGGCAGGACCCAATATTTCGAAATCAACATTCATGGAAGGTAATGGGTTAACTTAAATGTACCCTCCATAGCACTTTATTCAATCTCTCTGTTCTCACTGGTACATTGGAGATCACCTCTACATATCTGCTTTTGGAGCATAATACAAATTTTCTTATTCTGTATTCAATCTGCATTGATGATGATTCCTTTGATCAACAGCAGGAAGATCTTAGGCAAAATATTTTCATGCCATTGCGTTTTGAGGTGCAGAGGATGTGGTTTAGAATTGTTGTGACATGGTGGTTGTAACTGCAGAATTCATTCTCCTGATTGGAGAATGAAATGCAGCATAATAAAGAAAAATGATGAGTTTGTAGGGTTGCTGAAAGCATAGGGACATTCAGAATGTGTTGCACACTGTTCTAGTGGTGAAAGACCACACTGTCTCACTTCGATGACAAGCTAAATTAAACAGTTTACAAATCTGTCAGGGTGGCATCCTGAGTTCCTCCTGTTTAGTCCAATTGAAATGAGGAATTCTTGCATTGAACTAACAGAAAATCCAAACCATCAGATATGTTCCAGAACCTGGAAACCATAGATTACTGTATCTGCAGATGGTTTGAAGCATTTCAATATACAGTCTGTGTCATATTGGTAATTTCAATCAAACTTCTTTCAGGCATCTTCCCACAAGTGTTCCAGAGGATTTTTGAGTATCCCATTTATAGTAAATTTAAATTCTGACACTACTGCTACTATGATGAAAACGGTGAGATATGCTTTCTGAAGAACACACACATATAAACTACAAATTTAAATCTGGTTCTGGCGTAAAATAACACTCCTTCCACCCACAGTACATATAATGCAGGGCACAATTCCAGTGTGCATTGTTGTAAAAGCATTCATTTCCCTTTTCCATCTAGGTCCATCATTTTCTGAGAGGCATGTCATTTAACAACAGTGCTGGGGACACAGTCACCTTTGACCAGAAGGGCAAGTTAGTGGTTGGATTTGACATCATCAACTGGATTTTTTTGGCAAACCGATCTTTGCATAGAGTCAAAATGGATGTATGGATCCAGAGGTTCCCCTAAACCAAGCATTCTCCATAAGTGCTGATGCCATAACATGGTGTAGATGGTTTAACAGGTAAGAGCCAAATGAAGAGAGTCTAGAATTAATTGCATGACTAATTCATGAAAATACTTCTTTATGGTCCAGAATGCACCATTCTGAAGTGCACATTTTAATTTTTCAAACTACCATCTCAAGCTTGGGTGTGTGCCAGCTTTAGCTGATGAATGCAATTCCTTTGCATTTTCCAGTTTGAATGGGGAAATTTGGGTTTAAAAAATGGTTGAAGATGTGCAACTTTTGAACATCTTTAAGGAGGACACACTTCCTTTTCCAGGGTTTGAGGAACTAAAGACCTTCCATTGGTGAGGGGACATATTCTCATTTCTGCCATGATCCCCTGAAGGGTGAACATAAACCTTAAAATAAACAATTTGAGAGTAATCCTGTAGCCCTGGACATCAATTTTGGGGGCATAGGATGATTCAAATTCCCAGTTGTAAGACTGGAAAAAATTCTCTGGAATCCATGCCCCAACCGCCTCCAACCCTTCCAGCCAGCGAGGAAAGAAAAGCCTCAGCTTCCTGGGAAATGAACCTTTTTGAGGCTGGGCAAGGGGCCTTAGCAATGGAGTAAAAAGGGCATTTTAGAGATGGGGAGAGGAAGAGACTGAGGTTGAAGGGATAGAAGGCATCCTGGTAGTGCTGCAGCCTCCTTCTTGCTCCCTCTCAGGCATCTTTGTCAGGTGGTGAAAAATGGTCATTTAGCTTAGTTTAAGCATGGGGAACAGGAGATGGAGTTCATTACCGCTCCTGCTAGGCACTGACTGCTCCTAATATCTACAGTCTGACCCTTTGTTGCCTTCAGTGTGTATAAGAACACAGGTGAAGTTCTTGGTCTTTCAATTAAACTTCTATCAAGAAGTTTGCAAGTTGCCCAAATGAGTGAACTTGTTGTATCCAGTGATGGCTTTCCCTAGGTCAGCATGTTCCAAGTTCTTAACAAGGAGAATATTGACTTTTCCTGCTCATCCTCTCTGTTGTTTTCTGCTCCAGAAGGTCACCAAATTCTCAAGAGAAAATTTGCAGGAGAGGATGGTAGACTCCAATGGGGCAGGCAGACTCAAGTAATGTGGGTGCTTCTATATGTGGAAGCTGAAATACATTGAAATACGTCCAGGCTACCAGTGTCTCAGTGTCAGGGTTCACTCCATAGACTCCCATCCAGACATATCCTAAGACCCTAGGAAGATAGCCCGATTCCCCAACCAGACTCTAATTGGCCAAGATGTTAGAGGGAGTGGACCTTATTCTCTTCCTCCTCCCAGAGGCGGCTCCCTAAAGTGGGAATCCCCACTGCCCCTGGTGGTGATGACCCCAAAGGGATCTAAGCTACAGCTGCCAGTCACAAAGCCTCCTTTCCATCCTCTCTCTTCCTTGTGCAGAGAGCTGTGGAAGAAATGCATCAGTTTTGCCTGCATCCCCTTGAATCAAAATAGGTGTTACTCTGAATCTGTGCCTAGCAGTAATCTTTCCTGAGAGTAAAAATTCTCTAGAGTTGGCACAGGGCTCCTGATCTGGATCTCAAAGAACTCCACAACCACTCCCTATGTAGAGACACAAGCCTCTCTCGCACCAGCCAAAGTGTAGAAATATGCATACCACCACTAAACACTTATTCAGCTGATTTCCATGTATGCCCAGAGTGTCACCAAATCCTGTTTCTTCATAAATTTGGTTTGATTTTCATCAAATATTCAAATTTGGCTTTGATTTACGTCAGAGAACCCGCCCTTGATAACGATTTTGACCATTCTTGAATCAAATCAATCCCGTTTCAGCTGCTACCATTGAACAGTGGCTTCGTTGTCACTTTAGTGGCACAGGAAAAGAAACAAGCTTGAATCTTAAGAGCTCCAAGCTCAGTATTCTCAAGGTAACTACTCATATTGTCAAGATAACCACTCTCTTCTTACATGTATCGATTAGGCGCAACCTATTTCCATATGCAGTGAGAGTTGCCATCCTGGTTCATACAAGAGGGTGAAGGAGGGGGAGCCATTTTGTTGTTATGATTGCATTCCATGTCCAGAAGGAAAGATTTCAGACCAGGAGGGTAAGAGAGAGACAATACAAAGCTATGCATTGAAATGGCTAAAATCCAGAGGAATGTGGGTACAGAAATAATGTATGAATAGGTGCTAATTTTCTTTGGTTTTTGAAATGTATGTAAGCATTTTTTCCTGGCCACAAGATTTTGTTGTGGTAATTATCTTTTGAAATGTTTTTGTATTGCTGTGTATCCATTGGTGTATATTTTCCGATGGAAAAACAATTTATTAAAATGTCTGCTGTCATTTTGCTAGCTAGCAGCTATAATTTATGCAACTGTCCAATTGGTATTTGACTACAGCAGTGTTTCTTACTTGGAGTATTCCTTGAAATTCATTAAGCTGCTTTAGCAATTCAGAACTTGGTGGCTTGGTTTGAATGGTTCCCCCAGGAGGTATGTATCATGAAAACAAAGGATTGCAGGGTTCAGATAGTACAGGAAATGTATGACTGATTATTTCTTACAGTCAGCAATAACATCTGCATGACAAAGTTGTGATCCTTTTATTTATTCCACTTTAATTACTCATACTAGTCTGAAGATCCTCTGAGTGGACATTTATATAGTTTGCCATATAAATGTCAGATCAGCATGAAACAACCACATTCCTTGATAGATATTAGGTACCTATTTTGCTACTTATTTGCTGGAAGTTTCAAGGAAAGGAGGTTAAGAAAGCCTGTAGTTAACCTGCTTTTGTGCTTCACAATGTGTCCTTTGTTGTGTTGGGAGGAGTCACAAAAAACCACAGAGGCTTTTCAAAATCAATCATTTGAGCATTTCTATCCCAGGAATGGGTTGACTCATAGAACGACAAGAAGCCGAAAATGCTGTACATGGTAAATTTGACTTTATTGAAGCTGCCAGGTAGCTTTGTGGCAAGGACCTTATTTTTTACTCTCCTGGATCATGACATGATATAGTGGCATGGCCAACCTCAACCATGTATGAATGTTAAGCGCTTCCAAGCTGGGATGGAATACAGCTGCTCTCCAAACTGGATGAGCAAGGACAGAGTAACCGGAGGAGTTTCTCTTTTTAAGAAATGTAGTGATTTCATGTTATAGCTCATGTCAGATGAGTCTTGGGATGTTCAAATTCTCATTTCTTATACCTTCCTCTCAGATATTTTATGTCTGTGTTTTTCACAATGACCTATGATTAGAAGTAATGAATTCATTGAATTTTAAAACATTTTGGTGAGGTTACTGCAACATATGTGAAACTGAAACCACACGTTTGACTTTTTATCCAGATCTGAATGACTGTTCTACGTGTGCAGATGGACATTTTCCAAACAAACAACAGGATTTTTGTATTAGGAAGACAGTGACCTTCTTGTCTTATGAAGAAAGTTTGGGGATCAGTTTAGTCTGCTTTGCAATTTTGTTTTCGTTGTTGACTGCTCTGGTGCTGGGAATCTTTTTGAAGCACCACAACACTCCCATCGTCAAAGCCAACAACCGGGAACTCACGTATGCTCTCCTTATTTCCATGTGCTCTGCTTCCTCTCTGTGTTGCTCTTCATTGGCCACCCGGAGAAGGTGAAATGTCTTCTCAGACAACCAGCTTTTGGCATCATCTTCTCAGTGGCTCTTTCTTGTGTCCTAGCAAAAACCATCACAGTGGTTTTGGCCTTCATGGCCACCAAACCAGGATCCAGGGCCAGAAAGTGGGTGGGGAGAAAGGTGACCAACTCTATTGTCCTTTCCTGCTCCCTCATTCAAACAGGCATCTGCACTGTGTGGCTGGCAACCTCTCCTCCATTTCCAGATGTAGACAAGCACTCAGTGCCTGAAACCATTACTCTGGGCTGCAATGAGGGATCGGTGACTATGTTTTACTGTATCCTGGGCTTCATGGGCTTCCTGGCCAGTGTGAGTTTCATTGTGTCTTTCCTTGCCCGGAAGCTGCCTGACAGCTTCAATGAAGCCAAGTTCATCACGTTCAGCTTGCTGGTCTTCTGCAGTGTCTGGCTGTCCTTTGTTCCCACCTACCTGAGCACCAAGGGCAAATACATGGTAGCTGTGGAGATCTTCTCAATTTTAGCCTCCAGTGCAGGATTGCTGATCTGCATCTTTTCCCCCAAATGTTACATTATTGTATTGGAGCCCGAGCTGAATAACAGGCAGCAGTTGTTGAGAAGGAAATGAACAAAATAGGAGCATGTTGTTGCAGTTTAATAATTCAGTCCCGACTGCTTTAGTACTTTAGCATTAAATTGTCTTTTGTACCCTACCAAATATTTGCCTAGTTTAAAAGGCTGGTCAATGCCACCATTCTTTCCTTCTCCTCGATCAAAAGAGGCATCTGCACTGCTGCAACCTCTCCTCCATCCCCAGATGCTGACATGAACTCAGTGACTGATGAAATTGTTTTGGAATGTAAGAAGGGCTCTGCAACTGTTTTTTACCCAGATGCTGGCCTGTATGGGCTTCCTCACTCTCGTCAGTGTCTGTGGTGCTTTTCTCACCAGGAAGCTGTCTGACATATTCAACTAAGTTAGGTTCATCACCTTCCACATGTTGGTGTTTTGCGGTGTTTAGTTCTCCTTTGTTTCATTCTAGCAGAGTTCCAAGCAGAAATACATGACAGCTGTGGAGATCTACTCCATCTTGGTTCCTAGTGCCAATTTGCTGGCTTCATCTTTCTCCCCAGATGTTAAAGTATTGCACTGTGCTCCAGAGTAAAAAACAGCTTCTTGATCACTATCTGGTGTTTTGGATTTTTTTGGTAGTATTGTTGCTAATGTTACTCTTATTACTATTTTTCAGCCCATCATATTTCAGCAAAATCGATATAGATGTGAAAGAAGTGTAGGTCTAACAGAAACTCTCTCTATTTCACCATGTCAAACTCTCAGCAGACTCTTCAGTTTCCCAAGCTGATTATTATTATGATCCCTTTTCATTCTGGATTAGGTACTGCCTGTTCTGTACACAGTGAGAGTTTTTACCTGAGGTCTAGCAAAAGGTGAAGCAGGACGAGCTATTTTTCTGCTGTGATTTTAGGACTTATGCAGAAGGGAAAGTTTGACACCAGAAGGGTAAGACACATACTGCGTAGATTGTTCCCAAAAAATTGAGTGAACATTCAGATGGTTAAATATGGTTGCAATTTTGGCCATCTTTTCCCCCACAGACATGAATGACTGTCATAACTGCAGAGACAAAAGAAACTGAAACCAAAACCATGATTCACGCTTTTTGTATAATCACAGTTGTTACCTACATGATATACATATAATGTCTGGGAATCAGCATGGGCTTTTTTCACATTTTCACTTTTTATGATTATGGCTCTGGTGCTTGGAATATTTAGAAAGCATCACAACATTCCCATGGTCAAAGCCAACAAGTGGAACCTCACCTACGCTCTCCTTATCTCCCTTCTTTTCTGCTTTCTTTGTGCACTGCTCTCTTTGTGTATCCTGGAATGGTGATTTGTCTTCTCCAACAAAATGGCAGCAACCACACAAAAGATCAGATTAAGGTAGATCCAGCTTTTATTGGAGCAGGAGAATAGTTCTATTTTCAGAATCCATTTCTGTATTGGGAGGGAAACCTTAGGGGTACACCATCCCCCATAATCCCACTTGTAATTTTAAGAATGAGACAAAAAAGATACCGCCCACTCTGGAAAAGTAGAACAAAACAGCAAAACTACTATAGGCATAGGCTAAGATTGAGTATGGTTTAAATGGTAGGCAGTACATTCATTTAGATTGGGAAAATTTTACAAGGCAAAAGCCTGCACAGGAAAGGTTAAGCTTCCCTGCCTTTACATTGTAGTCCCAAACCAAATCAGGTGGTGTACTCTGAGTCCAGAGCAAACAAAAAACTCCAGTGGCATTCATAATGAATGCTGTGTTTAGCCTCATAGGTCTGTGTTTGCATTCTGATGAAACTTTCCCAATTCATGCATACAACTAATACAAGTATTATGCTCCACATCGTGTGAAAAACACTTGTTTTCAACTTCAGCATATGTGATGTCAAATTGCTAACCTCTCCTTTAATTGTCTAAAGGACAGTTCTGTTGCAGCCCAACTTCCCTGCAGATTTCTTACTAACAAGGCAATTCCATTAGGCTCCGAAGGACAGTGGTAATATATTCAAGGATTTGTAATCATGAGAATAAATAAGGATGGTCTGTGTTCTGAAGACGCCTACATTTGTCATCTCAGTGTTCTGCATGGGAACAAGCGGATTTGCATGAATAGCAATTTTTTCCCCTTCTACTCAGCATGAGGGAATTAGGAGTGGTGTTGCTGTGCTTGCTTCTCCAAATAGGAAGCAAGACTGATGCCAAAAGATGCAAGGGCTATGAGCCAAATCCTCCACTGTATGAGTATCCACAGTTGGGAGATCTCATGATTGGTGCCATTGCTTCTCTGTCCTTCATCATTCCCGATCCATTAACCTTCACTGAAGAACCTCCACTAGCATTGCGTGATGAACTTGCATAAGGAGTTAATATTTTCTTTTAGTGTCTGTCCAGTTTATTTATAGATTTTTATTTATCCATCTGTTTGTCACCAGAAATATTCCTAGGAGATACAAGCTCTGAACAATGGTATGGGATGTAGGGAAAGCTCATATTATTCCAGTGATGTCGAAACAAGAAGGATGCATTCTGGTGTGAAATTAAGATTCACATCTATTTCACTTCTGCTCAAAACCTCTCTGTTATCCTTGTATTTTCAGTTACTTTTCCATCACTTTCAGTCTTGCACAAATTTCCACAGAATTACATCTCTTCCTCTTATTGCTACTTTCCATTCACCTCTGCCTTTTTGCTCCACCTTTCTTATGGAAACTGCATATGGCAAATATTCCAGGAATTGGATCAACTCTTTGGGAGAAGTAAAATTCTCCTGCCATTCCTTCCACAACACCTCCACCAGACCCCCTCCTGAATGTGCTGATCTGTGATTGGACGGACAGGGAGGAAACCCAAAATCTGATGAAGACCATTAGTGAAGCTCTTCCTCTCATAGATGATCCTTGCTTTCAGTGAAGGCAGATACTGGATCCATCCCAGAACAAATGTTCTCTGTTAGAATTGGAAGCAATTTCATTTCAGGGATCCTTGTCACTTGGATGGGGTTGTATTCAGTGTGTTGTACTCTGTGCTTTTTCCCATCACAATAATTTTAATTATTTTCATGTACCTAAAAGATGTTCCTCCTAAGCAGGACTATAATACGAAGAGAAATCGTTTCTTCTAATCTCCTAAATCCCAATGGCTGAGAGTGTCCATCTAGATACAATGTATGGCATTCCTCTCCCACCATGCACAGGATTCTCCTAAGCCCCTTCATTGGGAAGTGATGAGCCAGGGCAACAGGGGTGATAGGATTGTGGCATTATACCCAGACACATTGCACTTGAGGGAAGCTTCACTGAAATCTGTTGAATTCGCTTTGGGTTACCCTGCACAGGATCACACTATTCAGTTCCTTGACCATGAGAAAGTCCATGGACTGGTGTATTCTGAAGAGAAATATGATGATGCAAAAAGCAGTGTGAGCTGCTTATAAAATTCTGTGTGAGGAACGTTCTAATACAGGAGCTGACTTTGTTGCTTCTAGTGTGGTGCCAAAGAATTACCAACATATCCTGGCCTTGACATTTGCAGTGCAGGAGATCAATGACAACACCCTCCTCTTACCCAACCTCACCTTGGGGTTTCACATCTATGACAGCTACTTCACAGCCAAGTGGACCTATCAGGCCATCTTACTACTGCTATCTGCAGCACAGAAATTAATCCCAAACTACAAATGTGATCTCCAGCATCACTTGATAGCGGTCATCGGGGGACTGGACGCCAAATCCTCCCTTCACATAGCAACTCTCTTGGATATCTACAAGATTCCACAGGTGCGGACCATGTCTTTTGATGAATATGAGGAATTGAAGTCTAACATTTTTTTTACATTCTCAGTGTTCATTCATTTGTGCATTTGTGCCTGGGAGATGGAGATCTGCTTAGTGGAAGTATTCCCTGGCTGTATCCTTTGGATGAGCAAGAACATTGAAGATAAAGCCAACTGTGTGGGGAGAGGGATATTTCTGATGTGGATCTAAGATGGGGGGGGGGGGTCTAGGCAGAGACTGAGACCACAATCACTTAAACATTGTGTTCCATATTGAAATGTGACAGAAGCTCCTCATTTATCTTGCTCTTTGCTCCAGCTGTCCATAGGCAGAGAAGGAAAAAATGGAGCTCTCCATTTCTTTTCCTTGTGTACCAGGCCCTGCATTCACCACCAGTCTGGATCACGAACCATCTGGAGGGAAGGCAAAGCATGTTGGGGACTGAAGTGGAGAGACTGAAGGGAAGAAGGTGTTAGCACTCTTCTGAACTTAACACTAACTCAGGAAATAAACTTCATTATTTTCAGTGGTTTGTGGGATATATGTATTGCAGGAGGGAGGAGAATGTCAATTTTATATCAATCATAGCATTCGCACCCACCCTTTTTAGGCCCCTGGATATATTCAGGAATTTGGGAAAGTCCTGTGAGGACCAGCAAAATGTCTGAATGATTGGCTGTTTGATTTCCCCCTTTCTCATCTACAAATCTTAAGCTGAGCCATATTCAGGAAAATTTTGGTTTTGTGTCTTTGGATGCTGCAATTCCACTCAATAAGGAATTGCTTAGATTGGTTGTTTGCTCATGGTGCAATGCAGGGAATACATTTTGGAAACATCAGCTTTAGCAACTTGCAGTTGTTGCTTTTTTGTGCAGGAGATTATGATGCATGAAGTTTTCCCACAGAATAATTTTAATATACATTGGAACTTATATTTTCTTATATTGTTATTTATAAATAAATAAATAGTTTCATGGAAATTAACATATGGATGAAAGGAATACTCTGTGCCCTCTTCATGGGTAAAAGGCAGATGCTATGAAACTGAACTGGGGTCTGGAAACACTCATCTATCAGGCAAGCACTACAGACCGTATAGTGTTTTGATATCTGAACAGAAGAAAGTGTACAGACCCAGCCTTCAAATTCATACTTCTTGGGGTATCTGGTCCACTCATGTTGAACCCTTAGAATTATTGTTAGAATTATTGTTATTTGTATTCTTGCCATACAAGTCCTGGAGGCAGGTCCACTTGCACAGATATTGGAAAAAATTAATATGTCTTCCAGTGCCATATGGAAGACTCTTTTCAGGCATCATTGGTGGTGCCCATATGTGCATTGACACAAAGGAGACCTCCGTATTGAAGTATTGCTCTGAAGATTCTTGAAGTTATATATGCAAATGTTTTGAAAACATCAATGCCACTACATGAATGACCATATTATTTAGTGCTTCTCCCTCTCCTTGTATCTTCTTAGCTGATATATGACTCTGAACCTGTGATGAATGATAAAACCCCAGGCCTGTCCTTCTACAACATGACTCCCAGGGAGTCCCTTCAGTATGCAGGCATTCTCTTTGCTGCTGCATTTTGGGTGGACATGGATTGGGGCATTTGTTATGGATAATGACAATGGGGAGCGATTCCTTCAGATGGTGGTGCCATTGTTTTCCAACAGTGGTGTTTGCTTTGCCTTCATTGAAAAAATCCCTGAACTTGCTTTTGGCAGGGATATGAAGAACATTTTGGAGAAGGGGGCAAAGATACGTGATAATATTGTGGACAGCACAGCCAATGTATTGGTGGCCAACGGAGAATCATATTCCATGACATTTTTTAGATTCTTACCATATTTATCAGAATGAGGACATGTGGCACATACACCAATGGGTATGGTAATGATTGTGACAGCTCAGGTGGAGCTCACTTCATTTGTTATTCAAAGAGATTGGAACATGGACTTTTTCCATGGTGCTCTTTCTTTCACAATTCAATCCAATGATGTCCCAGGATTTCAACAATTACTTAATGCACAAGACCCTTCCAGTCCAAAAGGGGATGGGTTTATAAGGTCCTTCTGGCAACAGGCTTTTAGCTGTGTATTCCCAGATCCATTTTGGGGCAATGCAGATGGGAATATGTGCACTGGAGATGAGAAGTTGGAGTGTCTTCCTGTGACTTTTTTTGAAATGAGTTTGACTGGCCACAGCCACAATGTCTGCAATGCTGTCCATGCGGTGGCCCATGCCTTGCATGCCATACCTTCATCTGATCTGAGGAATAGAGGAATGGTTATTAGAGCTGGACGGACATTTGAGTGCCAACTACTTTGGCAGGTAATTGGCAGAAGAGCCTAATGAGGGAAAGGAACACCATTTGCAGATAACAACAAAATCTCAATAAAAAATAGGAAACTCATTCAATTTGTATTTGAACTAGATGACCACATTTTTTCTAAGCTCCTTCCTTTGCATTCCAGCTCCATCATGTTTTGAAAGCTATTTCATTTAACAACAGTGCTGGGGACAAGGTTTCTTTTAATGAGAATGGAGAGTTACTAACTGGATTTGATGTGATCAATTGGATTGCTTCCTCAAATCAATCCTTTCAAAGAGTGAAGGTTGGGTGGATGGATGCCCAGGCTGTTCCAGGCCAAGCACTCTCCATCAGTTCAGATGCCATAACATGGAACAGCTGGTTTAATCAGGTTTGGTTCTCGGTGGATTAGCACAGTCTGCACATTTGAATAAGACTATAATGTTACAAGTGCATTGTGTTTCATTTGAAAATGATGGACATAGAAAAATATTTAAGTGAAACCGGGTAGCCCACTAGGTGATGCAGTGAATAAGACCCAATCAACTTCTGCCCTGCTTCTTGTGCTGCTGAATTAACCTGGTGAAATAGGGAAGAAAATAATGTACTTTCAAATTTTGCTCTTATGTAAATACTTAAAATCATAGCTTTAAAAAAAAACACTTTGCTTCATTATGAAACTAGATAATAAGCAACTGTAAACATAAGTTCAGATGCAGGCATAGTTGTATTTGGGACAGCACATTGAAAGAAAGAAAACCTAAATGAGTTAGGATTAACACCCCATTGATTTCAATGGGATTTCTCTAAGAATGACTCTAAGAAATTAGACCTAGTCTATAGTAAAAATGTACCAGGCTCAGTTTTTTCTTTTATAACATATGCTCTTTTATTATTTCTCCCCTCTTTTGGGGATGGGTGAAAATGTTGTGTCATTTATTTTATATAATATTTTACTGAAATTAAAAAAGTGCCTTCTTCTTTGCGCTAGAGAAAACTTGCTATTAGAACAATGTAAGTGTGGAAAAAATGGAAGCTTACAGTCCATTTTGGTGAATACATCTCAAAACTCCAGATCACAATCTCTGTCTGAAGGACGAGTGAGTTCTCAGTTAGGGTCTCTCTGATTGGCTTCTGATTTTTAATAGCAGCATTGCAAGAAGGGTGGACTGCGTGTTCTTTTTTTGTTTGGTTAGGACAGAGGAGTGACCATTCCATTTCAGTCTAATTTGTAGAAGTCTTCAGGTTCCTTCATCCCTCCATCTATCATCCATCCATCCATCATCAGATGTTTATCCCAGTTTTCTCTTAAATTGAACTCAAAGTGGTTTATGTAATGCTGATTAAGATGAACCTTACTCCCAGTGTATTCAGGGTGAAAGGGTACACCTAATTTGCTTTTGATTGGTTTTCTTTGACATTCTGCAAAACCATGATCCAACCCAATGGCAGCAAGGAGCTGCAGTTGGTGTAGAGAATGGTGGGCCACTAGGGGCCAGTATTAGTTTCAGAGCATCCTGGTAGTCACAGTCTCTTTATTGTGCTATCAAAATTGCTCTCATCCTACATTAAATTTGGATATTGCTTTTTAGGACCATCTATGTGTTTTGCTGTCACATCAGTAATTGGGCCAGATGGGAAGTGCTCTTAAATCACAGGCGTGTCTGTGGCATGTCCATATGGTGGCCAGTTTTGGGTGGCTCCATCTCACCTTCCCATGGGAATTCTTGAAATGGAGTCTTGATACATATGCAGCAAATTCACTTCTGGCAAATCATGTGAATTTTCTTTTAAAACAACAAAATTGCTTTCTTTCAGAAATGCCTACAAATTCCTGGAATTGAGTTCATTTGAAAAATGAATGCTTTAACGCACACCAGAAAATCTGCATATTATTAATAAGAATGATAATACTTCATTTTTAATGCTATGTGCAAACAATACATAGCTTACTTGTTCAAAGTAGCAGAAAATCAAGTAAAAATGAGAGAACATTGAATCATGATTTTGGGAAGCTTGATGCAAACTAGAAAATAGCTTTTCCCAAACTCAGAAGAGCTAGGTTGATGACACCATTAATATGGGATCCTTGCCCCATGTTCCATTCCATTTACATGCAAGTGGGAAGCATGAATGCACACAGTCATCTAAGTTCAACCTTGCCGAAGTATCACAGAGCATATTTATGGAAAGTGGCTCCTGGAGAGCTTCACAAATCACAGAGAGATTGCAGAACTGGACAGATTCCAAAGTATGATTGTCATGATTTTCAAGATTCTCACTCTCCCCCTCCCCTGATGACTTAGGCACAGCCTCTATCTGCGTGCCGTGAGAGCAGCAATCCTGGTTCTAGGAAGAAGGTCAAGGAAGGGGAGCCATTTTGCTGCTATGATTGCATCCCATGTCCCAAAGGGAAGATTTCAGGCAAGAAGGGTAGGCATTAGAATGCACAACTATTCCAAATACATTTGATAAGCTCAAGAACAGGTATGTAAAAGAGCTTTCTTCAGGGCCTGAAGTGTGACTGAATGTGGAGAGGTGGGACAAGATGCAAGATGATGAATAGTGGTGTGGAGGGGGAGGGGAGGTAGGTGTGTGTGAGCACACAAGATTATTTTCCCTGATTCGAAGACCCAATTGCAGTGCATTCTAAACATTCAGGATGGGTGACAGTGCGGGTTTATTCTGAAGCAGTTTCCATTCAGTTTAATAACGCTTGTTCTAAAATTAAGAAGTATATATGATAGCAGCCATAAACCTGAAGACCTTGCCCAATTATTGCATTCTGTCCATGGGCCATGGAAGCTGTAGCCAGTAAAAGCGGTGCTATGTTTTAAAATAGGCCGATGCAGTGTTTCTCTTTTTCCTACACATGTATGCCATTCCATACTGCAGATGCAAACCCAAATGGGTGAGAATATCCATCCAATGGGGCTGATGGCACTGAGTGTCCAGCTTATAAAACTCTAGGTCTGAAATAAAAGTGTATTCAGCTTTGTTAGGGCTCCCTGCGCACCACATCTCCTGAACAGCTCTTCTTCAACAGCTTCATCACAGCCCGAGAGATGCTGAAAATGCTGTTCATGCTGGAAAAAAGCTATTGGATTTGGCTAATGATGATTGGGGAGAATTTAACTTAAACTGATGCATAATAGAAAATCAGACAATTTCCACATATTTTGAGTGGAAAACATGTTATAAGTCACGAAAGTGGATGTAATGAAATTATGGATTTTCTACTTTTACTTGAAACTGATGTGGCCTGTTGGTCAGACTTTAAAAATGCTTGAGAATATGTATGTATTTATTTTTCCAAAGATATGCAGTACTGTTACTCATGTGAAGATGGAAAATACCCAAGCAAGCTCCAGGATTTCTGTATTCCCAAGTCTGTTAACTTCTTTTCTTATGAAGAAGCTTTGGGTGTTACTTTAACCACTTTCGTTATTCTCTTCTGTTTGATCATGGCCCTGGTGCTAGGAATATTTTGGAAGCATCATGAGACTCCCATCGTCAAAGCCAATAACCGGGACCTCACCTACGCTCTCCTTGTCTCCCTCCTGCTCTGCTTGCTTTATTCACTGCTCTTCATCGGCCAGCAGCACCAGGTGATGTGCCTCCTGCGACAAACTGCTTTTGGCATCATCTTCTCAGTGGCCGTTCCTTGCGTGCTCACAAAGACAGTTATGGTGGTTTTGGCTCTCAGAGCCACCCAACCAGGATGCAAGATGAGAAAGTGGATGGGGAAGACACTGGCCAACACCCTCCTTCTTTCTTGTTGCCTTCTTCAGGGTGGAATCTGCATTGTCTGGTTGGCAATTTCTCCTCCTTTTCCTGATATTGACATGCATTCAGCGGCTGAAGAAATCATCCTGGAATGTAATGAGGGATCCATAACGATGTTTTACTGTGTCTTGGGCTATCTGGGCTTCCTGGCAATGGTGAGCTTCGTGGTGACTTTCCTTGCCCGGAAGCTCCCGGACAGTTTCAATGAGGCCTGGTTCATCACTTTCAGCATGCTTGTCTTTTGCAGTGTGTGGTTATCCTTTGTTCCTTCCTACCTGAGCACCAAAGGGAAATACTTGGTGACTGTAGAGATCTTTTCTATCTTAGCCTCCAGTTCTGGCCTGCTGGTTAGCATCTTCTTCCCCAAATGTTACATTATTTTGCTGAGACCTGAGTTGAACACAAAGGAACATCTAATAAAGAGACAAGCTTGAAAAATATACCTCTCTGCACAAGCTAGGAAAAGCAACTATCTGTAACCAGAACGTCACCTGCATGGCTAGAATGCACACACAGTTGGCATGAATGGAAACTAATATGTAGCTGACTAATTCAAATCTGTGGACATGAGTCAGTCTTTGCTTTAATGGTAGGGTTTGACAGATCCTTGCAGGTAAAAGACTGGTTCTCACCAGTAGAGTTCCCTCTTCAATGTGTGCATGTATGAGGCTTGAATTAAGAGATGGACAAACCTTGTAAAAGCATGTGAAGTTCTGGCTCTTCTTTCCCCATAAAAGCAAGAACTAAAACAGGCTTGCTTTAGTCCATGGTGAGTACAAACTTTTCATTCCATTAGACAGAAAAATTGGGCAAAAAGAGATGTTCTCTGGATAACTGGAGATTTCTTCCTAGTGTTTTGAAGAAAATACTCATTCAGAGCCTGAATACAGGATCTCCCAGCCCAGGGAAGGGTAATGAGCAGATGTGTGTAAAGCAGCAGCAGTTTAGCACTTTGGAAGAACAAAAAAGAAAGAGCGATCCTGTTTGATTCATCACTGTGGCTTAAAGAAACCATGTAAACCATAAAGCAACAAGTCATGGATTTTGGACAGGTGATTAAGGCCTGGCACAGTCCACCCCAGCCTGGTTCAGAAAACACATAGTTGTGCTGATATATTCAAAATGGCCCAGCATGTGTTGCATCCCTCCATGGTTTGAAGAACCCAGAATGGCCTCTTTGATTGCAGAACAGATCTCTTCACAGGCATGCCCTCAGGTTAAGCTGAAGGCTCTTCAACACTGTCAAGTCCATCTTTAAGGTATTGTGGGGCGGCATCTCTTTTCATTGTAAGGAGTAACTGTTCTAATGTGTAAATGAACACTGATGAAGCTGATCCCCATTTCACACTTCCATGACTCCACTCTGGTGGAACTTCTTACCATATGCTGAAATGGGAAATGTGCTACAAACATTATAATGGGAAATGATAGCTAACAGCTGACCATTGTGTGCTTCTTGTATCCTCTTCCAGAAAGATCAGTACTAAGTCCAAATGTATTGAGTCTACTTCTGTCTACTTCATGGAAGCACTCTCCCTCATACTGTGGAAAATCATGGCCTGCCCTGTGGAGTAAGATGTCTTCCAGACCAATGATTTGTGTACTCTAGTGAGGGCAAGAAGACTGTGTGCAAATTGATTTCCCCTTTCACATCTGGCAGTATCTGGTGAAATACATGCATTTCCTGTCGAGTACAGGCCATCTTTCTTTCAGAGAGTCATTCATTGACAACCCTTTACTTTCCAATTTGTTTAGCTGAGACAAAGAAGTTTTCTTTCACCAGGAATCCCCCACTTTAATGCATGGTTGTGTCTCTCTGGAATTAAACAAATTATAGGTATTTTTTCTGCTTGTCAAATCCCTGTGGAGTTGCAAACTCTATAAGCTAAACTGGGAATGTAATTTGTGAAGGATGATTTAAAGGTAGCTTGCAGCATCCAGAGGCAGGGCTAGGGAGTGGGAAAAGGAAAAAGGTTCACCAATCTGTTGCTGATACTTCAGGGTTTCTAATATAGGGTTGAGGATTGCCAATAGAGTTAGTGTTCAGGCCACCTAGGATAATCTTGAAAACTCTCTGCATACCATTCTACATGGGTATGTAGATCCAGAGTTTTTTCCTTATTCAGGATGGTGTTATGTATCGTATTATTGCTTATTCTGTTTTTTCAGCTAGTATGTGCCACTCTATTGAGCAATGCAGCATCTACTATCCACACCATCCCATTCATAAATATCAATCAGGAGATGTCATCATTGGAGTCATTGTTTCACAGACATTTATTATCCCCAAGGTGATAAAGTTCACTGAAGAACCCTGCCCACTATATTTGATGAGATCAAGAAAGGACTTGATTAAGTTAACACTCTTTGTAGTTCTATTTCTCTCAGCCTTGGTGCAATGGATCCATCAGTAGGAGAAGCAATATTCTGGAGAAGCTGTCCATAGGAGAAGCAAAAAATGAATGGCCACATCATGTAAAATATAGGATGAAAATATTTTTCATTTATCTAAAGGAAAACAAAAGAAATCACAGATCCACTAACTGAGATTGGGGCTAGGGCAGTGGTAAGTGGTGTATAGCCACTTTCTCTGCATTATCCTCCTCTCCCTGGTCCAAGGGGCTTACCCTAACAGGATTTGCCCAATTGTGCCAACATGATGGGACAAATGTGTATGTCTATGGGGAGGGGGGAGTGGTTCTTGGAAGGCAAAGTATAGCTCTGTAGAGAAAGGGGCTTAGGAATGGGGTGATGGGAATTAATATTTGTCCTTTTCCCTCTGAATTCCAGATCCAGTCTGAATCAGTCTGAACTAAGACAGTATATGGAACAGTGCAGTAATAAATTCTGTATAGGATGGAGTTATGTTTCTTTATTTTCCCTCACTAGTTATATCACATAACAGAATTCTAGTAATTTGCACACACAAATGTTTAATTTGGCTTATTTATTGACTTTCTTTTAACTTCTGGTTAATCAAAATTAGTCAGATTATCAGTCCATCTAGAAAAGTGCTTTCTTTTGCTAGAAATACCTTTTCAACCTCTTGAGAAGACATTTCCAGCAATTCTGGAGAATGGTGACAGCAGGGCTTTGTATGTACTCTGAATTTTACTCTGAACTTTAAAAGTTCTGCAAACCAAGACCAGTACCATGTTTAAAAATGAAGTTTGTTGTGAAATCCACAGCAAGCTCGCACTATGATGCCATAAGCCTGCACTTCAGTCATTCCTATTTGTGGTGTACTTCAGACTGAATTTCAAAAGCAATCTGAAATTAAGAAATCCTTATCATTTATACTTAAAATGAAACTGTTTCCACCTGCTTTGACTTCATGATTTTTCCTTTGTTCTGTTGTTTTGTAAAATGTCATCTAATATAAAGCAAGATGTTTTGCTGGTTTGATATGAATTAATATATCTGAATGTGTTAAACAACGAATCATGAGTTTGAATCATGCATTCTTTTCTCTTATGCAATATGTATATTAAGCAAAATAGAAGAAAATCATGTCAAGAACTGTTTGACTTTTTGATTTTCTGCATAGGTGACCTTAAAAGAAGAGTCCTACTAGAAATTAGGTATGAAATGCTGAAATAAAAAAAGAGTATAATTCACAAAAAATGGAATATAGTTCTGTTAACAGATATACCTCTCGTTCTAATGTGGTGATGAGGAATTATCAACATATCCTGGCTTTGGTGTTTGCAGTAAAAGAAATTAACGAAAATGTTCAGTTGATGCCCAATGTCACTTTAGGCTTCAGAATCTATGACAGCTATTACAGTGCACACTGGACATTACATAATGCAATGCGACTAGTGGCATGGCTGCCCTCACCCATGCTTGAATGTTAAACGCTTCCATGCCAGGATGGAATAGAACTGCTCTCCAAACTGGACAAGCAAGGTCAAAGTAACTAGAGGGCTTTCTCTTTTGAGGGAATGTAGTGATTCCATGTTGGTTATAGCTCCTGTCAGATGAGTCTTGGAATGTTCAAACGCGCATTTCTTATACCTTCCTCTCAGATATTTTATGACTTTGTATTTCACAATGACCTATGATTAGAAGTAATAAATATTTTGAATGTTAAAATATTTTGGTGAGCTTACTGACAGATTTGTGAAAATGAATCCAAACATTTGACTTTTTATCTAGATCTGAATGACTGTTCTACGTGTGCAGATGGACATTTTCCAAACAAACAACAGGACATTTTTATTAAGAAGATGTGACCTTCCTGTCTTATGAAGAATGTTTGGGGATCAGTTTAGTCTGCTTTGCAATTTTGTTTTCTTTGTTGACTGCTCTGGTGCTGGGAATCTTTTTGAAGCACCACGACACTCCCATCATCAATGCCAACAACTGGGAACTCATGTATGCTCTCCTTATTTCCATCGTGCTCTGCTTCCTCTCTGTGTTGCTCTTCATTGGCCACCCGGAGAAGGTGAAATGTCTTCTCAGACAACCAGCTTTTGGCATCATCTTCTCAGTGGCTCTTTCTTGTGTCCTAGCAAAAACCATCACAGTGGTTTTGGCCTTCATGGCCACCAAACCAGGATCCAGGGCCAGAAAGTGGGTGGGGAGAAAGGTGACCAACTCTATTGTCCTTTCCTGCTCCCTCATTCAAACAGGCATCTGCACTGTGTGGCTGGCAACCTCTCCTCCATTCCCAGATGCAGACAAGCACTCAGTGCCTGAAACCATTACTCTGGGCTGCAATGAGGGATCGGTGGCTATGTTTTACTGTATCCTGGGCTTCACGGGCTTCCTGGCCAGTGTGAGTTTCATTGTGTCTTTCCTTGCCCGGAAGCTGCCTGACAGCTTCAATGAAGCCAAGTTCATCACGTTCAGCTTGCTGGTCTTCTGCAGTGTCTGGCTGTCCTTTGTTCCCACCTACCTGAGCACCAAGGGCAAATACATGGTAGCTGTGGAGATCTTCTCAATTTTAGCCTCCAGTGCAGGATTGCTGATCTGCATCTTTTCCCCCAAATGTTACATTATTGTATTGGAGCCCGAGCTGAATAACAGGCAGCAGGAGAGAAGGAAATGTTGAGAAGGAAATGAACAAAATAGGAGCATGTTGTTGCAGTTGAATAACCCACTTCCGACTGCTTTAATACTTTAGCATTAAATTGTCTTTTGTACCCTATCAAGTGTTTGCCTTGTTTAGAAGGCTGGCCAGTGCCACCATTCTTTCCTGCTCCTCGATCAAAAGAGGCATCTGCACTGCGGCAACCTCTCCTCCATCCCCAGATGCTGGCATGAACTCAGTGACTGAAGAAATTGTTTTGGAATGTAAGAAGGGCTCTGCAATTATTTTTTACCCAGGTGCAGGCCTGTATGGGCTACCCCACATTTGTCAGTATCTGTATGGCTTTCCTCACCAGGAAGCTGCCTGGCAGATTTAACTAAGTTAATTTCATCACCTTCAGCATGTTGGCATTTTGCGGTATTTGATTTCCTTTTGATCCATTCCAGCAGAGCTCCAAGGGGAAATACAGAGCAGCTGTGGAGATCTTCTCTATCTTGGCCCTTAGTGCTGGCTTTCATCTTTCTTCTCAGATGTTACATTATTGCACTGAACTCCAGAGTAGGAAACAGCTTCTTGATCCCTCCCTAGGGTTTTGGGTTGTTTGGTAGTATTGTTGTTGCTAATGTTACTCTTATTACTATTTTGCTGCCCATCTTATTTCGGCAAAATCAATTTAGATGTGGGAGAAGTGTAGCTCTAACAGAAACTCTCTCAATTTCACCATGTCAAATTCTCAGCAGACTCTTCAGTTTCCCAAGCTTATTATCATTACAATCCGTTTTCATTCTGGATTAGGTACTGCCTGTTCTGTACACAGTGAGAGTTTTTACCTGAGGTCTAGCAAAAGGTGAAGCAGGACGAGCTATTTTTCTGCTGTGATTTTAG
The DNA here is from genome assembly GCA_023646645.1 of Varanus salvator macromaculatus. Classification (NCBI taxonomy): domain Eukaryota; kingdom Metazoa; phylum Chordata; class Lepidosauria; order Squamata; family Varanidae; genus Varanus; species Varanus salvator. The sequence goes on from JAIXND010000782.1 coordinate 25,003, forward strand.
GACTTATGCAGAAGGGAAAGTTTGACACCAGAAGGGTAAGACACATACTGCGTAGATTGTTCCCAAAAAATTGAGTGAACATTCAGATGGTTAAATATGGTTGCAATTTTGGCCATCTTTTCCCCCACAGACATGAATGACTGTCATAACTGCAGAGACAAAAGGAACTGAAACAAAAACCATGACTCATGCTTTTTGTATAATCACAGTTGTTAACTACATGATATACATATAATGTCTGGGAATCAGCATGGGCTTTTTTCACATTTTTACTTTCCATGATCATGGTCCTGGGGGTAGGAATTTTTAGAAAGCACCACAACACTCCCATGGTCAAAGCCAACAAGTGGAACCTCACCTTCACTCTCCTTATCTCCCTTCTACTCTGCTTCCTTTGTGCACTGCTCTCTTTATGAATCCTGGAATGGTGATTTGTCTTCTCCAACAAAATGGCAGCAACCACACAAAAGATCAGGTTAAGGCAGATCCAGATTTTACTGGAGTAGGAGAATAGTTCTATTTTTAGAATCCATTTCTGTATTGGGAGGGAAACCTTAGGGGTACACCATCCCCCATAATCCCACTTGTAATTTTAAGAATGAGACAAAAAGATGCCACCCATTCTGGAAAAGCAGAACAAAACAGCAAAACTACTATAGGCACAGGCTAAGATTGAGTATGGTTTAAATGGTGCGTGGAACATTCATTTAGATTGGGAAAATTTTACAAGGCAAAAGCCTGCACAGGAAAGGTTAAGCTTCCCTGCCTTTACACTGTGGTCCCAAACCAAATCAGGGTGGTGTACTCTGAGTTCAGAGCAAACCAAAAACTCCAGTGGTCTTCATAATGAATGCTGTGTTTAGCCTCATAGTTCTGTGTTTGCATCCTGATGAAACTTTCCCAATTCATGCATTCAACTAATAGAAGTATTATGCTACACATCCATTTGGAAAAAACACCTGTTTTCAACTTCAGCATATGTGATGACAAATTGCTATCCTCTCCTTTAATTGTCTAAAGGACAGTTCTGCTACTACTCAACATCCCTGCAGATTTCTTATGAACAAAGCAACTCCTCTAGGCTCTGAAGTTCAGTGGCAACATATACAAGGATCTTCAATCATATGGACAAATAGGGATTGGCACTGCCCTGAAGAAGCCTACATTTGTAATCTCAGTGCTCTGTATGGGAATAAATGGATTTGCATGAAGGACAACGCTTTGTCCTTCTACTTAGCATGGGGGAAGAATTACGAGTGGTCTTGATGAGCTTTCTTCTCCAAACAGGAAGCAAGGCTGATGCTGAAAAATGCAGGAATTATGAGCCACACCTTCCACTTCATGAGTATCGACTGTTGGGAGATCTCATGATTGGTGCCATTGCTTCTCTGTCCTGCATCGTTCCTGATGCATTAACCTTCACTGGAGAACCCCCACAAGCATTGCATGATGAACTTCTGTAAGGAGTTAATATTTGGTTTTTGCTTCTAGTTATATATTCATTACTTTATCTCCTTGACACCAGAATTTCTTTTAGCAGATACCGCCTCTGAACAATGGCTTTGGCAGTAGAGGCTGTTCCTATTATTCAAGAGATGTGGAAACTTTGTAATCTGCATAGAAAGAAGGCTGCATTTTGTGGTGAATTTGCATTTCTGCACAATTATTTTACTTCCGCTCCGAAATTCTTTGGTGTGCTCATATATTCAGTACTTTATTCTCTCAATTTCTGTCCCACACAAGTTTCTTCAGGATGACTTTCTTCCTCTTCTGTGTCTCTTACACCTCTGTTCATTCACCTCTCTCTCTTTAATTTTCTTTCTCCTATGGAAACTGCATATAACAAGTATTCATGGGCTTGGATCAACTCTTCATGGGAAGCAGACTTCTCCTGCCCTTCTTTACCACTGTGGCCCCTCCAGATATCCCACTGAATGTGCTGATCTATGGCAAGCTGGAGAGAGAGGGAGCCTCAAAATCAGATGAAGGGATTCCACCATTTGTGCAAACCTTCCACACATGGGAGTTCCTTGCTTTTAGGGTTACCCATACAGAATCAAAACAGAACAAATGTTTTATTAGAATTGGAAACTTAGAAGGGATTACATTCAGTGTGGCATAGCCTGTAAGCCCTGCTTGGCCCCAGTCACAAGAGGTATTCATCCTAACTGTGGGATATGATCAGACAAATGTGTCTTCTCATGTACTAAATGCCAAAGGCTGAAAATATCCATCTAGGTAAAATGTAAGGCATTATTCTACCACCGTGCCTCACTCCTTATACAGGATACTATTAAGCTTCTTCAGTGGGAAGTTGATGAGCCTCTGCCACAAGGGGGATAGGATTGTGATATTGTGCACTGACACATTTCACTTGGGAGGAAGGTCGAGATGAGGATGAGGATGCAAAAAGCAGTGTGAGCAGCTTACAAAGTACTGTGTGAGGAATGTTCTAATACAGGAGGTGACTTTGTTGCTTCTAGTGTGGTGCCAATGAATTACCAGCATATCCTGGCGTTGACATTTGCAGTGCAGGAGATCAATGACAACCCACTCATCTTACCCAACCTCACCTTGGGCTTCTTCATCTATGACAGCTATTTCACGGCCAAGTGGACCTACTAAGCCACCTTGCTACTGCTATGTGCAGAAGGGAGATTTGTTCCAAACTACAAATGTGGTATCCAGCAACACTTGATATCAGTTATAGGGGGACTGGATGCCCAAATCTCCCTTCATGTAGCAACTCTCTTGGATATCTGCAAGATCCCACAGGTGGGGAGCATGCCATTTGTTGAATATCAGGAATTGGAGACTAACATTTTCTTCCCAGAACATTCTTCTTTCATGTGTGTACTTGTGGTTTGAAGAAGGAAATTTGTGTATTAGAAATAGTCATATTGTCTTTCTCCTCTGGATGAACAACAGTGTCAAAGGCAAAGTAAAATCTGTGGTGAGAGGGAAATGTCTGCCTGGACTCCATTCATTTATGTTGATCTTAGAGAGGAGGATCTAGGTGGAGACTCAGACTACATTCACATAAACATCCTGTTACAATTTGTAATGCCATGGACACATTTCCTTCCTTCAGCCATCACTAGGCAGAGCAGGGAAGGACAGAGCTCTCCATTTCCATCTCTCTTTGCACACCCCTCTGTGTTCACCACCAATTGGTATCACTAACAATTTCAGGAAAAGGCAGAGTGGTTTGGGGATAGAGGAGGGGATAAAGCAGGGAGAAAGGAGTTAGCTCTCTTCTGAATATGACACTGGCTCAGAAAATGAGCTTCATTATTGTTGGTGGGCTCAGTGAAATATGTTTTGCAAGGAGGAGGGACAATGTGATTTTGTTATAGATCGTAGTAGTGGATCCAAACAATTTTACACCCCTGGGCATACCTGGGAAGCTAAGAAAGTGAATATGAATGAGTGGATCACTCTGTTCAAATCATCCTGTCTCACCTACAGATGTTAATTTACTCTGCAAAAACAGTTTTGTGTCTGTTCTATGCTGCAAAGTCTCCCCAATGAGCAATGGCCGAGAGTCGCTAATTGCACATGCTGCAGTGCAGGGAGTGCCTCTTTGAAACATTGATGTTAGCAAATTGTAGAAGTTGCTTTTTGTGTGCAGGAGAAGATTATGACTGATGAGGATTTTTCATGAAATAATCTTTAATAATCATTGGTTCATCTGCTGTCCTTTTATTATTAAATAATTCCATTGAAACTAACATATGGATGAAATGGCTTCTCTTTTCTCTCCTCATGGCTAAAAGACTGATACTTGGAAACTTGGGGATACTTGGGGTATGCCCATCTATCACCCAATGATTGAGGACTTTCACATGTGTACTCTTTTGAGCATTTGTTCCATTGTGTTGATTTCTAGGCATTATTGCTAATGGAAGTAGTGTGCCAGCGATAAAAATCCAGGGAGAAACATTCACACGCACATATAGTGGAAAAAGAAATATGATGTCCTAGGGTGCAGTATTGGAGATGCCTTTTAAGGCCCACATGGAGGTGCCCACATGTGCCATGACACATTGGAGATCCCTGTATTATACCACTATTTACAAGATTGTTGAGACTGTATGTGCAAATGTTTTGAAAACATTGATGCTGCTTCAAAAACGTCTGTACTATTTGGTGCTTCTCCCTCTCCTTGTATCTCTTTAGATGCTATATGGCTCTGCACCAGTGATGAATGATAAAACCCCAGGTCTTTCCTTCTACAACATGACTCCCAGGGAGTCCCTTCAGTATGCAGGCATTCTCTCTTTGCTGCTGCATTTTGGGTGGACATGGATTGGGATAGTCATTTCAGATAATGACAATGGGGAGCAATTCCTCCAGATGGTTCTCCCACTGTTTTCTGACAGTGGTATCTGCTTTGCCTTCATTGAAAAAACCCCTGAACTTACTCTTGGCCCGGATATGAAATACAATTTTGAGAAGGGAGCAAGATCACGTGATAATATTGTGGACAGCACAGCCAATGTACTGGTGGCCAATGGAGAATCATATTCCATGGCATTTTTCAGGTGGTTACCATATCTATCACAACGAGGATATGTTGCAAATGCACCAATTGGTAAAGTAATCATTGTGACAGCTCAGGTGGAGCTCACATCATTTGTCTATCAAAGGGATTGGAACACGGACTTTTTTCATGGCGCACTGTCTTTCACAATTCAATCCAACCATGTCCCAGGATTTCAAGAATTCCTTAATGCAAAAAATTATTTAAGTCCAAAAGGAGATGGAGTTATTAGGCCCTTCTGGCAACAGGCTTTCAGCTGTGTATTTCCAGATCCATTTCTGGGCAATGTAGATGGGAACATCTGCACTGGGGATGAGAAGCTGGAGTGTCTTCCTGGCTCATTTTTTGAAATGAGTTTTACTGGTCACAGCTACAATGTCTACAATGCTGTCCATGCAGTGGCCCATGCCTTGCATGCCATGTTTTCATCTGGTCTGAAGAACAAAGGAATGGTGACCAGAGGTGGGCTTCAGAACCAGCTACAGTGGCAGGTAATGGCCTGAATAGCCTCAAGTGGGAGAGAACCACAGCTTTGTAGATTACAAAATGCATCAACATATAACAGCAAATCTATTTGAGTTCATATTTGAACTTGATGATCAAGTATGTCTCTTCTTACACAAACAGCAAGGTCATAGAGAATGTGTGTGAGTGCAAGAACATTTAGAATAGGTTCCCCCACAGAACTACATTTCTAGATTGCCTGGAAAATTGACTGAAATTTCAGAAGCAATAAAAGGTTATTTAGGAGAGCAAAGGGAAAAAAATAGGCAGTTATGCAGTTTGAATGTATTTCTCTGCCTCTGTCAACACAATTCCTTGACCAATTGCTCTAAGCACTTTCCTTTTCATTCCAGCTCCATTGTTTTCTGAGGGCTGTTTCATTTAACAACAGTGCTGGGGATGTGGTTTCTTTCAATGAGAATGGAGAGTTCATAAGTGGATTTGATGTGATCAATTGGATTGCTTCCTCAAACCAATCTTTTCAAAGAGTGAAAGTTGGGAGGATGGATGCCCAGGCTGCTCCAGGCCAAGCATTTTCCATTAGTCTGGATGCCATAACATGGAACAGCTGGTTTAATCAGGTTTGATTCTTGCCAGAGTGGCACTATCTGCACATTTGATTAGGACTCATTATCAGTATTGAGAAGTGCATTTCATTTCATTTGAGCCTGATGGACCTAGAGAAATTCTTAATTGGAACTGGATAGCACAATATGTGATGGAGTGAATGGGACCCAATAGCCTTCCTCCCTAGTCTTTTCCTTTGTAATATGTGTTCCTTTACAATTTTCCTCCAATTTGGGCAAGGTTGAAAATTTTGTTTCATTTCATGTTATATAATTTTGAACCAAAATTAAGAAATGTCTTTGTATTGGGGTTGGAAAATGCTTGTGACTCAAACAATCTGCATGCAGAAGAAATGGAAACTGTCAGTTTGGTCCTTCCTGGTAAAATCATTTCGGTGCACACATATCAAGAGTCTGACTCTGAATCTCTTGTGAAGTACCATCTAATTCTCAGTCAAGGTGGCCACTTATTTTTCAGATAGGCTTCTCATCTTTAATAAAAATATGGCAGAAAGCCAGGACTCCATGTTCTTTCTGGTTTTGGCTATGACAGATGAGTGATAGTTTCATTTCAGTCTAAATTTTTTTGGTAAGAATTTGTTGAAGTCTCCGAGCTTCTTCATATTTGAGATGGAACAAATAAAATTTTAAATATTCAAATGCTGGAGGAAATGAAACTGACTGATTGACATCCTATCTCCTCAACCACCAGCACTTCTACAAACCCCACAGTAATACTGACAGTAATATTGACTTTTTCATACAACTCATTCAAAGTAGCTTACCTAATTCTAGATTCAAATGAGATTCTATCCCAGTGTAATCATGGTGAAAATGTAGTCCTGTCTTGATTTGCTTTCTGTTGGCTTCAGTGTCAGTTTGGCACATCATGATCCCAACCCAATAGTAGTGAAGAACTGCATGAGGGGTGGACAAGAAAGATGTTTACATGATTTGCCACTGAGGACCAGTGTCAGTTTTCAGGGCATCCAGATAGTCCCATTCTCTTATTGTGCTATTAAAGCTGCTTGCATCTTATAGTAAAGCTTGATTTGGCCGTTTAGGACCACTTACATATTTTGCCCTCATTTTCCTTCTGCCACAGCAGCGACTGGGAAGGATGTGGGGGAGGGGGTCTTAAAGTCATGTGGATACATGCAGCTTGCCCATAGAACCACCACTTTTAATTTCCAAATGTGTGTGGGACGGGGGAAGGCTTAAGAGTCTAAATTGCAGCAAGTTGAAATTATATTGTCTTGGCTCAAAAATGAAATAAAAAGTAGAGTAAAGGAAAGGAAAGAAAGGAGAAAAAAAACTTTGAAAAAATATTGAGGGGTGGATTTTGTAACACATTTCAGTTTACCTTGTCTGGCTATCTCATTGTAATCACAGAAATAGACTGGAAGTCTTCAAGCTCCCCTGTGATTCAGAGAGGTAGAAAAGATCTCAAAGGTGATATACAAGTGTCTAAATGAGATGAGGTATGGAGTACCACAGAGTGCTGCCAGAATAGTTCCCATTCCCCAAAAGAAAATGGCAGCCAATTTTTGGGTGGCTTCATTTCACCTCCACATGAGAAAGTTTTAAACAGAGGGAGGAAGAAAGAGCATCAAGTACACTTCTGGCAAATCATGTGCATATCTCTCTTTTAAAAGGACAAAGGAGTGTTTCCATTGAGGAAAACATGCAAATTCCAGAATTTGTCAGTTCATTTTTAAAAATCATATTTTAATTAGAAAATCTGCATGTTCTTAAAAAGAATGAAAATACATATTGGTTTGGTTTTTGGAAAAATGCATACACTAAATAGCTTAGGTAGCTCAAAAACAGGTTGAAAATGTGATTTTGGGAGACTTTAGGCAGACTGGAAAAGAAGTGCTTTTTCCAAACTCAGAGGACTTAGGTTGATGAAACAATTCACATAAGATCTTGAAACCTTTTTTTTTTTGCCCCATTTTCCATTCCATGTATGCAGTCTTCCTCCACGACACAGTCATATAATTTCATCCTTACCGAAGCCTCACAGAGCACTGTTATGGAAAAGGAGCTTTGGGAGAGTTTATCAACTTAAAAGGAGACTGCAGAAATGGAAGGATTCCTCTGAATAATTCTCATTTTTCTTCTTCCCTGCTGACTTAGGCACAGCCTCTGTCTGTGTGCAGTGAGAGTTGCAATACTGGCTCTAGGAAGATAGTCAAGGAAGGAGAGCCTTTTTGCTGCTACGATTGCATCCCATGTCCTGAAGGAATGATTTCAGGCAAGAAAGGTAGGCCTTAGAATGTACATCTGTTCCAAATATATTTGATAAAACTAGAACAGGGATTGCAGTGTGGTTTCTTCAGGGATTGCAGTGTGATTCAGTGGGACCAAGTGGGGCCAGGTGGAAGATATTGAGTAGTGTGTGTATTTGGGGGGATGGGTTGGTGGGTGTGAGCATGTGTGTGATCATTTAGCCCAACTGCAATGGACTCTAAATATTCAGGACGTGTGGCTGATTATTGATTATTGAAACACGTTCTGACCTTCTGAACTTGCCCTTGAACTTAAATTCTTCCATTGATGCTAAAAGATCATGACTCACAAGTAACAAATAATGAAGGGACTCCAGTCACAGTAGTACACCTCCATGATGACAGCCCTATTATCCAATTCTATGTTTTCAAAGCAAGATCTTGCCTAAATTCTGCAACTATCATTATTTGTCATATGAAGTGCAGCCTGTTTGTGTACAGGTGTATTCAGACACAATTTCCATTCATTTAATTAGGTTTACTCTAAAATCGAGAATTCGTATGAATTTGCTCCCCTCCACCCTGTTCCATGGCTCTTCATCTTCAGGGCTTTATGGCAGCTGATACAACATGGTCCTCTTCATGATGCAAGCAGTTACAGAATTTGCCTCTTGCAGACTGTAATAAGATATGGCAATTTCTTCATATTCAGAGTGCAAAGGCATTTAAGATTTTACAAATGCAGATGAAATGTATTCATGGATTCTCAACAATCAGTAGAAAACAAGGCATCTGAGAAGTTGATGTGGCTTGTTGGTGAGAGCTTTAGAATGTATGAGAACATGTATATATTCATTTTTCTTCAGATATGCATTACTGTTATCCATGTGAAGATGAAAAGTACCCAAGCAAGGACCAGGATTTCTGCATTCTCAAGTCTGTTAACTTCTTTTCTTATGAAGAACCTTTGGGCGTCATTTTAACCTCTTTCATTATTCTCTTCTGCTTGATAACATCCTTGGTGCTGGGAATATTTTGGAAACATCATGAGATGCCCATTGTGAAAGCCAACAACCGGCACCTCACCTATGCTCTCCTCATCGCTCTCCTGTTCTGCTTCCTCTGCACATTGTTCTTCATCGGCCAGCCACACAAGGTAACATGCCTCCTGCGACAAATTGCTTTTGGCATCATCTTCTCAGTGACCATTTCTTGCGTGCTCACAAAGACGGTCATGGTGGTCTTGGCCTTTAGAGCCACCAAACCAGGATGCAAGATGAGGAAGTGGATGGGGAAGAGACTGGTAAACACCCTCCTTCTTTCCTGCTGCCATCTTCAGGGAGGGATCTGCATTGTCTGGTTGGCAACTTCTCCTCCTTTCCCAGATATTGACAAGCATTCAGTGGCTGAAGAAATTGTGCTGGAATGTAACGAGGGATCTATAACCATGTTCTACTGTGTGCTGGGCTATCTGGGCTTCTTGGCGATGGTCAGCTTCATGGTGGCTTTCCTAGCCAGGACGCTGCCAGACAGTTTCAATGAGGCCAAGTTCATCACTTTCAGCATGCTGGTCTTTTGCAGTGTCTGGTTATCCTTTGTGCCTTCCTACCTGAGCACCAAAGGAAAATACCTTGTGACTGTAGAGATCTTTTCTATCTTAGCCTCCAGTTGTGGCCTGCTGGTTTGCATCTTCTTCCCCAAATGTTACATCATTTTGCTGAGACCTGAGCTGAACAAGAAGGAGCATCTAATAAGAAGAACAACTTGAAAAAATGACCTGTCTTCACATTTTGCTACACTTTGCAATCCATCTGTGTAGCCATACTTTGTTTTGTTTGGTTGTTTTTTGCCAATGGACAAATTTGTGCACACAGTCTGTTTTTCACAGTCCATCTCATGTTCCCTTATGTTTTCCAGTTGCTTCTTATTTAGACCAATCTTCACTGAAGAAAGTGGTCCATTTCCTATTGGAATGTCATGCAGGTGGACTGTAAGGATTCCCTCATGTGCAAATCAATCATGACAGAGCCTTTTCTTTTCTCAGAGGCACTCCATTGAAGATTGCCAGGTGCTGCTGTACTTACATGGACTTTGAGCAAAGCTGATTGCTTCAGAAAGCAAAGCTAAACAAGGGCATAATAGACCCATAAGCACCTTTAATGAATGGTTAGTCTCCTGCACCAGCCTTGTGAGAAGTCAGCGTTTTGAGGGCTTCCGATACTTAATCAGATGTCATTTTCCTCAGAAAGAGGATGTGGGAGACTTGTGGCATTTCTTTTCCAAAATGTTTCTTTGTGCTGAGCTCAGGTTGTTTGTCTTCAGCATCCCTAGGCCAACAGTCCTTTGTTCACCCTGCAAATGCTTTGGAATTTCTTCCCCAAAGAACCCAAATCATCCCTTTCATCCTTGTTCCTTCCAACTGTACTTCCTGCTACTCCTCAGGCCTAGGAGAAGAAAATCTGGCAGTTAAAAGGGAAGAAAAGCTGCTAATTCAAGTGCTACAAAATTTAGTAAAAGCTGATTATCAGATAAAAGCTTGTTATTAATAGATTTTATTTATGTAGCAAACTCTATCAAGCGTTCCTTCAGGGCAAAACTGCATGAAAACTGTTACTTTCTATGATCATGGTTTTGGTGCTTGGAATATTTAGAATATTTAGTTTTGTCTATCCCGGTGAAGAGCTTCCACGTCATACTTCTCAAAAGTCAGAGCCTGGGTGCTGTGTGAAGGACCAGCTAGCTCTCAGGGTTTCCACCTTTTATTTGTCTGGCAGGCTTCTCATCTTTAATAGCAATATGGCAAGAAGGTGGTGAAGAACAGTCTTGTGCATATTTATTAGGCAAATGAGTGACAATTTAGTTTAAGTCTTATAGTTTGGGTAAACATTTATTGAAGTCTGCAAGGACCTTGGTATTTGAGTTGGAAAGAATAAGATTCCAAATATTCAAATAATGGAGAAAGTGAAACTGGCAGATTAAGGCACCTTTCGTCCTCCTCCTACTCCGCCACCACATCTAGATACCCCATAGTAATACTGACTTGAAAATGTCTGTCTGTCTGTCTGGCTGACTGTCTTTCCTTGAATTGACCTACATACCTACCTACCTGTCAGATTTATTCCCGCTATTTGACATGATCGTTCCTAAGCACCCTCTCCCACCTGGCAGAGCCCATTCATCTCCTTGGTATACACCTGAATTACGGGCAATGAAATGGGTTGGGAGACGACTAGAGCATAGGTGGAGGAAATCATGGGACGAATCTGACCGAATACACTTAAGAGCCCACTATCGGGCCTATGCTGTGACGGTGAGGGTGGCGAAGAAGAAATTCTTCTCTGCGTCCATTGCCTCCTCACAATGCCATCTGGTGGAGGTCTTTTGCGTGGTGCAGGGGCTGATAAATCCTGCCCAAAAAAAAAAGATCTAGTGCCACCCTTGAAAGCCCGCTGTGACGACTTTGCCAGGCATTTTAGGGAGAAAATTGCTGAGCTTCGTCATGAGTTGGACTCTACTATTGACTCAGATTCTACTGGGGAGGTGCCAACGACACCATCGAGTCCTCCATTGATGGATGAATTTCAGTTACTGTGGCCTGATGATGTGGACAAGGTGCTTGGACAGGTACATCCTACCACCTGTTTACTAGACCCGTGCCCATCTTGGCTATTTAAGAGTGCCAAGGACGGGATTGTGACCTGGATCCTGGAGGTGGTCAATGCCTCTTTAAGAGATGGCCGGGTTCCTACCCCTTTAAAGGAGGTGGTAGTCTGCCCAGTCCTGAAGAAGGCATCCCTGGATCCAGAGGTGGCTGCCAATTATACAACAGTGGCCAACATCCCGTTCTTGGGCAAGGTGCTAGAGTGGGTGGTGGCGGGACAACTCCAGGCACTCTTGGATGAAACTGATTTTCTGAACCCATTTCAGTACAGCTTCAGACCCGGGTACGGTACTGAATCTGCCTTGGTCACCCTGTACGATGACATGTGCAGGGAGAGAGATGGGGGAGTGCATCCCTGTTGGTTCTCCTGGACCTCTCAGCAGTTTTCGATACCATCAACTGTGGTATCCTTCTGGATAGGCTAGCGGGATTGGGAGTTGGAGGCACTGCTCTGCAGTGGTTCCGCTCCTATCTCGACGGCCGATTCCAGAAGGTGGTGCTGGGGGACTATGGCTATACACTGTGGCAGCTATGCCATGGAGTTCCGCAGGGTTCCATTTTGTCCCCCTTTTCAACATCTACATGAAACTGCTGGAAGAGGTCATCAGGAGCGGTGGGCTGCGGAATCATCAGTACACTGATGATACCCAGCTCTACCTCTCATTTTCCACCTATCCTGGTGAGACAGCGGCTGTGCTGAACCAGTGCCTGGCCGAGGTAATGGACTGAATGAGGGCCTCAATCCAGACAGGTCCTGTTGGTGGGTGGGTTGGGCTTCGGAGTGGGGGACCTGGGCCTTGTCCTAAATGGGGTTGCACTCCCTCTGCGGGACAGGGTCCGCAGCTTGGGAGTACTCCTTGACCCTGAGCTGTCATTAGAACCTCAGGTGACGATGGTGGCGAGGAGCACTTTCCATCAGCTTTGGCTGATCCATCAGCTGCGTCCCTTTCTGGAGTATGACTGTCTGGCAACAGTAACCCACGCATTGGTAACTTCCTGACTAGATTTCTGGAACACGCTCTATGTGGGGCTACCCTTGAAGATGCTCCGGATACCTCAATTGGTGCAAAATAGAGCTGCCAGGTTGCTGACGGGAACTGGGCATGGTTCTCACATAACCCCAGTTCTCCGTCAGCTTCACTGGCTCCCTGTTGAAGTCTGGGCCCAATTCAAGGTGTTGGTTATCACCTATAAAGCCCTTAACGGCTTGGGACCTGGTTATCTAAAGGAACATCTGTGCCCATATATGCCCTCCCGCCCCTTATGATCAGCAGCAGATGCCCTTCTCCAGGAACACTCTGTGAGTGAGATAAGGAGGGTGAGTACCCGGAGGAGGGCTTTCTCTGCAGTGGCGCCCCACCTATGGAATGTGCTCCCAAGACAGGTCTGCCTGGCGCCATCATTATTTGCTTTTTGGTGCCAGGCAAAGACCTTTTTATTCAAAAGTTATTTTAATTGCTAATTTATTATTATTGTATTTATAGTATTTTAGTTTATAACTGAGATGGGCCAGTTTTAAATGTATTATATATTACATTGTATTTTATCCATATGTTGTGAGCCCCCCTGAGGCTTTGTTGCAATGGGGGTGGCATAGAAATGTTTCAAATAATTATAAATAGAAATAAATATTTTCTTTAAACCAACTCAAAGTGGTTTCCACAAAGTTCATCTTAATCTATAGTTCTAGATTAAGATGAACTTCAATCCCAGCATGATCACAGGTAAAAGGCAATCCTGCCTTAATCTTCTTTTGATTTGATTCAATAGCAGATAGGCACACCGCAATCCAACTCAATCTTAATGAAATGGATTTGGAAAGGAGGGAAGAGGGATACACAGCAATTTCACTTGTGGCAAATCATGTGAATATTCCCCCTTTGTAAAACAAGAAATGTTGTTTTTGAGAAATGCTTGCAAATTTGAGGATGCATGAATGCATTTTTAAAAAACAAATTGTATCTTAATGCTTGCTGAAAAATATGTATCCCTTGAAAAAAGTGTAACAATACACACTTTTGGTTTTTTTTTTTTTTGAGAAAAGGCATAAAATGGATAGCTCACCAATTCAAAGAAGCAGAGAAACATGTCAGAAAAAGAGGCAAATTGAAATTTGCTTTTGGAAGAATTTAGGGAAACTTAAAAAGTAGTTCTTTCCTGACCCTAGGAGAGACTAGGCTGATCATGCCATTCATATGGGGCCTTGAACCCCAAGTTTTGTCCCATCCTCCATTCCATTTACAAGCAGGTGGGAAGCAGACATGCAGTTCCCTGCATAAAGTGTTCATATAATTTCAACCCTACCAAAGTCCCACAGATCACACTTATGGAAAGCAGCTCCTAGAGAGCTTGGTATCTTACAAAGAGCTTGTATAACTGGAAGGATTCAAATGAATGATTCTCATGATTGTCATTCTCCTGATCCTCTGATGACTTAGGTTCAGCCTCTATCTGCATGCAGTGAGAGCTGTAATCCTGGTTCTAGGAAGAAGGTCAAAGAAGGGGAGCCATTTTGCTGCTATGATTGCATCCCATGCCCCAAAGGGGAAATTTCAGGAAAGAAGGGTAGGCATTAGAATGTACATTTATTCTAAATATATGTGATGATGCTGTGATTGACTTAATCACCTCTCATACTCTAAGTGACCCAGCAGGCGAGCTGGGGAATCAATCAGTTGGATTCCCCTGTTATTGCATTCTGGTCCTATCAAAACTGTAGCCAATAAAAGCAATGGCCTGTTTTCCTAAATATGCTGATTCAGTGTTATCACTGCTTCCTACTCATGTATACCATGTTTATACTGCAGATGGAAACCAAAATGGATTAATGTATCCATCCATGCAGGCTGATGACACTGAGTGTTTAATTTATGAAACATCAGGTCTGAAATCGCATTGTATTTGGCCAATTACAATGTGCTGAATTAAGGCTCCCTCAGACCCTGGTGGAGGGAGGATTCCATTTGATTTGCAATAGGAAATGTGCAGTTTCCTCATATTCAAAGGAGAGTGGATGGAATGAAAGAATGGATTCTCTAGACTGACTCGAAAATAGCATATTGGAGAAGCTGATGTGGCAAGTTGATGAGACCAGTAGAATGTATGAGAACATCAAATCACTGTGTATTCAGCCAAGGGAGCCATGGATTAGGGCTTCCTCCAACTCCCTCCTATGAAAGACGCATGATTTCAACGGCTCTATGGCAGGCTGATAAACAATGGTCCCCTTCATGCTGGAAACAGCTATAGAATTTGCTCATGCTGATTGGTGGGACTTTCTTTTCAATTGGTCTGTAACAGCATATGAGTGATTTCTTCATATTCATAGTGGAAAATGCCTGAGATTTTACAAATGTGGATACAGTGAAACTAATGGATTCTCTACTCTGACTAGAAAAGAATTCATCTGAGAAGTTGATGGGGCCTGTTGGTGGGACCTGTAAAATCCTGAGAATATGCTTGTATTTATCTTTCCTCAGATATGCCTTACTGTTATTCCTGTGAAGATGAAAAGTACCCAAGCAAGCACCAGAATTTCTGCATCCCCAAGTCTGTTAACTTCTTTTCTTATGAAGAAGCTTTGGGCATCATTTTAACCTCTTCCATTATTCTCTTCTGCTTGATCACGGTTCTGGTGCTAGCAATATTTCTGAAGCATCACGAGACACCCATTGTAAAAGCCAACAACTGGCACCTCACCTACACTCTTCTGGTCTCCCTCCTGCTCTGCTTCCTTTGCGCACTGCTCTTCATCGGCCAGCCACACAAAGTGACATGCATTCTGCGACAAACTGCTTCTGGCATCATCTTCTCAGTGGCCATTTCTTGTGTGCTCACAAAGACGGTCATGGTGGTTTTGGCCTTCAGAGCCACCAAACCAGGATGCAAGATGAGAAAGTGGATGGGGAAGAGCCTGGCCAACTCCACCCTTCTTTCCTGCAGCCTTCTGCAGGCAGGGATCTGCCTTGCCTGGTTGGCAACTTATCCTCCTTTTCCAGATATTGACATGCATTCAGTGGCTGAAGAAATCATTCTGGAATGTAATGAGGGATCCATGATGATGTTCTACTGTGTCCTGGGCTATCTGGCCTTCCTGGTGGTGGTCAGCTTCATGGTGGCTTTTCTTGCCCGAAAACTCCAGGATAGTTTCAATGAGGCCAAATTCATCACTTTCAGCATGCTGGTCTTTTGCAGTGTGTGCTTATCCTTTGTGCTTTCCTACATGAACACCAAAGGGAAATACTTGGTGACTGTAGAAATCTTTTCTATTGTAGCCTCCAGTTCTGGGCTGCTGGTTTGCATCTTCTTCCCCAAATGTTACATCATTTTGCTGCAACCTGAGCTGAACAAGAAGGAACATCTAATAAGGAGAACAGCTTGAAAAATGTAACCTGTCTACACATTTTTCAGAAGTTTTCAATTCATCTCTATGGCCACTTTTTGCATGGAATTTGAGCCAAACTGTTTGTTTAGAAAGCAAAACAAAACCTGCGCTTAATAGACCCACAAGCACCTTGTATGCATGGTTAGACTCCTGCATCAGGCTTGTGCAAGGTCAGCACTTTGAGAGCTTCTATCACTTGATCAGATCTCATTTTGCTCAGAAAGTGGACATTGAAGGCTTGTGACATTTCTTCCCTGGAAGGTTTATTTATTTCTTGCTCAAAATGAATGTGTGCAGCATCCCTAGTCCAACAGTCCTTTGGTCACCCCTGAGCCACTTTGGGGTATCTTCTCCAGGGAACCCAAATCCTTCTTCCTCTTCCCTTCCAACTCTCCAGCTGTACTTCCTGTAACCCCTCAGGCCTACTAGAAGAAAAGCTGCCAATTCAAATGCTACTTAGTTTAGTAAAAGCCAATTGTGAAATAAAGATGCATTATAAAGACATATTGGACAACTCTCTTAATGATAAGTTGACCGACAATATTAAGTGAATAAAGGTTTGATATGTCAAATAATTTTGAATATATTTGGAGACTATTTATTGAAAGTGCTCCAATAAAGGGAGAGAGGTGTGAGTCATCCTAATATTCAACGCAGTTCTGGAAGGTAAGATGGAATGGAGCAACGCGAGTGATTAAATAATTTTACATTTAGTAGTCTGTATCCCATGGCGGTGATGATGTTATTTTTGTACTGTCTTCCAATTTCAGGGGAACAAATATTTCTGCTGTAGTGTATTTTACTAATGTGCATGTATGATATTCATTTATTTCATGAACATTTATGTAGCAAACTCTATCAAGTGTTCCTTTTGGGCAAAACGGCATGAATGGCCATCTGGTAACAATATCGCTCAATGACAATGCAATGCATGGATTCTCAAAAAAAAAAAAAAAAGACCAAAAAACAAAACAAAACCAGGAACAACCCTCTGTTTTATACAAATAAAATGTGTGTTGGAAAGTTTAGAATATAGTTTCCTCTTCACATTCTACTATGTATATTGCTGACTTCAGAATCTAAGCAAGCATGATTTACAGATAAGCAACCTGTTTGAGTCCATGAGCTCACCTATGCACAATATGGGTACCACCACAAAATGGCCACTGACAGGAGACCTGTGTCAAAGGATGGGTAACCTACTCAAAGCTGGGTTCACATAATGGTGGGCTTTGAGCCCAAACACACTAAGCAACTCTTCTGAACCTCTAGTCACTTGTACCAACACAAACATATCTTGAATATTTTTTCTTCTCTCCCTTTTCTTCCAACAAGATGATTCTCTTTCTCACTCCAAAACTGGGTTTGCACAACACAATAAGCCACCTTTTGTTTGGTCCATTCTGCCATCTGAACCTAATTGTGGCATTTCACCACTCTTTCTTGCATCCTTGAACAACACAATATGAAATATTTGTCCTATGCCTTGTGGTTTCAGCAAATGCCTGGAGCTGGGAAGGTAATTCCTTGATCCAGATAGAAATACCACTGAGTCCCAAGGTAAAAACAGCAACTTTACAGGCCCATCTAGTCATCCATTCTTGACTAGCCATGCCTGGAGCAGCTGTCAGGGAACTTCATAGGAACAGAACAAGAGAATGTTTGCTTGGATCTACACAGAAGACACAACACTCAAACCTCAGTGGTTTATTGCAAGGTCACCCAGGAACCCCTCTGACAGAGTCAAAACTTCAACAACACTGCTGGGTAGTCAGCATGCCAATTGGCCACAAGTTCCCTGAGCATACACAGAAGGTTTTATAGTTGTGGGTTATGTACACAGGAATGGGGCTGATGATGAGGGAACAATGATACATTGGGAGAAACAATACAGGCATGGGCGGAACAATATGACCTAAGAGCAGGGAGGATATTACTCAAGCTTATAATGATGCAAGTGATTGGTGAGTATGGACAGGGCAAATAGCTGTGCGACATGAATCATAACAGATCCCAGGTGTGGGTTTTGATACACAGGGGGAGCTGATTTCATGACAGGAGACTCTATTCACGGATCTACTCAGCACCCCATGAGCTGGTTGGATAAGATGTTTTAATGTGCGTAATGTGGAAGCTGAAGAATATAGTGAGCAGCAGAAGCTTATAGCAAGAGGCAGGCATATGCATTCCAGAGAGGGTTAGCACTGCAACATTGTAAGAACCATGTTAGGATGAAGCTGACCCTCCATCTCAGAAAGGAGCAGATAAGCCTCCAGAGCTGCCATTTTCCCAGGAACAGGGAGCTCAGCTAAAAAATTCTAGTTTGTTCTGGGCAACAGGAGGGACAACACTGCTGCTTGCTTTTACACCAAACATAAGTCACCTTTCTGTAAGAAGATTGATCTGGATTTTCACAACACAGCACACAGACAGCCTGATTTGCTTTGGCAGGCTTTTCTGTGTCCACCCCCGCCCCCTCCATCTGCATCTCCTCTTTTACTGCTGCTCTATATCTGTTGCTTTCAACACTTCTCCAGTTTGTTCCACCCAAACAGCAGTCTCCAGAAGAGGAGAGGCAGCAAGTGCATCGCTGCAACACTAATTCTGATCATGCTGAAATGGTGAAGAGGGTTTCCTTTCAAGCAGGAGCAACCAGTCAAGGATGTGAGATGTCAACCTGAAAGAAGCCTGATTCTCATTCCTTATCTCCTGGGAATGGGGTGGCTCCAGGGAACTTAATTTGGACATAGGGTGGGGTGCACTACTTGATAGCTTTCCTAATCCTCCCATCAGTTTCTTCTCAGAAAAGGAAGGGAAGTTGTACAATAGAAGAAAGGATCGGAGCAGGCAGGGGCAGAGTTGGAAATGCAGGTACTAGCTTCACAGGAACGTCAGGCAGAATATAGGATGTGCTGCTGACCATGACTTTGCAGTTTGGACAGAAGCAATATCTCCAGCAGCATGCATTGGTCTGCAGAGATAGGGATAGCATGGCAGGCTCTGACAGTGTGAGCAGGGATGATGCCCTGAACAGAAGAAGGATGCTACTGGAATGCTTGCAGCACAATTCCTTCAACCAGTGTCCATTTGAATTTTTTCACCATCACATCAGGTATACCTGATAGAGAAGAATTCTTGAATCCAAGAAAAGGAGTGGATGTGAAGAATGAGAAAAGGAGAGCCAGTAGTTGTGGACTGGACATAATTGATTCCTCTCTGAAACTTTCTAGTGTGGCTAACTGGCTTGAGTATAAGCAGCAGTTTCTACCATCTGAAGTTTCTAGACTTCCTTCAATGACAAGGCCATGTAGGGAGTGCTGCAATAGAGCAACGTGAAGGTAACTTGGGAAGGAAATATTGTTTGGTTTTGACTTCTGAAGGAAGAACAACGTTGGCAAATCATACAAGGATGTATGAAAAGTAAAAATAACTGTGTAGGCCCATGAGAAAGGAATCCAAAGTCATTAGAAAGTCTCTCTCTCTCATTCCCCCCTCCCCACTTTTGCTCTCTCTCACACACACACATGGACACACAGCCTGATGAAGAATTCTGGACAACTCAACAGTTGTACAGTCATTTCTGGAATTTGTCCTTAATTAAGGTGCTGCTCCCAGTTTACACTGGAACCACAGTACAGCAAGAGAGGAGAATTAATTCCCCTCACATACACAGCTGTCAATGTGCTTCCTGGAATTTAGTGCAAGTGTGAAGACTCCATTGGCAGTGGGAGGGAGAATATTATAATGCAAAAACCTGCAGAGGAACAAATAACCTTCCATGCCCATACACTGTGGTCCCAATCGAAATTGGATTGGTTCATTGGCTTTACTTCAGTTTAGAACCATAAACTCCTGTAGGATTCATAGTGAATGTTTCGTGTAGCCCTGTAGTACTGTGTCCCTTTCTGTTGATTCATTCCCATTTCACTCATACAATTAATAGAAATTCCATGCTGTGCATCAATTGTGAAAAGGAACTCCTGTTTTCAATGTCAACAAATCTGATGCAAAATTGCTGTATTCTCTGTTAATTCTCTGAAGGGCATTTCTGTTACTATGCAACATTCCTGCAGGTTTCTTATAAACACAGCCACTCCACTAGACTGTGAAGAAAAGTGGCAATATATACATCTATCTTTATTCATAGGGATAAATATGGACAACACTGCTCTGAGGGAACCTACATTTGTAATCTACATGGGAATGAGAGGATTTGCATCAGGAGCAATGTTTTCTCCTTCTATTCAGCATGGGGGAATTAGGAGTGGTGTTGCTAAGCTTGCTCCTCCAAATAGGAAGCAAGACGGATGCTGAAAGTTGCAAGAACCATGAGCCACAGCCTCCACTTCATGAGTATCCACAGTTGGGTGATCTCATGATCGGCATCATTGCTTCTCTGTCCTTCATTGTTCCGGATCCATTAAGCCTCACTGGAGAACCCGCACTAGCATTGCTGGATGAACTTCTGTAAGGAGTCAATATTTTGTTTTTCCATCCAGATTGTTTGCTGGTTTATCTGCCTGTCAACAGAATTTGTTGTAGTTGATGCATTCTGTGAACAATAGCTTGAGCAGTAGAGGAAGTTCACATTATCAAAGGCATGTGGACTTTGTTATCTGCATAGCCATTAGGATGCATTTTGGTATGATTTTAAGCCTCTTCTGAATTATTTTAGTTCAGCTTGGTACCCCTGTGGTGTCTGGGCATTTTCAGCGATCTCCACTTTTACTTTCTGTATTACACAAGTTTCTCCAAGATGACTTATCTTCCTCTGATGTCTCTCTTAACATCTCTGTTCATTCACCTCTTTTTTTTTTTTTTTTTTGCCTTTCTGATGGTAACTGCACATGGCAAATATTTAGGGTACTGAATCAACTCTTCAGGGGAAGTAGACTTTTTCTGTCCTTCCTTCCTGCCCCACCAGATTCCCCCCCTCCCCATTGAATGTGCTGATCTGTGGCAAGAGGGGCAGAGGAGGAAACCCAAAATTGGATGAAGGGATTCTGCCACATTCAATGACCTTCCTGTCATTCCTCTCATTAATGACAAGGAAAAAATTCCTCTCATTGAAATTCCTTGCTTTTAGGGAAGGCAGATGTGGGATCCAAGCCAAAGCAAATGTTCTCTCTTAGAATGTGTTGCATGTTTCCTTGTCACTAAGAAGCAGTTATGTTTTGTGAACCCAGAACTCTGTGCTTGACCCCATCACAATAATTTTAACGGTCTTCATATATCTAATAGGCATTTCTTTTTCTAACTGGAAGTATAATGTGAACAGAAAAGGTGACTACTAATGCCCTAAATCCAAATGGCTGAACATGGGCATCTATAATATTTGTGAGTTTCTTACAAAAATGCTATGTGAGGAATATTCTAATACAGGAGATAACTTTCTTGCTCCTAGTGTGGTGCCAAAGAACTACCAACATATTCTGGCCTTGACATTTGCAGTGCAGGAGATCAATGACAACCCTCACATCTTACCCAACCTCACCTTGGGCTTCCGCATCTATGACAGCTATTTCACAGCCAAGTGAACCTATCAGACCACCTTGCTACTGATATGCACAGCAGGGAGATTAGTCCCTAACTTCAAATGTGGTTTCCAGCAGCACTTGATGGCAGTCATCGGGGGACTGGATGCCCAAACCTCCCTTCATGTAGCAACTCTCTTGGATATCTTTAAGATTCCACAGGTGCAGATGAATATGGGGAATTGGAGTCTCACATTTTCTTCACACTCCACTTTCTCTCCACTGAATGAGTGACAACATTGAAATTATTCGGGGAGAGGGAAATTTCTGATGGGACTCCCATTATTAATATGGATGTGGATTTGAGACAGGAGGGTTCAGGCAAAATCTCAGACCACAGTCACAGAAACTTCCCATTCCATTTTGAAAAACCATGCATGCTCCTTCTTTGTGTCTTGCTCTAGCCATCCTTAGCCACAGCTTGGAAGGAGAAGGCTCTGCATTTCTTTCCCCATTTTCACCAGGCTCTGCATTCACCAGCAACCTGGATCACAAAGCATTTCCAGAGAAGGCAGAGTGTGTTGGGAATTGAAGTGGGAGAAACCAGGAAGTTAGCCCTCTTCCGAATATCATACTGACTCAGAAAATAAGCTTCATTCTTTTCAGTGGTTTTGAGGAAATATGTATTCCAGGGAGGGTGTATGTTGCCATTTTTATATCAATCATAGCAGTAAGGCCCAAACTTTTTGGACCCCTGGACACATTTGAGGATTTGAGAAACTGGATTTGAATGATATATTGGCGAGGGGAGATAGTAGGGAGGTAGCAGGTAGCCCTTTTCTGAACATCATGCTGGTTCAGAAAATAAGCTTCAGTATTTAAAGTTGTTTCAGTGAAATATGTAATGCAGGAAGTGGGGAGGTTGCCAGTTTTATATACATCATACATCATTTTCCAGGTAAGATAACTGCTCGTGGTACAATGCAGGGAATACTTTGAAACATTGGCTTTAGCAACTACTAGTAGCTGGTTTTTCGTGTGCAGAGGGAGATTATGACACATGTAGATCTTGCACCAAATAATCCTTAATATTCATTGGATCATTCACTGTCATTACATTATTAAATTATTTCCTGGAAGTTAACATATGGATGAAGTTGATTCTCTGTGCCATCTTTACGCCTGAAAGACAATTGCTACAAAACTGAGATGGCAGAGGAGAGCACCCATCCATCAGGTAATGATTGAGGATCTTATAATATTTTGAGACATGAATAGGATGACACAGCCTACAAATGCATACTTCTTTGGATATTTGGGACACTTCTGCTGAAGACTCAGAATTATTGCAAGGAAGTCATATGTTGGTCATACAAATCCATAGAGACATATGCACTCACGCAAGCACATATATACATATAGTGGAAAAAATAGGAAGGCCAATGTTGCCACATAGGAGACACCTTTTCAGGCACAATCACAGTGTCCACCTGTGCCATGACACACTGGGGATCTGTGGGTGATAAGGATGAGAAAATTGTTGAGTGTCTACATGCAAATGTTTTGAAAACGTTGATGCTGCTACAAGAAAGTCTGTACTATTTTGCATTTCTTCCTCTCCTTCTTGCATCTCCTTAGCTGATATATGGCTCTGCACCAGTGATGAATGATAAAACCCCAGGCCTGTCCTTCTACAACATGACTCCCAGGGAGTCCCTTCAGTATGCAGGCATTCTCTCTTTGCTGCTGCATTTTGGGTGGACATGGATTGGGGCAGTTGTTATGGATAATGACAATGGGGAGCAATTCCTGCAGATGGTGGTCCCATTGTTTTCCAGGAGTGGTGTCTGTGTTGCCTTCATCGAAAAGATCCCAGAACTTGCTCATGGCAGGGATATGAAAAACATCATGGAGAAGGGGGCAAAAATACGTGATAATATTGCAGACAGCACAGCCAATGTGTTGGTGGCCAATGGAGAATCCTATTCCATGGCATTTTTTAGATTCTTACCTTATCTCTCAGAACGAGGATATGTGGAAAATACACCAATTGGTAAAGTAATCATTTTGACAGCTCAGGTGGAGCTCAAGTCATTTGTCTCTCAAAGGAATTGGAACATAGACTTTTTCCATGGTGCTCTTACTTTCACAATTCAATCTAATGATGTCCCAGGATTTCAACAATTCCTTAAAGCACAAGACCCTTCCAGACCAAAAGGAAATGGTTTTCTTAGGCTGTTCTGGCAAAATGCTTTCATTCGTGTATTTCCAGATCCATTTCAGTGCAATGCAGATGGGAATATGTGCACTGGGGATGAGAAGTTGGAGAGTCTTCCAGGGTCATTCTTTGAAATGATTTTGACCGGCCACAGCTATAACATTTACAATGCTGTCCATGCGGTGGCCCACGCCTTGCATGCCATGTCTTTATCTGGTCTGAGGAACAGAGGATTGGGGACCGGAGGTGGACTGACATTTCAGATCCAAGTACAGTGGCAGGTAGTGTGCTTAATAGCCTCATTTGGGAGAGCCACAGCTTTGTAGATAATGCATCAGTATATAGCCCCGAGGCTTGTGGCAAGGGGCGGCCTATAAATTTCTAAATAAATAAAATAAATAGCAGGAGAACTCATTCTGTTCATATTTAAACTAGATGATCATGGATGCCTGTTCTTAGAACAAAGAGCAAGGTTCTAGAACATATCTTTCTGTGCTAGAATATATAAAATAAGCTTCTAGAACGGCTAGAAAAATGACTGAAACCTCCAAAGAAATTTGATACTACCTTTGAATGAGAGAAATATTAAAGCATTAAGGGAGTATTAAAAAAAATAAGAATAATGGCAGCTATCTGGTGCCAGCATTTCTCTCTGTATGTCTGCAGATTCCTTTCACAGTTTTTCTAATGTCCTTCATTTTCAATCCAGCTCCATCATTTTCTGAAGCTTGTTTCATTTAACAATAGTGCTGGGGACAAGGTTTCTTTTAACCAGAATGGAGAGTTAGTAACTGGATTTGATATGATCAACTGGATTGCCTCCTCAAATCAATCCTTTCAAAGAGTGAAAGTTGGTAGGATGGATGCCAAGGCGGCTTCAGTCCAAGCATTCACCATCAGTCCAGAAGCCATAACATGGAACAGCTGGTTTAATCAGGTTTGGTTCTTGGAGGATTGGCACAAGCTACACATTTGAATAATAGAAATGTGTATTTTCTTTCATTTGACCATGATGGACCTAGAAAAATCCTCAATTGCAACTGTTTAGCACAGTATGTGACCCAGTGCATGAGACCCAATAAGTGCATTAGATCCAATAAGCTTCCTCCTTCCTTCCTTAAATGAACCAGTTGAAGGAAAAAAAATATTGCATTAATTCCCCTTTTTAAAATATACTTAGGGCCTTAGTTCTTTTTTCAACTTAGCTCTATATCATTCTGACACAAGATAATATTATGCAATTATGAAGACACATTCAGATCCATATCTAGTCATACATAGGAGAGAACACTGAATGGAAGAGAACATATTTATAAATTAGTTATGATTAGCATCCCATTGCTTTCAATGTGGCTTTTCTTAGAATGACTGAGATTTGATACAGGTTAAATGAACCATGCTCAGTTTTCTCTTTTGTAATATGTGCTCTTTTATTATTCCTTGACTGTGGAATGGGTGAAAATGCTGTTTTACATATTGTTTTACTAAAAATAACAAATGCCTTCTTATTGGAGATGGAAAGAAAAGGTGATCAGAACAGCAAGCTCTCAATTAGGGTTCCCATCTCTTATTTCTCTGACATGCTTCTCATTCTTCATAGCATTATGGCAGGAAGGTGGCAATGTATGGTGGAGTTTTTTGGTATTTTAATATGCAACTGACAATTTCATTTCAGTTTTACATTTGGGTAAAAATATTGAAATCTTCAAGTTCTTTCATATTTGAGATGGAAATAATAGGATTTTAAATATTCAGATACTGGAGACCACTTCTATTAACTCAACAGTAATACTGAGTTGAATCGATCTATTTATCCATCGATCTATCTATTGATCTATTACCCGTTGATCTAAGTATCAGATTCATATCCCATTTTTTTTTTAAAAGAACACCACAGAGTGGTTTACATAGACTAGATTAAGATGAACTTCAATTCCAGCATGATCACAGGAAAAAGAAAGTCCCGCCTTAATCTTCTTTTGATTGGTTTCAATATCAGATAGACACACCACAATCCAACCATATCTTAATGAAATTGCATTTGGAAAGGAGGGAGGAGGGATATAAAGCAATTGCATTTGTGGCAAATCATGTGAACATGACCCTTTTAAACAAAGAATGTTGTCCTTGAAAAATGCTTGCAAATTTGAGGATTCATGAGTGTATTTTAAAAAAAGAATCATATTTTAGTGCTCACTGAAAAATATGTATTTCTTGAAAAAAGTGTAACAATACACACTTAGGGTTTTTTTTTTTTTTTTTTTTTTTGAGAAAAGACATAAAATGGATAGCTCACCAATTCAAAGAAGCAGAAAAACATGTCAGAAATGGGAGCACATTAAAAAGTGATTTTGGGAGAATTTAGGGAAACGAAAAGCAGTGCTTTTTCCAACCCCAAGAGGAACTAGGTTCATCACACCATTCATATGGAATCTTGATCCTCGAATTTTGCACCATTTCTCCATTCCATTTATGAGCAGATGGCAAGTAGACATGCAGTTTCTGTACATAACACAGTCATATAGTTTCAACCTTATCAAAGTCCCACAGAGCACATTTATGGAAAGCAGATCCTGGAGAGCTTAATAACTTACAAAGAGATTGCAGAACTGGAAGGATTCCAAAGTATGATTGTCATGATTTTCAAGATTCTCACTCTCCCCCTCCCCTGATGACTTAGGCACAGCCTCTATCTGCGTGCAGTGAGAACTGCAATCCTGGTTCTAGGAAGAAGGTCAAGGAAGGGGAGCCATTTTGCTGCTATGATTGCATTCCATGCCCCAAAGGGAAGATTTCAGGCAAGAAGGGTAGGCATTAGAACGTACATTTTTCTAAATAGATGTGATAATGCTGTGATTGACTTAATAACCTATCATAGTATAAGTGACCCAGCAGGCAAGCTGGGGAAACAGCCAAAACTTGGACTGCTTTGTTATTGCATTCTGGTCCTTTTGAAACTGTAGCCAATACAAGCAATGGCCTGTTTTACCCTGATAAGCCAATTATCACCGCTTCCTACACATGTGTGGTATTTGACTCTGCAGATGCAAACTGAAATGCATGAAAGTATCCATCCATCCATCCATCCATCCAGGTTGATGGCACTGAGTGTTTAGTTCATAGAACTCTAGGTCTAAAATTACTGTGTATCCAGCCATAGTGGGATCAGGAGAGAGGGGCAGATTGAAGGTGCCCTGTTCCTTAACCTCCATGGAAGTCCCACAAAGAAAATAAGCTTGCTCTCCAGGTTCCTTTATTGCAGCTCACGGTTTCCCATTGTGACTGCACTTCCTGATGCGCCTAATCCCTGCTTGGGCCCTTCTTCCTCCCTGGGCCTAGCAAAAGGTGCAGCATCCTGATTGGTGTGGCAGGGAATTATGCCTACCATACATGGGTTTTCTCCTCACTGCTTCTCTCGGGCTGTCAGTTCCTTGGGACTCTCCAAGATGCAGATGTTTCCAGGCTTCCTCTTCTGCCTTTTTCCTTCCTTTCATCTTCTCTCTAGTTTTCCTCCTCTTCCATCCCACCTTTCTGGTATAGCCTCCTCCTTCATTCCTATAGCTCAACACCCATTCCAATGAACCCATCTATCCCTGCCCCATCATTAATCCCACCCAGCTGTGAACACACTTCAGCATCCCAGCACTCAGAGTACAGTGCCTTCTTCTTCCAAGAACATTCCTGACCATGAGCCATCACCATCAGCTCCTCTCTGCTGGATGCCAAAGGAATACAGGGGAGGCCCTCTGCCTCTTCACACTGCCCCATGAAAGGGTCTTCATCCTGAAAAACTTTAGGGCAGGACAATAATTCATGGTCCTCTCCCTGCAGGAAACAACTACTGAAATTGGCTGCTGCAGATATGGGGGTGGGTGGGTGGGTGGATGTTCTTTTGATTTGGTTTCCAATAGGAAATTTGCAGTTTCCTCAAATTTGGAGGGGAGAGCTCTAGAGATTTTGCAAATATGGATGGAATGAATAATAGATTCTCTAGACTGACTCGAAAATATTATATTTGAGAAGTTGATGTAGCCTTTTGATTAGACCAGTAGAATGCATAAGAACATAAAATCACTGTGTATTCAACCAAGTGAGTCATGAATTAGGGCTTCCCTCAACTTCCTCCTATGAAAGACCCATGATTTCAGCAGCTCTATGGCAGGTCAATTCACAATGGTCCCCTTCATGCTGGAAACAGCTATGGAATTTGCTCATGCAGAATGGTGGAATTTCTATTCAATTGGTCTGTAACAGCATATGAGTGATTTCTTCATATTCATAGTGGAAAATGCCTGAGATTTTACAAATGTGGATACAGTGAAACTAATGGATTCTCTACTCTGACTAGAAAAGAATTCATCTGAGAAGTTGATGGGGCCTGTTGGTGGGACCTGTAAAATCCTGAGAATATGCTTGTATTTATCTTTCCTCAGATATGCCTTACTGTTATTCCTGTGAAGATGAAAAGTACCCAAGCAAGCACCAGAATTTCTGCATCCCCAAGTCTGTTAACTTCTTTTCTTATGAAGAAGCTTTGGGCATCATTTTAACCTCTTCCATTATTCTCTTCTGCTTGATCACGGTTCTGGTGCTAGCAATATTTCTGAAGCATCACGAGACACCCATTGTAAAAGCCAACAACTGGCACCTCACCTACACTCTTCTGGTCTCCCTCCTGCTCTGCTTCCTTTGCGCACGGCTCTTCATCGGCCAGCCACACAAAGTGGCATGCATTCTGCGACAAACTGCTTTTGGCATCATCTTCTCAGTGGCAGTTTCCTGCATACTCACAAAGACGGTCATGGTGATTTTGGCCTTCAGAGCCACCAAACCAGGATGCAAGATGAGAAAGTGGATGGGGAAGAGCCTGGCCAACTTCACCCTTCTTTCCTGCAGCCTTCTTCAGGCAGGGATCTGCCTTGCCTGGTTGGCAACTTCTTCTCCTTTTCCAGATATTGACAAGCATTCAGCTGCTGAAGAAATCATCCTGGAATGTAATGAGGGATCCATGATGATGTTCTACTGTGTCCTTGGCTATCTGGGCTTCCTGGCAATGGTCAGCTTCATGGTGGCTTTCCTAGCCAGGAAGCTCCCGGATAGTTTCAATGAGGCCAAGTTCATCACTTTCAGCATGCTGGTCTTTTGCAGTGTGTTGCTATCCTTTGTGCCTTCCTACCTGAGCACCAAAGGGAAATACCTGGTGACTGTAGAGATCTTCTCTATCTTAGCCTCCAGTTCTGGCCTGCTGGTTTGCATTTTCTTCCCCAAATGTTACATCATTTTGCTGCGACCTGAGTTGAACAAGAAGGAACATCTAATAAGGAGAACAGCTTGACAAATTTACCTGTCTGCACATTTTGCTGCAGTTTGCAATCTATCTGCGTGCCCATTTTTTCTCCCTCCCCCTCCCCTCTCCCTCTTCCCCTCCTCGTTTTTCTTTTGCTAAGGGAATGTTTTGTGCAAATAGTTTTTTTTTCAGATTTCATCTTGTGATCTTAACATTTTCCACTTTAGATAAAGCTTAACTGAAGTCAATGGCCTTGCTCTGTATGGAATGTCCTGCAGGTGGACTGAAAAGTG
Source organism: Varanus salvator macromaculatus (assembly GCA_023646645.1). Classification (NCBI taxonomy): domain Eukaryota; kingdom Metazoa; phylum Chordata; class Lepidosauria; order Squamata; family Varanidae; genus Varanus; species Varanus salvator. The sequence goes on from JAIXND010000782.1 coordinate 54,164, forward strand.
CCCCTCACATGCAAATAAACGATGACATAGCATGTTCCTTTCATGGAGACTCTCCATTCAGGAATGCTAGTCACTTCCGGATTTCCATGGACTTTGAACAAAGTTCTTTGCTTCAGAAAGCAAAGCAAAACATGATTGTAACCATCCCCTAAGCACTTTGTATGTGTCAGGAAATCTCAGTTTGCAGAACCAGGAGAATGTAACCTTGAATCCAAACTTAAACCATGTTCTCAATGCCAGCAGTGTATTGGCAGGACAACCAGGTACACCTCTGACAGAGACAACACAACAGCACTGCAGGGTAGGGAGCATAGAGAACCAGCCATGAGTTCCCTGAGCCTATACAGAATATTTTATATGTTGGGGTCACATATACAATAGTGGGGGCAGTCATGAGGGAAGAAAAGGTACAATGCAGTGAACAATACAGGCAGAAAAGGAAGAACATAATGTTAACAGCAGAGGGGATGTTGCAACATAGTATAGCCATATAGGTTGATTGGGTGATTAATTACAAGGCGAACAACACGAATTATATTGTTCAGCAATATGTATTTATTTATTTAAAACATTTATATGCTGCCCCCATTGCAACAAAGCCTCGGGGCAGCTCACAACATAAACAGTAAACAGCTACAATTTAAAACAGTTTAAAATTTAAAATTGGCCCATCTCGAATAACCAATTAAAATACTAGGAATACAATCACTAACTAGCAATTAAAATAACTTTGAAATAAAAAGGTCTTCACCTGGTGTCGAAAAACAAATAATGACGGCACCAGGCGGACCTCTCTGGGGAGTGCATTCCATAGGTGGGGTGCCACCACAGAGAAGGCCCTCCTCTGGGTACTCACCCTCCTTATCTCCCTCAAGGAGGGTTCCTGGAGAAGGGCATCTGCTGCCGATCGTAAGGGGCGGGAGGGCATATATGGTCGCAGACGTTCCTTTAGATAGCCAGGTCCCAAGTCATTAAGGGCTTTATAGGTCATAACCAACACCTTGAATTGGGCCCGGACTTCAATAGGGAGCCAGTGAAGCTGACGGAGAACTGGGGTTATGTGAGAACCATGCCCAGTCCCCGTCAGCAACCTGGCAGCTCTATTTTGCACCCATTGAAGTGTTCGGACCGTCTTCAAGGGTATCCCCACATAGAGCGCATTGCAGAAATCTAATCGGGAAGTTACCAATGTGTGGGTCACTGTCGCCAGGCAGTCGTACTCCAGGAAGGGACACAGCTGATGGATCAGATGAAGCTGTTGGAAAGCGCTTCTCACCACCATCGTCACCTGAGCTTCTAATGACAGCTCAGGGTCGAGGAGCACTCCCAGGCTGCAGACTCTGTCCTTCAGAGGGAGTGCAACCCCGTCTAGGACAAGGGTCAAGTCCCCCGCTCCGAAGCCTGACCCACCCACCAACAGAACCTCCATCTTGTCTGGATTGAGCTTTAGTTTATTGGCCCTCATCCAGCCCATTACCTCGGCCAGGCACTGGTTCAGCACAGCCACTGCCTCACCTGGATCGGTGGAAAACGAGAGGTAGAGCTGGGTATCATCAGCGTACTGATGACTCCACTGCCCACACCTCCTGATGACCTCTCCCAGTGGTTTCATGTAGATGTTGAATAGCAGAGGGGACAGAATGGATTCCTGTGGTATTCCATGGTATAGCTGCCATTGTGCAGAGCCATAGTTGCCCTGCACCACTTTCTGGAATCGGCCATCGAGATAGGAGCGGAACCACTGCAAAGCAGTGCCTCCAACCCCCAACCCTGCTAGCCTATCCAGAAGGATACAATGGTCGATGGTATCGAAAGCTGCTGAGAGGTCCAGGAGAACCAACAGGGATGCACTCCCCCTGTCTCTCTCCCTGCACAGGTCATCATACAGGGCGACCAAGGCAGATTCAGTACCGTACCCGGGTCTGAAGCCTGACTGAAATGGGTCCAGAAAATCAGTTTCATCCAAGAGTGTCTGCAGTTGTCCCACCACCACCCGCTCCAGCACTTTGCCCAAAAATGGGATGTTGGCCACCGGTCTATAATTGGTGACCACCTCTGGATCCAGGGATGCCTTCTTTAGGACTAGCTGGTCTACTGCCTCCTTTAAAGGGGCAGGCACCCAGCCATCTCTGAAAGAGGCGTTGACCACCTCCAGGATCCTGGTCACAATCCTGTCCTTGGCACTCTTAAGTATCCAAGATGGGCATGTGTCCAGTAAACAGGTGGTAAGATGTACCTGCCCAAGCACCTTGTCCACAGCATCAGGCCACAATAACTGAAATTTATCCATCAATAGAAGACTCGACGGCATCATTGGCACCTCCCCAGTAGAATCTGCGTCAATAGAAGAGTGCAGGTTGTGACAAATCTGAGCGATTTTCTCCTTGAAATGCCTGGCAAAGTCATCACAGCGGACCTTCAAGGGTGGCACAAGATCTTTTTTGGGGCCAGGATTTATCAGCCCCTGCACCACCCGAAAGAGCTCCGCCAGATGGCATTGTGAGGAGGCAATGGACGCAGAGAATAATTTCTTCTTCGCTGCCCTCACCGCCACAGCATAGGCATGATAATGTGCTCTTAAGTGTGTTCAGTCAGATTCATCCTGTGATTTCCTCCACCTATGCTCTAGTCGTCTCCCAACCCACTTCATCGCCCGTAATTCAGATGTATACCAAGGAGATGAACGGGCTCTGCCAGGTGGGAGAGGGAGCTTTGGAGCGATCATGTCCATAGCCCTGGTCATCTCCCCATTCCACAATTCAACCAGGGCATCAACAGGAGCACCAGCCTTATCAACCAGAAAATCCCCCAGAGCCTTCAGGAATCCATCTGGATCCATCCGACTCCGGGGGTGGACCAACACAATCGGGTCTGCACCCTTACAGAGGGAAAGGCCACTTTCGAGCTCAAACCTCACAAGGAAGTGATCTGACCATGACTGGGGCGTCAAACATAAGTTCCTCACCCTCAGATCACCCTCTTCCTGCCCTGTCGAGAAAACCAGGTCCAGAGTGTGTCCACGTTCATGGGTTGGGTCGCTGACATGTTAAGACAGGCCCATGGATGTCATGGAGGCCATGAAGTCCTGAGCCACCCCGGTCAGAACCGCCTCGGCGTGGAGATTGAAGTCCCCCAGGACCAACATCCTGGGAGTCTTCAACACCAGGTCCGAGACGATCTCCGTCAGCTCAGGCAGGGAGTCTGTTGGGCAGAAGGGTGCATGGTACACCAACAGAATCCCCAGTCTGTCTCAGTCGCCCAACACCAAGTGGAGGCACTCCAGCCCCTGTCTCAAGAGGACAGGAAGCCCCACGAGGGAAAAAGAAGCTCGATAAATCAAAGCGACACCCCCTCCCCTCCCCTCCAGGCATGGGCGGTGCTGGACTATGTACCCGGGTGGGCACAGTTGCGAGAGGGCAACATCTCCCCTCTCCCCTGCCCAGGTCTCTGTAATACAGACCAGGTCGGCCCTTTTATCCACAATCAAGTTGTGGATGAGGGTGGCTTTATTTTGGACCGACCTGGCATTGAGCAAAAGCACCATCAGGCCCGGGGGGCAGTTGACAAGGCTACCTGGTACCCGCTGGCTGGGGGAATAACCAGAAGGAGGGACTGGCGTTAACCATCTGTCCCTCCTTCTTCTAGGCGGACCCATTAAGCCCCCACCACCATAGCGACCATTGCCCATCACCACCCCTATGGTGGCCCCCACGTGCTCCCCATGTAACATATCCTAAACTAAATTTGAGATGGGTCCCTAAAACCAGCTAAAAAGTTAAAACAACTAAAAATCCCACCTCCACCTCCACCCAACAGCCAGCAACCAGCCCACAAAATCCCGACCAGAATCCCCTGCCTGCCCAGCCCCCGACCGCCTCTGAACAGCCCTTAATGGCTCACCATCCTTAAGCCGTCACCCTTCGGCCGCTGGCCCCGGGCGTCGCCGGCGCTTTGTGGTTCCGGGCCGCCTCCGGTCTTACCCTCGCCCTGCCCATCTCAGTGCGAGTCCCACTCATGTCGAAGGGGCGGGGCTGGAGAAGGGGCCTTGGTGCCGGAGTGGCAGCAGGTACCAGCTGTGCGCAGCGGGCATGGTGGTCAGTGCCGTGGGTGGCGGGCAGCGGACGGTGGGTGCGGGGCTCTGGTGTGGTGGTCGGCGGGGCGGGGCACGGTGCGGCAGCGGTGGTGGGCTGCTCCTGCCACACTCTCCCGGCCTTCCCGCCATAATATATGAATTATAAGAGATCCCAGGTTTGACTTTCAACATTCTTTGGAGGGGATTTGCATCAAGACAATGGAATCTATTTCTGCACTACTTTCTGCAGCCGATGAGCTGTCCCGATACTTTAGTTTCAATTTTAATTGCACAGAAGCTCAGGAATGTAACAAATCCTTATGTTGATATGTTGATAGAGCCATGGGCAACCATTCCTGAGGAGATTAGTTTGATACTTGTAACAAGCTGCCTCAGGCTCATTTATTTGCCTAAGTCTCTGAGAGTCTAGATGAGCAATGGGGCCTCTGGCACTGGTGGCTTTCCCAGGTGCAGGGAGCCTGGCCTAAAGTTCTAGTGCTTTCTGAGGGAAGAGAAAGGGCTCTGTTACCTGATTTTATGTTGAAAAGACCTGCAAAGGCTTTCTCTTTATTAAAGGTTGGGGTTTTTTTTAATGTTCCCAACATATGCATGGTTAGAGTCCTGCAGCAGCCTTGTGAGAGTTGAGACAACTGAGGAGTTCTAAGAGTTTATCAGAAGTCATTTTGCTCAGAAGGAAGACATTGCAGCCTTGTGGCTTTTTTCCTTCTGAAAGATTTCTTTTTTAGCAATCTCGAGCGTCCGCAGCACCTTTAGTCACCAAGCAACTCTTCTGAATGAATTCCAGTCACCACTACCAATGCCAAAATATTTTGACTCATTTTCTCCTTCTCCCTTTTCTGCCAATACACTGATTCACTCTCTTTCTCACTTCCTTTCTGGGATTGCACAAAACAATAAACCAGTTATTTATTTATTTGTCCATTCTGCCATCTGAATTGTGGTGTGGTATTTCACCACTCTTTGCTACATTCTCAAAAACCAGAATAAGAAATACTTGTCCTATGGGTTATGGTTACAACAAATTCCTGGAGCTGGAAATATAAGTCCTTTGTACTGATAGAAATATCTCAGAGTCCCATGGACTCAAGTGTAAAACCAAAAACTCCAGGGGGCTTCATAATGAATGTTAAGTATAGCCTCATAGTTCAGCATTCCTTTCTAATGAGACCTTAACAATTCGTGCATTTGACTGAAAGAACTATGTGACCCACATCAAGTGTGAAAAACAATGCCTGTTTTCAACTTCGATATACCTGATGTCAAATTACCACCTTCTCCTTTAATTATTGAAATGGCAGTTCTGCTACTACTCAACATCCCTGCAGATTTATAATGAATAAATCAAATGTTAAGGTTGGTGGCAATATATACAACAATCCTTGATCACAGTGATAAATAATGAGAGCCACTGCTATTCACTGCATGAAGAGAAAGCTTTGTCCTTCCACTCCATAAGAATGAAGCAGGGCTGATGCTGGAAGATGCAAGATCCATGAGCCACAGCCTCCTCTTCATGAGTATCCACAATTGGGTGATTTCATGATTGGTGCCATTGCTTCTCTGTCCTTCATTGTTCCTGATCGCTTAACCTTCACTGGAGAGCCCACACTTGCATTGCTGGATGAACTTCTGTGAGGAATTAACTTTTTGCTTTTGCTTCCAGTTCATTTGTTTATCTGCCTGTCAAAAGAATTCGTTTTAGCAGGTGCAGCCTATGAACAAAAGCTTGGGCAGTAGAGCAAATTCACATTCTTGAATAGACGAGGAATCTTTGTTATCTGCATGGCAGAACAATGCATTTTGATATGAATTTAACATTGTTACAATTATTTTACTTCACTTTGGCACCCCTTGTGGTGTCGTTGTATATCCAGTGATCTCCTCTAATGCTTCCTGTATTACACAAGTTTCTCCAAGTTGACTTCTCTTCCTCGTATGTCTCTCTTAATACCCCTGTTTCTTCACCTGTCTCTTTTTGTGTTTGCTTCTCTTATGGAAACTGTATAATGCCAGGATTCAGGGGATTGGATCTACTGTTCTTAGAAAGTAGACAGCTCTTCCTTTTCCTTGAAGAAGCAGCCCTCCAGACATCCCACTGAATGTGCTGATCTGTGTCAGGATGGGCAGAGGGGGAACCCCAAAATCAGATGCCGAGATTCTACCACATTCAAAGTCCTTCCTGGCATGGAAGTTCCTTGCTTTAAGTGAAGAAAGATACTGGATCCATCTCAGGACAAATAGCCTTTGTTAGAATTGGAAACAATTGCATTATATGTCTCCTTCTCCATGTAAGGGGAGTTCATTCAATATGGTGTTCCCTGTACTGTGAGCTTTGCTCCATCACAATCATTTTGATTGTTTTCATACACAAAAAAGGTATTCCTCCTAACCAGGACTACAATATGAAGAGACAAATGTCAATTCTAATCCCCTAAAATCCCAATGGCTGAACATGTCCATCTAGATAAAATGCAGGGCATTATTCTACCACCGTGCCTCACACATTGGATGGGATTCTCATAGGCCACTTCAGTAGGGGAGTTGATGAGCCACTGCCTCAGGAGTGATAGATTCATGCCATTATGCACTGAGTCAGATCACTGGGGAGGAAACTTCATTGGAATCTAATGATTTCTCTGTGCTGATGTGCATAGGATCACACTATTCAATTTCTTTCCCTTGAGAAAGTACACAAAATAGTCTATTTGAAAGAAAAATATCAATATTGTTAGACTGTGTTATCTTTCTGTTGGTCAAATTTAGCCAGATATGAGCTTGAAATGATGATAATCATGATACTAAAAGCATTTTCAGCTTCATACCAAGTTCTGTGTGAGGAATATTCTAATACAGGAGGTGACCTTGTTGCTTCTAGTGTGGTGGTAAAGAATTACCAGCATATCCTGGCCTTGGCATTTGCAGTGCAGGAGATCAATGACAACCCTCACATCTTACCCAACCTCACCTTGGGCTTCCACATCTATGACAGCTATTTCATGACCAAGTGGACCTATCAGGCCACCTTGCTACTGATATGTGCAGCAGGGAGATTAGTCCCAAACTACCAATGCAACATCCAGAAACACTTGATAGCAGTCATCGGTGGACTGGACGCCCTCACCTCCCTTCATGTAGCAACCCTATCTATAAGATTCCACAGGTGGGAAGCATGTCTTTAGTTGACTATGGGGAATGGGAGTCTCACATATTCTTCACATTCCCATTGTCCCTTCAATTGTGCATTTGTGCTTTGGGGATGGAGATTTGTACGTTAGAAGTAATTATATTCTCTCTCCACTGGATGAGCGACAACATTGAAACTCTGTGGAGAGAGGGGAATTTCTGCTGGGACTCCCTTTATTTATGGGGATGTGGATTTGAGACAGGAAGGTTCAGGCAAAATCTCAGACCACATTCACATAAATAACCAGTTCCATTGTGAAATGCCATGGACACTCATAATTTTTCTTGCTCTTTGCTCTAGCTGTCTCAAGGCAAGACAGGAAGGACAGAGATCTCCATTTCTGTGCACCAGGCCCTGCTTTGACCACCAATCAGGATCACTAAGAATTGCAAGAGAAGGCAGAGTGCATTGGCGATTGAAGTGGGGAGAAAGCAGGGAGTTAGCTCTCTTCTGAATATCACACTTAGAAAATAAGCCTCATTTTTTTCAGTGGTTTTGTGGAACTATTTATTCCAGGGAATACATAAGTTGTCATTTTTATATCAATCATAGCAGTAAGGTCTAAATGTTTTGGACCCCTGGACAGATTTGAGAATTTGAGAAACTTGATTTGAATGGGTGTATCACTTTTGATATATCCCTTTCTCATCTGCACACCTTAAGGTGATCTGTATTCTGTAAAAACAGTTGTTTTGGGTCTACTGAATGCTGTAATGTCTCCTCAAAAATGCATTGCCTAGATCGGAACATTGCTTATGTTGCAATGCAAGAAAAAGTTCTTTGAAACACAGTGTTTAGCAACTCATAATACTTGCTTTTTTCTGTGCAGAGGGAGATTGTGACACATGAAGATTTTGCATTAAGTGATATTTTAAGTGATATTAATTGAATCATCCACTGTTATAAAATAGTTGAATTATTTCATGGAAAATAATATATGGAATGAATGGATTCTCTGTGCCCTCTGCATGGCAATAAAGGGATATTGAAAAAATGAGAGGGAGAAGAGTTACACTTTCCTAGAAAAAAAAACTTAGGACCTTAAGATGTTTATATATGTGAAGAAGAGGAAATGTAGTGACACAGCTGTCCCATGCATGCTTCATTGAGTATTGGTCCACTTTTGATGAAGCCTAAGAATTATACCTAGGAAGTTGCATGCCTATCATATAAGTCCACAGGAACATACACACACACACAAATATAATGGAAAAATATATAGATATGTCCTAGGGTGACATATTGGAGACCCCTTTTCAGGAAGTGTTGGAGGTGTCCACATGGGCCATGACACCTGCAGATCCCTGAATTATGCTACTGTTGAGAAGACTGCTGAAGTTATATATGCAAATATGTTGAAAATATCAAAGTTGCTATATAAAAGTCTGGATGATTTGAAATTTCTCCATCTCCTTCTTGAATCTCCTTAGTTCATCTATGGCTCCGCACCAGTGATGAATGATAAAACTCCAGGCCTTTTATTCTACAACATGACTCCCAGGGAGTCCCTTCAGTATGAAGGCATTCTCTCTTTGCTGCTGCATTTTGGGTGGACATGGATTGGGACAGTCATTATGGATAACAAGAATGGGGAGCGATTCCTGCAGATGGTGGTCCCACTGTTTTCCAAGAGTGGTGTCTGTGTTGCCTTAATTGAAAAAATCCCTCAAGCTTCTCCTTTCTCTGAAATTAAAGACATGATTGAGAAGGGTGCAAAAATACGTGATAAAATTGTGGACAGCACAGTCAATGTATTGGTGGCCAATGGAGAATCCTATTGGATTCTCCTACACACTGGCTATATCCCAGGAAAAATGTCCTCTAGTAAAATTGGAATGAAGTGCTTCACCTATATCCTTGTCACTAAAAAGGAATTATTTTCTGTATGATGTCCCCTGTGTGCTGTGCTGGGCCCATCACAATCATTTAACTGTGTTCATATGCCTAAATGATGTTTCTCCTAATCAGGATGATGATATGATCAGACAAACATGTATTCAAATGCCTTAAATCTCAATGGCTGAACATGTCCATCTAGGTAATATGCAGTGCATTCCTCTACCCCTGTGCCTCCCACCTAAGCCTCTTCAGTGGGAAGTGGATGATCCATGACAAAAAGGGGGATACCCTCATGGCATTATGCACTGATGTACTTCATTTTGAAGGAAGCTTAATTGCAATCTGGTGACTTATACCTGAATTACCATGTCTAGGATCACTCTGTTCAGTTCTTTTACCATGGAAAAAATTAGGAAATTGTCTATTCAAAAGATGATTATCAATATTGTTTGACTTTGTCAGCTTGGTGCTGGTTAAGGTAATCTGGAGATGAACTCAAGAAGATGACAATGATGATGTCAAAAGCAGTGTGAGTTGCTTAGAAAATACTGTATGAAGGGCATTCTCATAGAGGATGTGACTTTGTTGCTTTTAGTGTGGTGCCAAAGAATTACCAGCATAACCTGGCCTTGACCTTTGCAGTGCAGGAGATCAATGACAACCCCATCATCTTACCAAACTTCACATTGGGGTTCCAAATCTATGACAGCTATTTCTCAGCCAAGTGGACCTATCAGGCCACCTTGCTACTGATATGCACAGCAGGGAGATTAATCCCAAACTACAAATGCAGTACCCAACAACACTTGATAGCAGTCATCGGGGGACTGGATGCCCAGACTTCTCTTCATGTAGCAACCCTCTTGGATATCTACAAGATCCCACAGGTAGAGTGTATGTCTTTTGTTGTAAGCCTTCCTGAGATGATTGTCATAAAGGACAACTTATATATGCTTTAAATAAATAAATAGTTGTATATGCGGGATAGGAGGCTAACATCTTCTTCTCATTCACTTTGTTCTTTAATTGGTGCATATATGCTTTGCAGTTGGAGCTTTGCGCATTGGAAGCAATTGCATTGTTTGTGTCCTTAGGATGAAGGAAAACATTGATGGTATGGCAAAGTATGTGGAGGAAGGGTAATTTCTCCTGTGACTCTGATCATTTATGTGGCACAGGATCTAAGACAGGAGGATCTAGTCAAAATCTCAGACCACAGTCTCATAAACCGCCTTTTCCATTTTGAAATGCCACAGACATTCTTCCTTTTCCTTGCTGTTTATTGTAGCTGTCCCATGAGAAGGTACAAAGGACAGACATCTCCATTTTTATTGAGAGGACTGTGCAGGACACATGTTCCCATGTTTTGAAAACAGCAAAGCTGCTGCATAAATGTGCTTATTATATATATTTTTTCTTCCTCTTCTTGTATTTTCTTAGCTGATATATGGGTCTGCGCCAGTGATGAATGATGAAACCCCAGGTCTTTCCTTCTACAATATGACACCCAGGGAGTCCCTTCAGTATGCAGGGATTCTCTCTTTGCTGCTGCATTTTGGGTGGACATGGATTGGGACAGTCATTATGGATAATGACAATGGGGAGCGGTTCCTCCAGATGGTGGTTCCACTGTTTTCCCAGAGTGGCATCTGTTTTGCCTTTATTGCAAAAATCCCAGAATCTGCTATTGGATCTGATATTAAAGACATGGTGGAGAAGGGGGCAAAGATCTGTGATAAAATTGTGGACAGCACAGCCAATGTATTGGTGGCCAATGGAGAATCCTATTCTATGGCATTTTATAGGTTCTTACCTTATCTATCAGAATGAGAACATGTGGCAAATACACCAATTGGCAAAGTAATGATTGTGACAGCTCAGGTGGAGCTGACATCATTTGTCGTTCAAAGGAATTGGAATATGGACTTTTTTCATGGTGCCCTTTCTTTCACAATTCAATCTAATGATGTCCCAGGGATTGAACAATTCCTTAACACAAAGAACCCTTTCAGTTCAAAGGAAGATGGCTTTCTTAGGTTGTTCTGGCAAAATGCTTTCAGCTGTGTATTCCCAGATCCCATGCTGGGCAATTTAGAGGGGGATATCTGCACTGGGAATGAGAAGTTGGAGAGTCTTCCTGCAACTTTCTTTGAAATGAGCTTGACTGGCCACAGCTACAATGTCTACAATGCTGTCCATGTGGTGGCCCATGCCTTGCATTTCAGGTTTTCAGTTGGTCTGAACAACAGAGGAATGGTGACCAGAAGTGGACAGATGCTTCAGAGCCAAGTATGTTGGAGGGTAAAAGGCTGAATATTCTCATGTGGGAGAGAACCACAACTTGGTAGATAACAAAATAAATCAATACAAACTAGAGAAATTCATTCAGTTCATATATCAATTGGATTATTGCCTCTCTTACGCAAATAGCAAGATCCCAGGGACGATGTGTGTGTGTGTGTGCAAGAAAAATTAAAATAGGCTCCATCACATGAAGGACATTTCTAACGTGTCTGGAGATTTGACTGAAACCTTGAAAGCACTTCAATAGAACCTTTGAATGAGAATACTCAGAATGTATATAATAAGGGATCGAGGAAATTAATTAGAATAACAGCAATAATCCAGTGCAAGCACTTCTTTTCCTCTGTCTGCATAATTCATTTCACAGTTTTTCTAAGCTTCGTTCCAGATCCACCCATCCATTTCATTTTATTTCCAATCCAGCTCCATCATTTTCTGAAGCTTGTTTCATTTAACAACAGTGCTGGGGACAAGGTTTCTTTCAACCAGAATGCAGAGTTGGTAACTGGATTCGATGTGATCAATTGGATTGTGTCCTTGAACCAATCTTTTCGAAGAGTGAAAGTTGGGAAGGTGGATGCCCAGACTTCTCCAGGCCAAGCCTTCACCATCAGAACAGATGCCATAACATGGAACAGCTGGTTTAATCAGGTCTGGTTCTCATTGGATGGGCAGACCCTGCGCATTTAAACAAGACTCATTCTCAGTATTTGCAGTATAGTTTCTCTCATTTGACAATAATGAATCTAGAAAAAATAAATAAGTGTAACTGGATAGGAGAATACATTATGCAGTGCATGAGACCCAAAACACTTCCACCCTGCTTCCTTTGCTGATGAATTAACCACTGAAACAGTTGAAGATATAAATGCATCATAAAATTTCCTTAATTGGTTATTATTTTGAAAATTTTGAAATACCAAAATTTTCAGCTTAACTGCATCTTTATTAAACTAATATTATTCAATTTTATGCTTATGTTCTGATTGATGCGTAGTCATACTTAGGACAGCACATTGAAATAAAGATTACTTAATTAGTTATGATTAATGCCCATAGATTTCAATGGGACTACTATAAGAATTACTGAGATTTGAACCACTGTATAGTACACATGTTCTATTTTTATCTTTCCCTTGTGCAATATTTGTTCAAGTATTATTTTTATCCACTCTTGGGGATGGTTGAAAATGTTGTTTTATTTACTTTATATACTATTTTCATGATTAAAAAGAGTAGTATTTGGGCTGGAAAGAACTTGCTATTACTACAAACTGAGTGTGGGGAAAATAGAAACTGATAGTTTTGCCCATCTTGGTGAAAAGATGTTGGTGAATACATCTCAACAATCCAAGTTGAAATCTTTGTATGAAGGACCATCCAGTTGTCAGTTAAGTTTGCCACCTCTTTTTTCTCTGACAGGCTTCTGATCCTTCATAGCAATATAACAGAAGGCAGGGCTGCATGTTCACTTTCTTTTTGGCTAGGACGGATGAGTAACAATTTTATTCCACTCTAATTTCTTTGGCTAAGTATTTATTGAAATTTGCAGGTTTCTCTATGCTTGAGTTGGAAAGAATAAGGAGCTATATATTCAAATACTGGAGAAAGTTAAACAGACAGATTAAGGCATCCTTCCCTCTTCAGCAAGTCTGATTCTTAAAATTCCACACTACATCTGCTATCTTTTACATTAAACTAAAAGTAGTTTAAGTGTTCTAGATTAAGTAATTAAGTAATAAGCCCTGTGAAAAGGCAATGCTGTCTTAATTTCCTTTTGATTTGTTTTCAATGTCAACCTGCTACACCATCATCCATCCCAATAGCAGGAGGAAGCTTCAACAGAGGTAGATAAGGGTGGGACAGTGAGGGCCAGTGTCAGCTTTCAGAACATCCTGGTAGTCTCCAAGTTGCCCAGAAGGAAACACTGGATACTGTGTGATGATGCCATTCACACAGTATCCTGAAACCCAATGCTTGCCAAATTTTCCATTCCATTTACAAGAGAGTTGGAAGCATGCATATGCTCTACTGATGTGACATGGTCATATAATTGCAACGTTACTGAACTCTCACAAAGCACATTTATAGAAAAGCCATTTCTGGAGAGATAGGCAACTTACAAAGAAAATTCAGAACTTGAAGGATTCCAATGAATAATTCCCCTGATGACCTAGGCACAGCCTCTGTCTGCATGCAGTGAGAGCTGCAATCCTGGTTTTATGAAGAAGATCAAGGAAGGGGAACCATTTTGCTGCTATGATTGCATCCCATGTCCCAAAGGGAAGATTTCAGGAAAGAAGGGTATGCATTTAAATCTACATGTATTCCAAATATATTGTATAAAATTCAGAACATGTATGTAAAGGATCTTTCTTCAGGAATTGTAGTGTGATTGAAAGGGGCCAGGTGTGACCAGGTGGAAGATGCTGAAAAATGGTAGAGGATGTGTGAGCACATGCATGATCATTTCCCCCGATCATAGTATGTAAAGGATGAATAACGAAGGGACTCTATTATCCCATGTGTGTGTTTTCAATGCAAAATCTTGCCTTAGCTCTGCAACTGCCTACATCCGTTAAGTGAAGTTGAGACTGTTTCTGGGCAGGTTTTTTGAGAAGGAAATCCCATTCAGTTCAATAAGACTTTCTCTTAAGTGGAAAATATGGTGCATGCTGTATATCCCTTCATAGCCTCAGTGAGCTATGGTGGAGAATCAGGCGGAATTGCCATGCCCAATTATTGCATTTCAGCACCCGACCACGGAAGATGTAGCCAACAAAACAGTGTCCTCTTTTGTTGAAATAAGCCAATTCAATGTTGTTATTGCATCCTGCACGTGATTATGCCGTGCTGGTACTGCAGATACACACCCAAATGGATGTATACATCCTTTTAGCCTTATGTTGTTTTAGTTCAGAAAAGTTAAGGTCATTGTAAGGCAAGTAAGTGCTGAATTATGGCTCCCCCGCCCAACCTCCAATAAGGGCTTTTTGTGTTCCACAGCTTTACAGCATGGTCCTCTTCAGGCTGGAAATCAAAGAGAAAAATAAATCAGAGGTAAAAAATGTGGATGCAATCCAGATAATATATACGCTAAAGTTACTGGAAAACAGTTTTTATTGCCTGTCAGTGATGCCTGTAGAATACATGAGATCATGTATCTACTTATTTTTCCTCAGATATGCCTTACTGTTACTCATGTGAAGATGAAAACTACCCAAGCAAGCACCAGGATTTCTGTATTCCCAAATCTGTTAACTTCTTTTCTTATGAGGAATCTTTGGGCATCACTTTAACCACTTTTGTAATTCTCTTCTGCTTGATCACGGCTCTGGTGCTAGGAATCTTTCTGAAGCATCATGAGACGCCCATCGTCAAAGCCAACAACCGGCAACTCACCTATGCTCTCCTAGTCTCCCTGCTGCTCTGCTTCCTTTGCACACTGCTCTTCATCAGGTGATGTGCCATACCAGGTGATGTGCCTCCTGCGACAAACTGCTTTTGGCATCATCTTCTCAGTGGCCGTTTCTTGTGTGCTCACAAAGACAGTCATGGTGGTCTTGGCCTTCAGAGCCACCAAACCAGGATGCAAGATGAGGAAGTGGATGGGGAAGAGCCTGGCCAACATCCTCCTCCTTTCCTGTTGCCTTTTTCAGGGTGGAATCTGTCTTACCTGGTTGGCAACTTCTCCTCCTTTTCCAGATATGGACATGCATTCTGTGCCTGAGGAAATCATCCTTGAATGTAATGAGGGATCCATAATGCTGTTTTACTGTGTGCTCAGCTATCTGGGCTTCCTGGCAATGGTCAGCTTCATGGTGGCTTTCCTTGCCAGGAAGCTCCCAGACAGTTTCAATGAGGCCAAGTTCATCGCTTTCAGCATGTTGGTCTTTTGCAGTGTGTGGTTATCCTTTGTGCCTTCCTACCTGAGCACCAAAGGGAAATACCTGGTGACAGTAGAGATCTTTTCTATCTTAGCCTCCAGTTCTGGCCTGCTGGTTTGCATCTTCTTTCCCAAATGCTACATCATTTTGTTGAGACCTGAGTTGAACAAGAAGGAACATCTAGTAAGAAGAACAGCCTGAGAAATGTAACTCTTTGCACAGTTTGCTGCAGCTTGCAATCCATCAGTGTGGCCATGTTTTATTTTGTTTTGACTGAAAAGAATCCCTCATATGGAAATAAATCATGGCAAAGCAGTATTATTTCCCATAGGAACTCCATTGAGGACTGTTAATTGC
This sequence comes from Varanus salvator macromaculatus, assembly GCA_023646645.1. Classification (NCBI taxonomy): domain Eukaryota; kingdom Metazoa; phylum Chordata; class Lepidosauria; order Squamata; family Varanidae; genus Varanus; species Varanus salvator. The sequence continues at coordinate 69,828 of JAIXND010000782.1, forward strand.
TGCTGTACTTACATGGACTTAGGTCTTTGCTTCAGAAAACAAAACAAAACTTGGGCGTAGTTGACCCCTAAGAACCTTTTATGAATGGTTCAGGACAGGATACTTTTGACTGTAAAAATGAATACACACCTTCAAAAGTATAATGGCTTCTGTTTTGCCAAGTCACAGGTACGTAAGATAGTGCAGTTTCATTCCAGGAACTTCTCTAGTGAAGCATTCTGTTTCCCTGCCTGGAAACCCAAGTACTCATGGAAACCCAGAGCCAGTTAGAGCAGTTACCCCACTCCCACAATCCCATGTTAGAGTCACCATGATATTCAGCAGTTATATGTTGATCCCTTTCATAGTGATCATGAACTAAGATGTTGCATGTTTGACACCTGCTGCATACTGAGTTGATGCTTTCATTGATTCCTCACCCTGCCTCCACCAGTATTTTCTTGACCTGCCACCACAAGCTCAGGCATCATCAATGTACTGGTGAAGCTGGGATTTTTCCTCTGCTTGCTTCATTTTTCACTTACCTCAAACCTGTTACCAGTTCATGTTTTATGTATTTTTAATTTTAGTTTCTTTACATATATACATTCATAGAAAAATGTAGAGTATAAAAATAGTATAAACAGAATAAACTAAAGTAGACAAAATGGACAAAATTGCCATGGGAAGTTTAAACAGGTACAGCCTATATTACAACTCCCCTCTACAATCTCACTCTTTTTCTTTCTTTCCATGCTGTATGAGAATTTACAGAAAATAAATCTGTATTCTATACATCAACAGATATTGCTTCCTTTTTTTCCTTATTCAAACTCCCCTGAACTTCCATTAATCATTCAAAGCACAATACATTTTCCATTTGTCATTAAATTCTTCTAACAGTCTTCTGTTTACATAGTCAGCTTTGCCATCACTGCATATTCTGCTAATGTATTTCTTGGTTCTTCAATGACTGGGGCTCCTGTGATTTCCTTTGAGAAGCTGTTTTGATTCTTGCTGATTCTTGCAGATTCTATACACTTAAATAACTCTGACATGCTTTTTAAAAAGGTCTCTGGCACAATTTTCAAAAGTGTGTTCCTGGGACTCATTGTTGTTGTTGTTGTTGTTAGTCGCGAAGTCGAGTCCGACCCATCGCGACCCCATGGACAACATTCCTCCAGGCCCTCCTGTCCTCCACCATCCCCCGGAGTCCACTCAAGCTCACACCAACCACCTCAGTGACTCCATCCAGCCACCTCATCCTCTGCCGTCCCCTTCTTCTTTTGCCATCTATTGTTCCCAGCATTAGACTCTTCTCTAGGGAGTCCTTCCTTCTCATTAGGTGGCCAATAGGAAACTTAATTTTAAAGATTTTCTGCATTTCTACATGTATCAGTTTCCAGAATTTTTGCATTATTTCACAAGTCCAGCACATATGGTAGAAAGTCCCATATACTCTGTTATGTTTTCAACCTCTTGCATTATAGTTCTTACCACTTTTCCAATATCTTTTGGAATAATGTACCACCTATAAAACATCTCATACCAATTTTCTCTTAATGCTTGTCTAGCAGTGTATTTAATATCAAAGAGCTTCCCACTGACCAGATGATGTTTCTTCACTAAGATTTTGTTTCCAGATTGTCATATGTTTCTTGTCTTGATGGTTTTCAGTATCATAGTGTAATGACAGTTTGTAAAGTCTTCCCAGTAAGTGATCATTCTACTGTGTAATCACATTTCCAAATCTGTCAGATTTCTTAAAATACCTTCTCCTGGTTATGTTTCCCCCTTCAGTCTTGAAATCAATTGATGGTAAAAAAGCCATTGTATGTTTCCATCTTTCAGTTGTTTCCAAGATTTAATTCAACCTGATTGGTCATTAGCATCTTGATAAGTTATAAGATCATTATTTCTCCTATACACCAGAGACACCAGGGAGGAGATTGGAGGACTAATTTTGAGAAGTATAACTCCATTCAATTGCCAATAATCAAAACTTCTCCTTCTTGAAAATCTAATATCAATTGAATGTTTTAATAAAAATTTCCTTTGCATCATTTGGCTCATTAATACACTGACAATGCATCAATTTTCTCACTCAGAAATCTGATCTTCAAAACAAAAAACCTTCCCTCTGTGTCTTTAAATTCTTCTACCACATTTAGTCCTTGTTTACTAATGTAAATAGCAACTACCTTCTTTATAGAATCTGCTGAGGCTGCATAAAGTTTATCCAGGCTTCCCCCCTGTAAATGAACTAAGAAACTCATATAAAGAAAAAAATGTTCATATTCTCACCTCTAAAAACCTGCTACGGGTTCAGAAGAGGACCTCTCTCAGGAGAAGGACTTTGTCAAGGCCTTTTCAAATCCAAAATAAACAATGTCTACTGGATTACTCATTCCACATTCTTATTGAGAGTCTATGATATCTCTTTAAATGGAATAAACAGTAATTAACCCTGTAGAACTTAAGTTGATTCTTTTCCAGCAAGATTTAACCTTCTATATGCTTGACAATTTTAAGTTTCATAAGGGTGAACTAGTAAAGATATTATCTACTGTATTCCAGATTCTTAAAAACTCCTAGCTCTCTTACTCATCTGTTCAGACCATAAAGCTCATTTCAATTCTTATAACAGTTGAAAATCAGTTTGGATGGTTTCAAGTGCATACATTCACAGGTGCATTTTGGGAACTTGAGAATAAAGTCTGTTTTTCCCAGTCTGTTAGGTATGTGGCTGTCCTCAACATCTAAGGAAGCATATTATAAGAGTAAGCAACTCTTAGGGTCCATGAGTGCACCAAAGTGGAAAGTGGGTAAGAAATACTGTATCAGTTTGAGTTCTGAATAAAGCAAGAGGTTGGCAAATAACATAAATCAATATGCAAGCAAAACTAGCTGTGAAGGCCCATGAAAAAGAATCCAAAGTCCTCAGAAAGTCGCCAATCGCACACACACAACCTGATTATCAGTTCTGGCCAACTCAACTGCTCACATCAAAATCTCTGGAAATATTGTTTTTGTCCTAATATAGGTACTGCTTCCATTTTACACGGTGACCACAGCTCAGAAGGAAGGCAGAGTGGAATTCCTTTCCCATACACAGCTGTTAATGTGCTTCCAGAAATTTAGTGTGAGTGGAAAGATTCTATTGACAGGGGTAGGGAGAATATTGCAAAGGAATTAGCTTCAGACAAGCGATTCACCTTCCCTGCCTTTATACTTTGGTCTCAATCCAAATTGGAGCTGTGAACACTGACCCCAAGGAACAAGCATGAATTCCAATGGGGTTCAGAATGAATGCTGTGTGTAGCCTCATAGTTATGCTTTCCTTTCTGATGTGTCCCTCCCCATTCATACATAGAACTAAAAGAAATGTTGTCCTCTTCATCAAGTGTGCAAAACAGTGCATGTTGAGTTTCAATATACTTTATACCAAATTACTATATTCTCCCTTAATTGTCTAAAAAGCAGTTCAACTAATACGTTCCCTGCAGATTTCTTATGAGCAAAGCAACTCTACTCAGCTGTGAAAGACAGTGGGAATATATACAGTGATATTAAATCATAGGGATGAATAATGACAGACACTGTTCTGAAGGGTCCTACATTTTACACTTAGTGGTCTGCATGGGAATAAGGATTTGCATGAGGAGCAAAGTTTTGTCCTTCTACTCGGCATGAGGGAATTCAGAGTGGTTTTGCTGAGCTGGCTTTTCCTAAAAGGAAGAAAGGCTGATGCTGAAAGATGGAAGAACTATGAGCTGAAGCCTCCACTTCATGAGTATCCACAGCTGGGTGACCTCATGATTGGTGCCATTGCTTCTCTGTCCTTCATCATTCCTGATGCATTAACCTTCACTGAAGAACCCCCACAAGCATTGTTGGATGAACTTGTGTAAAGAGTTAACATTTAGTTTTTATTTACTTTTTAATCTGATCATTGGTAGAAATTGTCGAAGCAGATGGAACCTCCCAACATTGGCATAGGCAGTACAGACACTCATGACGTTACAGGGATGTGGAAAACTTTGTGTTCTACATAGCCTGAAAGGATGCATTCTGGTATGAATTTAAGCTTCTTCACAATTATTTTACTTCTGCTTGGACCCTGTCAGTTGCACTTCTACTTTTAAGTGACTTCCTCTAATAAATGCTATCTTTGACGAATTTCTTCAGGATTACTTCTCTTCCTCCTTTGTCTCTCTTACTAGCTCTGTAAGTCACCTCTCCTTTTTATTCTGCCCTCTTTTATGGAAACTGCATAATGCCAGCATTCAGGGGATTTGACCAACTCTTCTGAGGAAGTATACTTCTCCTGCTGTTCCTTTCCACAGCCTCCCTACTGAATGTCCTGATCTGTGGCAAGATGGACAGAGGGGAACTGCAATTGTTTAATGATGAGATTCTACCATAAATAGAAGTTCCTTGCTTTTAAGAAAGGCAGACACTGGCTGCATCCCAGGACCAATGTCCTCTGGTAGAATTAGAAACACTAAGGAGGAGTTATTTTCAGAGTGCTGGGTCCTGTACTCTCTGCTTGGCCCCATCACAATCATTTTAACTGTTTTTGTATACCTAACAGATGTTGCTTCTAACTGAGATGAGAATATGAACAGACAAATGAGTCTTCTCAACCTGTAAATCACAATGGCTGAAAGTGTCCATCTAGATAAAATGCAGGGCATTCCTCTACCGGCTTGCGCAGGATTCTCAAAAGTTGATGCAGCTCTGCCCCGAGGTGAATAGGATTGTGGCAATATGCACTGATGCACTTCACTTGTGAGGAAGCTTCACTTGTGATATACCTCTGAGCTGTCATGCATAGGATCACATGGTAATTCCTTTACTATGAAAAATCCAGGGAAATGTTTGTTTGAAAGACAAATGTCAATATTGGCTGATTGTTTTTGGATTGTTTTTTATGTTGTTAGCCGCCCCGAGGCTTGTTTGCGAGGGGTTGGCATACAAATATGTTAATAAATAAATAAATAAATAGATAGATAAAATATTGTTAGCTCTGTTTTGGCCAAAGTAGGCCAGAGATGAGAACAAGCTGGTATTGATGAGCCAAATAGCAGTGCGAGTATCTTAAGAAATACAGTGCAGGGAACATTTGAATACAGAGGGTGACTTTTCTGCTTCTAGTGTGGTGCCAAAGAATTACCAGCATATCTTGGCCTTGACATTTGCAGTGCAGGAGATCAATGACAACCCACACATCCTACACAACCTGACCTTGGGCTTCAGCATCTATGACAGCTATTTCACAGCCAAGTGGACCTATCAGGCCACCTTGCTACTGATATGCACAGCAGGGAGATTGCTCCCGATCTACAAATGCAACCTCCAGCAACACTTGATAGCAGTCATTGGTGGACTGGATGCCCTCACCTCCCTTCATGTGGCAACTCTCTTGGATAGCTCCAAGATTCCACAGGTGGGGAGCATGTCTTTAGTTGAATATGGGGAATGGGAGTCTATCATTTTCTTCACAGTCACATTGTCCCCTCAATTCTGCATTTGTCCTTTGGAATGGCGATTTTACACTGGAAGTAATGAGATTCTCTCTCTCCAGTGGATAAGTGAAAAAAATGAAGGTGAAGCAAACTGTGTGAAGAGAGGAGAAATCCTTCTGGGACTTCCTTCATTTTTGCTAATGTGGGTTTGAGACAGGAGGTTCTAGCCAGGATCATAGACCACATGTGCATAAACATCCCATTCTATTTTGAAATGCCATGGACACTCTTCTTTTTCTTTGCTCTCTCCCTTCCCTGTCCCTGGGGAAGTCAGGAAGGAGAGAGTTTTCCATTTCTTTCACTCTGTACATCTGCCTTTGCATTCACCACCAGTCCGGATCACTAACTCTTTGGAGAAAGCATGGAGGAAGCTGTAAGGCCCACCTGAATATCACACTGGCTCAGAAAAAAAGCTTTATTGTTCTTATCTTATTCATTTTGAGGGAATACATATTGCAGGGACTGTGTAGCTACCACTTTTGTATTGATCATAGGAGTAGTGCCCAACTTTGTGGACCTGGACATATTTGGGAATTGGAGACACTGGATTTAAATGAGTGAATCACACATTTGATATCTCCCTTTACCATTTGTTAACATTAAGGTGCAAAGTAGGAAATACTTCTTTGAAATAAGGATTTAGGAAGTTCTAGAAGTTGCTTTATTGTATGCAGTGTGTGATTATTACAAATGCAAATTTTGCAATAAATAATATTCATTGGATCATTCACTGTTATTTATTTAATTAATTCAGAAAAATTAATATATGGAAGAATGGATTTTCTGTGTCCTCCTTATGGCTCAGTTGCAAAACGGAGAGGGGGAAAGGCAACACTCATCTATAAAATGATGACTATAATGCTTTCACATATAAATACAGAAGAAGGTACAAACAGTCTTCAAATGCATACTTCGGGTATTTGGTCCACTCTTTTTGAAGCCTCAGAATGATTGCTATGAATTTGTAGTCTTGACATACAAGTCAATGGAGACACAAGCACAAGGACACACACACACAAACATTCACATACTGGAAAAAAAAATGATTTCCCAGGTTGTCATATTGGAGACCCTTTTTGGGCATCATTGGCAGTGGTCACATATGTCATAACATATGTGGATCTCTGTACTGTAGTGTTTCTGAGAAGATTGCTCTCAAATATGCAAACTTTTTGAGAAAATCAAAGCTACTACATCAATGTCCTCATTGTTCATCTTCTTATTGTACCTCATTAGTTCATCTATGGCTCTGCACCAGTGATGAATGATAAAACCCCAGGCCTTTCTTTCTACAATATGACTTCCAGGGAATCACTTCAATACACAGGGATTCTCTCTTTGCTGCTGCATTTCAAGTGGACATGGATTGGGACAGTCGTTATGGATAATGACAATGGAGAGCGATTTCTCCAAATGATAGTCCCAATGTTTTCTGAGAGTGGTGTCTATTTTGCCTTCATGGAAAAAATCCCTGAACTTACTCTTGGCAGGGATATGAAAAACATTTTGGAGAAGGGAGCAAAGATGAAAGAGAAAAAGAAGATGTGGCACATACACCAATTGATAAAGTAATGATTGTAACAGCTCAGGTGGAGCTCACATCATTTGTCTTTCAAAGGAAATGGGACACAGACTTTTTGCATGGTGCACTGTCTTTCACAATTCTATCCAACCATGTCTCCGGATTTCAACAGTTCCTTAATGCAAAAGACCCTTCCAGTCCAAAAGGAGATGGTTTTATTCGATCATTCTGGCAACAGGCTTTCAGTTGTGTATTCCCAGATTCACTTCCAGGCAAGGTAGATGGGAATATGTGCACTAGAGATGAGAAACTGGAATGCCTTCCTACAATTTATTTTGAAATGAGCTTGATTGGCCACAGCTACAATGTCTACAATGCTGTCCATGTGATGGCCCATGCCTTGCATGCCATGTCTTCATCTGGTCCGAAGAATCGAGGAATGGTGAGCAGAGATGGATGGATATTTCAGAGCCAAGTACAGTGGCAGGTAATGGGCTGAATAGCATCATGTGGAAGAGAACCACAGCTTTGTCAATAACAAAATACCTCATTAGAAAGTAGGGAAACTCATTCAGTTCATATCTCAAATAGACGATCATTTACGTCACTTCTTACAACAAAGGGCAAGGTCCGAGTTATGTATATGTGTGCAAGAGCATTTAAAATAGGCTCTTTCACATGAACTGCATTTGCAGAATAGTTAGAAAATTGACTCACCACTCAGAAACAATTTAATTGAACCTTCAAATGCCCTAAACTCAGTATTTATAATAACGGGTGATAGCAGAAAAATAATAAGATTAATTACAGTTGTCCAGTGCAAGTAGTTCTCTCTTTATCTCTGCCTGATTTCTCCCAGTTTTTCTAAGCGGCTTCCTTTCCAATCCAGCTTCATCATTTTCTGAAGCTAGTTGCGTTTAACAACAGTGCTGGGGACGCGGTTTCTTTTAATGCGAATAGAGAGTTAGTAACTGGATTCGATGTGATCAACTGGATTGTGTCCTCAAACCAATCTGTTCAAAGAGTGAAGTTGCGAGGGTGGATGCCCAGGCTGCTCCAGACCAGGCATTCTCCATCAGTCCAGATGCCATAACATGGAACAGCTGGTTCAATCAGGTTTGCTTCTTGGAAGTTTCACACATAAGGCTCAGGCTCAGTTCTGGCATGGGCTTTTTATTTCACTTGACAATGATGGACAAGAATAATATTTAATTGGACCTGGATGGCCCAATATGTGTTACACTGAAAGGGACCCAAAAAGCTTCTAGCCTGGTTCCTGTGCTGCTGAATTAACCAGCTGAAATATTTGAAGGGAATATTAAAAAAATTGTATTAATTCCTTATTGTTTTGAATAGATTTAATCATAGCTGTTTTTCCAAGTTTACTCTGCTTTAGTATGGACCTTGGTAATAGTATGCATTTGCAAGCACATGTTCCAATCAAGCCATAATCAGACTTAGAGCAGCACTCAGAAAGAAAGAGAACATTTAATTGAACAATTAACCTCCAGTTTTTTCCCATGAAACTATTTTAAGAATGACTAAGATTTTACCAAGTCTATAGCAATATGTACCTTGTTCAGTTTTTTTCATTTGTACTATTTGCTTATTTTTATTTCTCTGCTCTCTTGGGGATGGGTGAAAATGTTTTGTTTATTTTATATAACATTTTGCTAAACTAAAAAAGTGTCTTTGTTTTTGGGCTGAAAAGAACTTGTCCTTAGAAAATCTGAGTGTGGAAGAAAGGGAAACAGACAGTTTTGCCCATTCCTATGAAGACATTAGGTGGATACATCTCAAAAATCTGAACCTCAATCTCTGTGTGAAGGAGCAGCTAGTTGTCAGTTAAGGTTGCCGCCTCTTTTCTCTCTGATCATTAGCAGCAATATGGCAGGAAGGCAGAACTACATGTCCCTTTTCTTTTTGGCTAGGACAGATGGGTAAAAATTTCATTCCAGTCTAATTTCATTTGTTAAGAATTATTGATGTCTGCAAGTGTTTAAATATGTTAAATATTTCAATGCTAAAGAAAGTGAAACTGACAGAATTACTTCTCCTTCCTTCTCCATCACACAACTGCTACAAATCCCACAATAATATTGACTTAGCTTTCCCTATTATCTATGCATCCATCTATCATCTATCTACCTAATTTATCATCAGTCTCTGTGTGTGTGTGTGTATGTATCTCTCTCTCAGATCTGCATTACTATTTTTCCCCCTACATGGAACTCAATGAAGTTCATGTAATTCCAGATTAAGTTGAATTTTAATCCCAGTGTAATCATGGTGAAATTGTAGCCCTGTCTTAATTTTCCTTTGCTTGGTTTTAAGTGTCAACCTGGTGCACTATGACCCAGCCCAGTAGCAGTGGGGTTCTGCTGGAGAGGTGGAGAAGAGTGGGCCACTAGGGGACAGTCTCAGATTTCAGAACATCTGGGTAGTCACAGTCTCTTGATGTCTCTTTTCTGTTGCTTGCATCCTGTATTAAATCTGGGTAATGTCTATGCATTTGGACACAATTTTTTTTCTGCTACAGAAGCAATCAGATTGAGGTGCCATTAAATAGATGGGGATTCCTATAGCATGTCCCGGTGACAACCCCTTTTGGGTTGCTTCATCTCATCTCCCACAGAAATGTTTGCAAGGATGCAGAGCAATTTCACTTCTGGCAAATCATGTGAACATCTCCCTTTAAACAATAAAAAGGAAGTGTTTGCTTTGAGAAATGTCTCCAAATTCCTGTATTTATAAGTTCATTTGAACAAAAATCAAGTCTTAATGTGCAATAGAAAACATGTATCTTTAAAAACAGAATGACAATGCACATTTTATCATTTTGAAAAAAATGCATAGCTTGCTTATACAAAGTGCAGAATAGCTTGACAGAAATGTGACCACACTAAAATGTAATTTTGAGAGCATCTAGGAATGCCTGAAACAGCGTTTTTCTTGACCCTATACACCATTCATATAGGAACTTGAAACCCAGTTTTTGCCCCACATTTGCAGTTCATTCTCAAGCAGGTGGGAAGCATGCATGCAGGTTCTCTCTATGGCACAGTCATCTAATTAACTAATGATTAGCAAGGAATCTCAGAGCACTCTTATGGAAAAGCAGCACCTGGAGTTCTTAGCAAATTGATTGCAGAACTGGAAGGATTCCAATGCAGAATTCTCATGATTCCTATTCTCCTCCCTTGATGCCTTAGGTACAGCCTGTATCTGCGTGCAGTGAGAGCTGTAATCCTGGTTCTGTGAAGAAAATCAAAGAAGGGGAGCCATTTTGCTGCCATGATTGCATCCCATGCCCCAAGGAGAAGATTTCAGGCAAGAAGTGTAGGCATTAAAATCTAAATATATTTGATAAAACTAGATCAGGTATGGAAAATATATTTCTTCAGCGATTGACATGTGATTGAATGGGGTCCAGTGGGACAGGGGAAAGCTGCTGAATAGAGGGGAGGAGGTAGGTTTGTGTGAGCACATGTGTGATGGTTTGCTCCTTTCATTTCAAATGACCCAACTGTTTTAGATGGGTGACTGATCCTTGACTATTGAAACATACACTTTTGGAGCTTGCCCTTGCACAGATTCTTCTGTTGGTGCTAAAGGATCATAATTCATAAATAATGCACAATGAAGGGAGTCTGGTCATAGTCAGTACATCTCTGTGATCACAGCCCAATATTGAAAAGTCTAAAACTTTGCTGTTTTCAAGGCAAGTTATAGCTTGACTTCTGCAACTATCTTCATCCTTTAGTTGAAGTGCAGTCTGTTTCTGTGCAGTGTTATTCAGAAACAAAGCCCTTTTAGCTCAATAGAGCTTGCTTTGAAGTCAAGAATATGTATGATAGTGATCAAAAATACCATGGCCCTGTTGATTGCACGAACCATGCACTGCCTTCTTTTATCTGTGAAAGCAGTCAGGTTTTTGCAGGCTTCTGGACGCAAGTGCAATGGATCCTTCAGCCATTCATACACAGCTGCTTACAATTTTGTGCTCTGTATGGCCTTCTTTAGCATGGCTAGGCAGGGTGAGAATTTTCTTTCAGTTCATTTCTGGGAAGAGCTCACCATGTGTAGCACTGTAGGCTGTGGGCTGGGTCCTTTTTGTCAGGAGCAACATTCTGTTTATCCCCACTGCCCAAACTAGGTCTCCCCATAAAAGCCCCTGGGTGGAGCTTCAAGGCACCCTTCTCCTTCACAGGCTGGTGGGCCTTCCTCATAGCAGATAGCATGAAGGGCCCAAAGAATGTTGAGTGCTGTGAGGTTCTTAATAGCCCCACATAGTCTTGGTGAGCCAGCAAGTGAGCTTTAGGGGAGATTCAGCATGAACTTGCACTGCTCAATTATTGCTCGCAGGTCCTGGGCCATGGAAGCTGTAGCCAATAAAAGTAATACCCTGTTTTATGCAAAAAATCAGATTCAGTGTTATTCCTGATTCCTACACATAGATTCCTATATTAATTTGATACTGCAGATGCAGACTCAAATGATGAACACATCCATCTGGCTGGATGTTGGTTAATCCTGAAAATGTTTAGGCTTAAAATCACTTTGCATTCTGTCAAGTAAGTACAGAATTACCCCTTCTTTAGCATGGCTAGGCAGGGTGAGAATTTTCTTCTCACCCACATGGCAGGGTCTTCTTCATGCAGCAAAGTCTTCTTCATGCTGGAAACAACTCCTGAATTTGGCACATGCACATGGGGGGATGGGGAATTTCCTTTAAATATGTTTGTGATATGAAGTCAACAATTTCTTCATATTCAGACTGGAAATATAAGGCGATTTTACAAATGTATAATCTTGAGATGTACTTGTGATTTTACAAATGTGGATGCAATGAAATGAATAGATCCTCTACATTTACTGGAAAGCAAGACTTCTGAGTTGAGGTTGCCTTTTGGTGAGACTTGTAGAATACATGAAAACATAGATGTATTTATTTTTCCCCAGATATGTCTTACTGTTATTCCTGTGAAGATGAAAGCTACCCAAACAAGCACTGGAAGTACTGTATTCCCAAGTCAGTGAACTTCTTTTCTTATGAAGAACCTTTGGGTGCCACTTTAACCTCTTCTGCAATTCTCTCCTGCTTGATCACGGCCCTGGTGCTAGGAATCTTTCTGAAGCATCATGAGACGCCCATCGTCAAAGCCAACAACCGGCACCTCATCTACACTCTCTCTGTCTCCCTCCTGCTCTGCTTTCTCTTCAGACTGCTCTTCATTGGCCAGCCATACCAGGTGATGTGCCTCCTGTGACAAACTGCTTTTGGCATCATCTTCCCAGTGGCTGTGTCTTGCGTGCTCACAAAGACAGTCATGGTTGTTTTGGTCTTCAGAGCCACCAAACCAGGATCCACGATGAGGAAGTGGATGGAGAAGAGACTGGCCAACACCCTCCTTCTTTCCTGCAGCCTTCTTCAGGCAGGCATCTGCCTTGCCTGGTTGGCAACTTCTCCTTCTTTTCCAGATATTGACAAGCATTCAGTGGCTGAAGAAATCATCCTGGAATGTAATGAGGGATCCATGATGATGTTTTACTGTGTGCTCGGCTATCTGGGCTTCCTGGCAATGGTCAGCTTCATCATGGCTTTTCTTGCCAGGGAGCTCCCAGACAGTTTCAATGAGGCCAAGTTCATCACTTTCAGCATGTTGGTCTTTTGCAGTGTGTGGTTATCCTTTGTGCCTTCCTATCTGAGCACCAAAGGGAAGTACTTGGTGACTGTAGAGATCTTTTCTATCTTAGCCTCCAGTTCTGGCCTGCTGGTTTGCATCTTCTTCCCCAAATGCTACATCATTTTGCTGAGACCCGAATTAAACAAGAAGGAACATCTAGTAACAAGAAGAACTTCAAAGATTAAAGGCCAGCAGTTTGCAATCCATCTGTCTGACTATATTTTTGTTTTTCTGTATTTTTTGTTCTTTGCCAAGGGACAGATTTATGCACCAGTGTACACATTTTGCTGCAGTTTGCCATCCATCTGTATGGCCATGTTTGGTTTTCGTTTGGGTTTGGTTTGGTTTGGTTTGGTTTTGTGTCTTTTGACAAGGGACATATTTCTGCATACATTTTTTCTTTAAAATTTCATTTCAAAATCCCCAAAATTTTCCTTGTTTCTTCTTTGTTTGGACAAAGCTTTACTCAAGTAAGTGGCCTTGCTCCCATTGAAATGTCATGCAGACTATAACAGGATTAGAAGGAAGGGGAGCATTGAAGGCGCCTTGTTCCATTAAAACTGGCGAGCAAACAAGCTCATCCAGCAGGACCTTTTATTTGTAGTTTATTTCTACTTGTAGGCTTCTTGCGCCACCCATCATACCAAAGCCCATCCCTCACCTGGACTCTTCCATTTCCATAGTTCTCAGGCAAGGAGTGGCACCCTTCCCAGGCCGTGGGGAACTTCATGTCTTGGGTGCAGGGACTGCCCTAGCTGTTTCTGTCTGTCTGTCTGTCTGCCCCTTGCAGCAAAACTGCTGTTTCCAGCTTCTCCCAAAGGCTGGTATTTTGCTTCTTGTCCTTCCCATCCCTCCTTCTCTCTCTCGCTCATTGTCTCCTCTACTGGCCACCCTCCCCTGTTCGTCTAATCCCTGCCCGTACTCTCCCTTCCCAACACAACTGTTCCTGCCCTGTCCACTAATCTCACACAGCTGTTTTCACATGTGCATCCCCGCAAACAGAGCCCCACTCCCTGTTCCTTCCAATCATATTGCCAGTCATGTCCTGCCATCTCCGGCCCCTCTCAGGTGGATTCCAAGGGAAGATGAGTGAGCCCCTCTGCTTGCTCCCACAGGCATAATTAAAAGACTCCCTCACATCCAAATCACACCCTCACATGCAAATGACATAGTATTTTCATTTCCTGGAGGCCTTAGGTTGAGGAAGGCCAGTCACTGCTTTAATTCCATGGACCTTAGGAAAGCTTTTTCCTTCACAATGTACAGCAATAGCACAGCCTAATTGACCTCATTGTCCCTTGAATGCCTTGCAATCCAGAATTATTCCAAGTACCCTGCACTACTAAAGACCAGACCCCCTACCCATATAGAAAATCTTTGAATGGTTCCACTGAAATTAGATGAATGCCTCCCAATCTCAGGAAAACAGGTTCTGCTGTAGTGTAGTTGTGTGAGTGTGTGGGACTGGATTCTGAAACCTCTGTTCATATAGCAACTCTTTTGAATAGCTTCAAGATCCCACAGGTGGGGATTATGTCTTTAGTTGAATATGGAGGTGGGAGTCTAACATCTTCTCATTCTCTTTGTTCTTTAATTGGTGCATTATTGTTTTGGAATGGAGATTTTTGCATTAGGAAGAACTGTACTGTGTGTATCCTTTGGATGAGGGAAAATGTTGAAGGTAAAGCAAACTATGTGGAGGAAGGGGAATTTCTCCTGTGATAGTTCATTTATGTGCAGTTGGATCTGAGACAGGAGGGTCTGGTCAAAATCTCAGAGCACAGTCTCATAAATCTCCATTTCCATTTTCAGATGCCATGCACACTCTTCCTTTTCCTTGCTCCTTCCTCTAGCTTTCCCAAGAGAAGGCAGAAAACACAGACATCTCAACTTTTTTATCTCTCTCTGTTCACCAGACTCTTCATTCACCTCAAGGGACCACTGATCACTTCAGGAGAAAGCAGAGTGTGTTGCTGATTGAAGTGGGGAGAATGCAATGAGGAAGTAGTCAGTCTGCTTCTCAGTATCATGCTGGCTCAGAAAAAAAGCTTCATTATTTTCAGGGGTTAGTTGAGATATGCATTAAAGAGAGGGGAGGGGTAACCAAATTTATGTAGTTCATGGTAGTGGTGCCCAACATTTTTGCATCCCTGAACATATTTGGGAATTTGCGAAACAGGATGTCAATGTATGCATCACTCTTTTGTTATCTCTCTATCTCATCAACATATTTTAATGTGTGGCTAATTTTGCATCTATTGGATTCTGCAATGTCACTTCAAGAAAATAAATGCCTAGATTGGCTATTGCTTATGGTGCGGTGCAGGGAATATGTTTGAAACACAGCATTTAGCAACTTGCAGTCGTTCTGTTTTCTGAGCAAGGGGAGATTATGAAACATGTTGATTTTGCACTGAGTAATTTTATGGATCATATATGGTTATTAAATAATTCAATTATTTGATGAAAATTATTATATGGATACAATATGGTTTTCCTATGGTTTTCCTGTTCATGGTTAAAGACTGATATTGGAAAACTGAGAAGGAGTAGGGAAACACTCATCTATAAGGCAATGAATGTGGACCCTATATTATTTTGATGTATGAAGAGGAGGAGGTGTACATACACACAGTCTTCAAATGCATACTTCTTAAGGTATTTGGTTCACTCATCCTGATGCTACAGAAATATTGCTAGTTGTATGCTTGCCTTCCATGGAGATACACAGACAAAGATGAACACACATAGTGACAAAATGATATGATGTCCTAGGATGCCATATTACCCTTTTCAGGCACCATTGGAGCTGCCCACATGAGACAACAGACTGGAAACACCTACATTATAAGATTGAGAGGATAGTGTAGGTTATAGGTTCCCATTTTTTGAAAACAGTAACTCTGCTACATAAATGTCCTTATTACATGGGTCTTCTCCATGTTTTTCTTGTATCTTCTTAGCTGGTATATGGCTCTGCACCAGTGATGAATGAAAAACCCCCAGGTCTTTCCTTCTACATTATGACTCCCAGGGAGACCCTTCAACATGCAGGCATTTTCTCTTTGCTGTTGCATTTCAGGTGGACATGGATTGGGATAGTCATTATGGATAATGACAATGGGGAGCGGTTCCTCCAGACAGTGGTCCCACTGTTTTCCAAGAGTGGTGTGTGTTTCGCCTTCATTGAAAAAGTCCCTCAAGCTGCTCTTGGGTCTGATCTTGAAAATATGATGGAGAAGGGTGCAAAAATACGTGATAAAATTGTGGACAGCACAGCCAATGTACTGGTGGCCATTGGAGAATCCTATTCCATGGCATTTTATAGGTACTTGCCATATCTATCAGAACGAGAACATGAGGAAAATACACCAATTGGTAAAGTAATGATTGTGACAGCTCAGGTGGAGTTGACATCATTTGTCATTCAAAGGAATTGGAATATAGACTTTTTCCATGGTGCTCTTGCTTTCACGATTCAATCCAATGATGTCCCAGGATTTCAATAATTCCTTAATGCAAAAAACCCTTCCAGTGCAAAAGGAGATGGTTCTATTAGGACGTTCTGGCAAAACACTTTCAGCTGTGTATTCCCAGATCATTTTCTGAGCAAGGTAGATGGGAATATGTGCACTGGGGCTGAGAAGCTGGAGCAACTTCCAGCAACTTTCTTTGAAATGAGTTTGATTGGCCACAGCTACAATGTCTACAATGCTGTCCATGTGATGGCCCATGCCTTGCATGCCATGTCTTCATCTGGACTGAGCAACAGAAGATTGGTGACCAGGGGAGGACTGACCTTTCAGAGCCAAGTGCACTGGCAGGTACGGGCTGAATATCCTCATGTCAAAGGATATTCATGTCAGAGAGAACCACAGCTTTCTGGATAACAAAATACATCAATAGAAACTAGAGAAATTCATGCTATATATGAATTATATACATGTTATATAAATTCAAACTATATATTTGAACTATATTATTGTGTCACTTCTTGCACAAAAACCAAGGTCCTGATTAATATATGTGCATGCAAGAACATTTAAAGTAGAGTCCCTCACATGAACTCATTTGCAGAATGCTTGGAAAATTTACTAAAACCTCGGAAGCAATTTAATCAAAGCTTTGAATGAGAAAAGTTTCTCACCATAAATTCAGAATGCATACTGTAAGGGGATTGAGGAAAAATAATTTGAATAATTCTGGTCATCTAATGTAAGCATTTCTCTTCCTCTTTCTGCATAATTCCTTTCACAGTTTTTCTAAGCACCTTCCTTTTCATTCCAGCTCCATCATTTTCTGAAGCATGTTTCATTTAACAATAGTGCTGGAGACAACGTTTCTTTCAACCAGAATGGAGAGTTAGTAACTGGATTCGATGTGATGAATTGGATTGTGTCCTCTAACCAATCTTTCCAAAGAGTAAAAGTTGGGAGGATGGAAGCCCAGGCTGCTCCAGGTCAAGCATTCACCATCAGTCCAGATGCCATAACATGGAACAACTGGTTTAATCAGGTCTGGTTCTCAGAGGATTGGCAGAACCTGCACAGTTAAATAAGACTCATTCTCAGTAGTTACAGTATAGTTTCTCTCATTTGACAATAATGGACCTAGAAAAAAAATTAAGTGTAACTGCATAGAAGAATATATGATGCAGTGCATGAGCTCCAGAAAGTTTCCACCCTGCTTCCTGTGCTGAAGAATTGATCACCTGATATAGTTGAAGAAATAAATCTATCCTAAAATTTCAGAAATTCTTTATTATTTTGAAATAACTAAAATCATAGCAGTGTTTTCAGTTTAACTCTGCTTCTGGATGAAACTACATGACATTATGCAATTATGAACACGTCTTCAGATTGAGGCTGCTACTTTGAACAGCACATTGAAAGAAAGAGAATTTAACATTAGTTAAATGTTAAATTAATATTTTAATGTTATGTTTAAATTAGTTTAACATAAATTAGTTATGATTTATGTCTCCTCAATTTGAATGGGTCAACAATAAGAATGACTGAGAGTTGAACTAGCTCAGCTGAATCAGGAGGATTGGTGAAAATGTGGGGGGTTTTTTGTTTAATTTATATAATTTTTTCAAAATTAAAAAATGTAGAATATGGGCTGGAAAGATCTTGCTATTAGAACAATCTGAGTTTGTAAGAAACGAAAACTAGCAGTTTATCTCTTCCTATGAAGAGATGTTGGTGAATGCATCTCAAAAATCCAAGTCTCAATCTCTGTATGAAGGACCATCCAGTTGTCAGGTTGCCACCTCTTTTTTCTCTGTATGTCTTCTCATCCTTAATAGCAATACAACAGAAGACAGGACCACATGTCTCTTTTCTTTTTTGCTAGGACAGATGGGTAACAATTTCATTCCACTCTAATTTCTTTTGGTAAGAATTAATTGAAATCTGCAGGTTTCTCCATATCTGAGATGGAAAGAATAAGAAGCTATATATTCAAATACTAGGGAAAGTGAAACTGACAGATTGAGGCATCTTTTCCTCTCTACCACCCTCACTTCTTGAAACTCCACTTTCATCCTTACTTGGCTATACCTATTGTTTGTCTGTCTGCCTGTCTATCTACACTATCTTTTACAGTGCACTCAAACTAGTTCATGCAACTCTTGCTTAAGATGAACCTTAATTCCAGTGTAATCACTGTGAAAAGATAGTGCTGTCTTAATTTGCTTTTGATTAGTTTTCAGTGCTAACCAGCTACACCATGATCCAACCTATTAGCAGTAGGAAGCTTCAGCAGGGGTAGAAAATTGTGGGCCACTAGGGTCCAGGGTCTGCTTTCAGAACATCCTGCTTGTCACAGTCTCTTTATGCACTTTCCAAGTGCCCAGAAGCAAATACATGCATGATGCAATTCATACAGTAGCTTGAAATACAATTTTTGCCCACTTTTCCATTCCATTTACAAGAGGGTTGGATGCATACATTCACTTTCCCTCCATGACATGGTAATATAGTCTCAACCTTATTGGAGTCTCACAGAGAACATTCATGGAAAAGCAGTTCCTGGAGAGGTTGGCAATTAGCTAAGAAAATACAGAACTGGAAGGATTCCACTGAATTATTCTCATGATTCCTATTCTCCTCCTCCCCCGATGACTTAGGTACAGCCTCTGTCTGCATGCAGTGAGAGTTGCAATCCAGGTTCTTTGAAGAAGGTCAAGGAAGGGGAGCCATTTTGCTGCTACGACTGCATCCCATGCCCCAAAGGGAAGATTTCAGGCAAGAAGGGTAGGCATTTGAATGCGCATCTCTTCCTAATCCATTTGATAAAATTCAGAACATGTTTGCAAAGGATCTTTCTTCAGGGACTGAAGTTTGATTGAAAGGGGCCAGGTGTGATCAGGTGGAAGAAGCTGAATAGTGGGGAAGGAGTTAGGTGGGTGTGTGCACATGAATGATTGTTTGCTTGTGTTGTTTTAAATGCCCCACCTGCAGTGGATTCTAAATATTCTGACCCATACTCCTTGCCCTTGAACACTGCATATATTCTTCTTTTGATGCTAAAAGATCAGGATTCATAAATTATGAAGAATGAAGAGACTCTGGACATTGCCAGTACATCTCTGCCATGACATACCTACTATCCCATGTCTGTGTTTTCAACGCAAAATCTTTCCTCAGTTCTGCAGCTGCCTGCATCCCTTAAATGAAGTCGAGACTGTTTCTGGGCTACTTTATTGAGGAACATTATTCAGTTCAATAATGCTTTCTCTAAAGTCAAGAACACGTATGTAGTTGTAGTAAACCGCAATACGCTCTGCCTGCTTGTGTCTGGGAATTCAGTCGGGTTCTTTGAGGCTTAAGGACAAGCCTGAAATGGATGCTCAAGATATGGATAGAAAACCCCTTACTATGTTGTTTTCCAGGATGTCTCCTTTCTTATTTCTCTGAATTTCTGTGGCTAGACAGGGGTGAGAGTTATTCTTTTTCCCTCCCTCCCTCCCTCCCTCCCTCCCTCCCTCCCTCCCTCCCTCCTTCCTTCCTTCCTTCCTTCCATCCCTCCTTCCTTCCTTCCTTCCATCCTTCCTTCCTTCCTTCCTTCCCTCCTTCCTTTCTTTCTCTTGGTGACCCAACGCAGGTGAGCTGAAGTGGGAAATCACCCAGAACTTGCACCACTCAATTACTGCCTTCTGGCCTAGGGCCATGGAAGCTGTAGCCAATAAAACAATGTCCTCCTTTATTCAAATAAGGTGATTCAGTGTTATCACGGCTTTCTGAACATGTATATATGATGCTGATACTTCAGATGCAAACCCCAATGAATGAAGATATCCATCCAGCCAAATGATAGTCCTACTCATGCTGGAAACAGCTACTGAATTTGGCTCAAACAAATGGATGGGAATTTCTTTTGAATTCATCTGTGATACGATGAGACAAATTTCTTCAAACTCAGAATGGAAAATGTTAAAGGATTTAAAAAAATGGATGCAATGAAAATACTACTCTAATTTGGGCAGAAAACATCATATCTAAGAAGTTGTTATGGCCTGTGGTGAGACCTGTGGAATGTATGAGGAAATATATGTATTTATTTTTCTTCAGATATGCATTCCTGTTACTCATGTGAAGATGGAAAGTATCCAAGCAAGCACCAGGATTTCTGTATTCCCAAGTCTGTTGACTTCTTTTCTTATGAAGAACTTTTGGGCATCATTTTAACTTCTTTCATTATTCTTTTCTGCTTGATCACGGCTCTGGTGCTGGGAATATTTTGGAAGCATCACGAGATGCCCATCGTCAAAGCCAATAACCAGCACCTCACCTATGCTCTCCTCGTCTCCCTCCTGCTCTGCTTCCTCTGTGCACTTCTCTTCATTGGTCAACCACACCAGATGACTTGCCTCCTGCGACAAACTGCTTTTGGCATCATCTTCTCAGTGGCTGTTTCCTGCATACTCACAAAGACGGTCATGGTGGTTTTGGTGGGAGTCCAGCTCCACTTAGCAGCGACGAAAACAAAAGAGACAGGGACGATCGTCAACAGTACAAAAGGCGTACCGGAGAGCTCTCTCGCGCTCCTGCCCCCCTCCTCTTTTATTGTTTTCCTCCGTCTCTCTACATCCAATCAGACATCGTACTTATTCTGCCTAGCAACATTACACGCACGCGCAGTATATATTTCCTTGCCTACCATACTAATGGACATGCGCAGATGTCCTTTCTCTAGACTCTAGCGACCCCAAGTGGGACTACGTGGCCCTACATCTGAATACGACCCCGTTTGCTGCCACAGTGGATGGTTTGTATCCCAACATGTCCCCTTTCTTTTTTATTTTTGCATCACCATCTTGTCCCCATCATAGTAGGACCATCCCAAACTACTTAGTTATGTCCGTGAAACTCGTCCAATAGTTGCTGATAGTTGTCTGGATCCTCCTCTCGGAGGGGCTGGTATCGGTTCGCGTAGGCAACTACCTTAGTTCTTCTTGGCCGCGGCGTTGTAACACAGGATCGCAGGGTAGACATAAGGGACGGAACGCATTGAATACAACAACACAATGAAACTAGAATAACGATAATAATTATGACATACATCATAAGACTGCGAAGCCATCCTAGACTCGGAAGCCAGGACCATATAGAATTCCACCAGTCAGGAGTGGTGTCGTAAGTTCCTCGGACCTGGTCCATCACCTCCTGTATCCTTGCTACAGATTCCTCTATGATCCCAGACTTATTTACAGAAAAACAACATGATTGATTTAACCACATACACAATCCGCCATGTTTCACGAACAGATAATCCAGTCCTAACCGGTTTTGAATAACCATGTCAGCCAGGGAGTTAACTTCTGTCCGAAGGGCCTGAATGGCAATCTTAGAGGTGTTTGCCAACAATTCGATGTCATAACTAAGCCTACGAAGCTGGCGAACATTCCACACTACCCCTAGTGGTGGGTAGAACATAGCTGCTAACCGCTCACCTTCTGTCAGATAGGTGAGATCCGGATCATACCCATATTTCTCACTATATTTCCTATGATAATTGTGGGCATTACGAGCTGCCTTTATGGCAGGGTGGTGGGTGATTTGTAGGTTATAGGGTCCAAGATAGGCCAGGGTGCAGATTCCGGACCATGAAGCCGGAAGCGCCTTATAGGCAGTGGTACCACAGATAATAAACAGGCCCTGAGGCAATGAGTAGGTGAACTTCTCTATCTGTCGTACCCCCCGTTGCTTATCTGTATGTTGCCACGAGAGAGATTTGAACAGTAGGTACTGCTCCCATCCCTCCAGTTGCCCCCGCCAACGAGGACGTCCGTCGGCCCAGTCAGATATACCTGGCCCTACGGTCATTGAGGTGATCATTTCATCCTCTGCGCACTGGTCCTTCATGATGTAGCTCACCCCTTCCTTAGTGCATAAATAAGCGGGTTGGGTAACAAAGGCACATCTTACTTTGTTACAATTCTTGTATGGCACATACATGTAAGCACCGTACTCCTGCAGTGTAACGTTATAATCCGTATCAGCATTAGGGAGTGTGAGGGTAACTGAACAATTACTATATTTGCCGAGACCAACACTCCTGTCAAGACCCTCTATACACAAGGGAGCTGCTGGCCAGACAGTAAGATAGGACATATCGACAGGAGCCGGAGTACGGGTTTGGTTCGAAACATTGGTGGAAACAACATAATTAAGATTAGTCCATTCTACAGGGGAGGGAAAATGGACCGGCCCGACCAGCCACCCCTGGACATGCAGGGAGTGAGCACACGCCCAGCAATCCTGCAGAGCGGTGTCTTTTAGCAAGGCATTTGTCATGAAAAGGAATTGATTAACCTGGAACTCCACAAGGACTATCGTTAGACATATCATTATTGGAAACATCAGTCACAACTTCATTTTTCTGAGGGGTCTAAGGGCGAACACAGCGGGCTGGAATCCAAACAGCCCGAGTGGGGGTCGCTACAGCAGCATATCCTCATCCCCAGGTAATCAGCGGCACAGGTCCCTTCCACTCAGGATCCGGAGGTTGGCGATACAGCACAAGCGGCCTGGGAAGCTCAGCCTCAGATCTGAAATGCAACTCAACAGGTGTGTGAGTCCTATTATGGGGGGTAAGCAAAAAATTTAACGTGAACAAGACTTTATGTTCAACAGTAGGTATATCAGCAGGGAGGATCCCCCTTCCATCAGTTTGTTTGTGGAGAAGAGCCTTGAACGTGCCGTTAGCACATTCGGCTATAGCCTGCCCCGTACTGTTGAAGGGTATGCCATGAGTTAGTTTAATTCCCCATGAGTGGCAAAAATCAGTAAAGGCAGTAGAAATATAGGCAGGGCCATTGTCTATTTTTATCTTGTATGGCCTTCCCATCACGGCAATGCAGCGAACAGTATGTTGAACAACATGACAGGCGGTCTCCCCTCGCATGGGTGTAGCCCAGATATACCCAGAAGCTGTATCAACAGTGACATGCAGCTTATGGAGGGGCGCGAGAGAAGGCACCGTGGTAACATCCATTTGCCAAATCTGGTTAGGGGCTGTGCCTCTAGGATAGACAGCCTCGATGGGGGCGTTTATTGGTGCCTTAGAACAAGAAGAGCATGCTCCAACAATGTCACGAGATCCCTCATAGGGATCGAGAATTTTCTATGAAGCACAGCAGCGGGAAGGTGGAACATGGAATGAGCCTCTATGGCAGAATCAAAAATGGCCGCACAAAGTGACGGGCTTTGGAGGGCAGAGTCCACATGTGCATTGCCTTCCACTAGCATCCCAGGTAGACCAGAGTGAGATCTTATGTGGGCGATGAAACATGGCAACCGCCGTTCCTGGAGATGGCGCTGTAGTTGAAGGAAAAGTTCAAGAAGATTGTCATCAATGGCTGGCGTAACATACGCAGAGGCAAGTTGCAAGGTTAGACGGTAGACATATTGCGTATCTACGATGAGGTTAAAGGGAAGATGAGGAAAATAGCTGAAGGCAAGTATAACAGCCGCCAGTTCCGAGCGCTGAGCAGACCGCTGTCCTGCTGTAAAATGCGCCTTCCAGTCTCCATCCTGCTGATAAGTTAGGACGCCCCGAGTCTTAGAGCCGTCTGTGAACAATGTAACAGCATCAACAATAGGTTGTTTTGCCAGACACGTCTGGAGAGAATACGGCACCGAGTTTAAAAGGGCAAGACGAGGATCTCTCGGAGGATTATAGAGGAATGTTCCCAGGAAATCGGCCATCGCCACCTGTATTCCAGAGTCAGAGGACAGAAGAAACTCCAGTTGATCTCTCGAGTAAGGGGTGTACAGCGAGGAGAGGTCAGCACCAGTAAGCTGCAGTGCGCGACCGCGGCACTTCTGGACAAGGTCCGAGACGGCGGCGACCTGCGTATACACGTTGCGAGGTGGAGTGTTTGGCAGGTGCAGCCATTCGACAATAGCAATCCTCCCAGTATCGAGAGGAGTGAAAAGTATAGCTGTAGGGAGAATAGCTGTAGAAAGCACGGCTGCAGACGAAGTGGAAGCATATGTGGAGGGAAGACAGTCCACCGACTTTTGACGAAGATGAGTATTCACTAAAAGGAGAGTTTGTCTCATAGCCTGTGTTATTGGAATCTTGTCCCCCGGCTGCTTGTGGCCTTTAAGCACCAAAAACAATGGTGATAACTGAGCTGTCGTGACACCTAAGTAGGGCCGAGCCCAATTGATGTTACCCAAGAGCTGCTGTAGCCGCACCAGCGTGAGAGTCTCAGGGAGTTCGAGCTGGGGCAACAGGGGAGCCGACGCGGAGGAAAGGAGGGTGTGGCCAAGGTATCAGAACGGTTGATGACGTTGAATCTTCTCAGGAGCCACACATAGCCCTTTATCCTCTAGGGAGCGTATGAGATGTGACAGCAGCTGTTCTGGCAGCTGGGGAGCAGCAACAAGGATGTCATCCATGTAATGATAGAGCAAAACCTCAGGATGGGCCCCTTGAAATGGCAACAAGGCCGCGGCAATGTACATTTGGCACATGCTTGGCGAGTTTGCCATTCCCTGTGGGAGGACAAGCCATTCGTATCGACTAACAGGTCCCTTGTTGTTGTACACAGGCAAGGTGAAGGCAAAATATTTGCAGTCATCAGGATGGAGCAGAATAGAGAAGAAACAGTCCTTCAGATCCACTACAGCGAGCTGCCATTCACGCGGTATCATATTAGGGTTCGGCAGGCCACTCTGCAGAGAGCCCATAGGTTGCATACGCTCGTTGACTTTACGAAGGTCTTGTAAGAGCCACCACTTTTCCGACCTCTTCTGGATCACGAAAATAGGTGTGTTCCAGGGGCTGGTGGTGGGTCTTATGTGTCTGAGCTCCAGTTGCTCCTTAAGGGCCTCCGCCGCTTGGAGCTTGCACTGAGGGAGGGGCCACTGGTCGACCCAGACCGGTGGTCCTGGAATCTAAACTATATGCTCAGCTGTGGCGGAGATACAAGGGGAGGCCCGTACTAAAAAATTGTTTGCAGTGTGGCTTTCCCTTGAGCGAGCAAGTCCCGGCCCCATAGGGTAATAGGGATGTTGAGTACATGAGGGTGAGTGGTTATACATCTCCCAGAGGATGTCTGAAAAGCGATCGGATGGACAGAGCACCGGGCAGTGACCATTCCTCCCACCCCGAAAACATCCGGAGTCTGCATAGTAGGCCACGCGGCCGGCCAGTGCTTCTCGGCGATCACAGTTATATCCGCTCCCGTGTCAAGGAGGCCGGTAATATTCCTACCCCCCATCGCCAACGTCAGCGATGGACGCTCTTTGCCAATTTCGATGACGGGAAACACGGAAGTGGGGGCAAAGCCCGGAGAGTTGAGAGGGTTCGCTACACTAGTCGCCAGAAACAGAAGATCGGCAACTGGATCGCCTTTACTGAAGAAATCAGGCTTTGCAGCCCAGGCAGCTAGATACATGACATCCGTTCGTGGATCAGTGACTATTGCCGGCGACACATGAATACCTGAGAAGGTTACCTCTGAGCGTGGAGTGATGATGCCCACAGTATGCAGAGGCATGGCGTCTCCCATACGAACCTTCACGCTGTAAACCAGACTGGCGACGGGCATCTGGACCTCTTCGTCTGCGAGCAATGAGAGGACTGGCCAAGGATCCGGTGGTGTGCCATTAACTGCAGGCGATGAAGCAGTGATACCCTGAGTCAAGGATTTAGTGTGAGTAGGACTACGGATTCCCGGGCCGGCAGTTGGGCCAGGCTTAGGCCGGACATTAGCGCTCATGGCGCGCCTCCCAGGGGGTCCCAAATCATCAGGAGGGATAAATGCCTAGTTACCCTCCCGTGTCTCAGCTGGCAGCGATTGCCCCATTATTTGTCCAGGGCCCAGGCGGGTCCCGCTCTCCCATTTCCCGAGTTCTGTTCCTGCTGGGGACGAGAACGACATTGATTAGCCCAATGAAATCTCTTCATGCAGATTGGGCACTTGGTGGGAGGCCTTGCAGACCATCCAGCATTGCTGATAAGGCGACATTGGGTGCGAAAATGCCCCTCCTTTCCGCAGCCAAAACATCGTTTGTTCGCTTGAGGAGGACTGGGGGCAGGTTGCGCAGCTGCCATGGCGGATGCTATAATTTGAGCCTTATGAGTCTGGGTTCCAACGTTCTGGCAGATAAGAAGCATTGCCGTAAGATCAGTTTCTGGGTTAGGGTAGGTGGGTGTGAGCGCCGTTTTACAATCTGCATTTGCATTCTCATATGCGAGCTGTTTAAGAAGCATCTTGCATGCCTCCTCGTTTTCCACTTGACGCTCTGCAGCCGTCACAAGCCGACTAACAAATTCATTGTAAGGCTCTTTGGGGCCCTGACGGATGGATGAAAAGGCCCCCCTGGCCTTATCCTCCTTGCTGGGAATTCGCCCCAGGCGCGGACAACCAGATTCCCCAAAGTGGACAGTTGCTGGTTTGTTAGCTGAAACTGCGCTGTAGGCATAGCAAAGGCTCCCCCCCCAGTCAGCATTTCAACAGTGAGCGGATGATCCCCGCCAGGATTAGCGGCGACATAAGTGGCCGCCATTTCTCGCCATGCTTGGAGGAAAATAAGATGGTCTGTAGGAGCAAGGAGGGCTTGGCCAAGAAGCCTCCAGTCATAAGGCAACATCTGAGAGTCCGTTAAGGATGACAAAATACTATGGGTGTAGGGGGCGTGAAGGCCATTGTCCCGAATGCTGTTAGCCAGATCCTTGGTGATCTTATATGCCAGGGGTTGATGGCGTGCTGGGGAGCCTGGGTTGCTTCCTGCGCCAGCTACAGCGCGAACCACAGGGAAGGCTGCAGGCATCTCGGAAATGTCATGAAGCGCCATTGTTACTGGCGAAATGTAAGGCTCAGGCTTAGCTGGCGGGAATGTTTCAGCAGCCAGCACAGACGGCGCCTTGGGAGGAAGGTCGGCCAGGCTTGGGTATAGGCTTGGGTATAATGTCTCCACAGACACTGGTGGAGTAGGTAAATCGGGCGGCTCTTTGTTTGGTGCAGGGCAATAGGGAGGGCACTCCATCCCAGGGCAATCTAGCTGTTCCTGAGGCCACTCTGGCACTGGGAAAGCCAGAGGTGGAGCTGGAGTAGCTGGGGGGAGTAACTGTGGGAGAGGTGTGGGCGTTTGTTGTTGAGCCAGAAGGATATTAGCTGGCGTTAATTGTCCCAAACAGGCACGAACCTTGCACCATGAAAATAAGACAGGCAATGTCACACGAGGGTGTCCTTGAAAACAAGTACCAATCTTTACCCAGTCCTTTAAACTGAACGTTCCCTCAATAGGGACCCACAGGCAAACATCATCAATGGTCTTTACTAAGTTAATGACTTCCTGACGGGTAATAGATTGTCCTTCTTTAGTCAGGAGGTAAAGCAATTCATTTGCGTAATTGGATTGTTCCGCTGAAAGCCCCGCGCCCATCGTGAGACGGAGACCGGGTCACTCACCGGGGATCCCGAGGGATGAATTTAGGCGCCTAGACTGTTCCGGTCGAGGTGAGGACTGGCATCTGATGACAGAGATCGTGCTAAACGTATCACGTCGGGGTCACCACTTGTGGGGAGTCCAGCTCCACTTAGCAGCGACGAAAACAAAAGAGACAGGGACGATCGTCAACAGTACAAAAGGCGTACCGGAGAGCTCTCTCGCGCTCCTGCCCCCCTCCTCTTTTATTTTCCTCCGTCTCTCTACATCCAATCAGACATCGTACTTATTCTGCCTAGCAACATTACATGCACGCGCAGTATATATTTCCTTGCCTACCATACTAACGGACATGCGCAGATGTCCTTTCTCTAGACTCTAGCGACCCCAAGTGGGACTACGTGGCCCTACATCCGAATACGATCCCGTTTGCTGCCACAGCAGACGGTTTGTATCCCAACAGGTCTTGGCCTTTAGAGCCACCAAACCAGGATGCACAATGAGAAAATGGATGGGGAAGACACTGGCCAACACACTCCTTCTTTCCTGCTGCCTTCTTCAGGGAGGGATCTGCATTGTCTGGTTGGCAACTTCTCCTCCTTTTCCAGATATTGACATGCATTCAGTTGCTGAGGAAATCATCCTGGAATGCAATGAGGGATCCATAACAATGTTTTATTGTGTCCTGGGCTATCTTGCCTTCCTGGCAATGGTCAGCTTCATGGTGGCTTTTCTTGCCAGGAAGCTCCCAGACAGTTTCAATGAGGCCAAGTTCATCACTTTCAGCATGTTGGTGTTTTGTTGGTGTTTTGCAGTGTGTGGTTATCCTTTGTGCCTTCCTACCTGAGCACCAAAGGGAAATACCTGGTCATTGTAGAAATCTTTTCTATCTTAGCCTCCAGTTCTGGTCTGCTGTTTTGCATTTTCTTCCCCAAATGTTACATCATTTTGCTGAGACCCGAGTTGAACAAGAAGGAACATCTAATGAGAACAGATTTAAAAATGTACTTGTCTGCACATTTGATAGCAATTTGCAATTAATCTGAGTGGCCAGTCTTTGGTTGGTTTGTTTGTTTGGCAGAGGACATATTTCAGCACACATTTTGTCTTTCATTTCATGATCCCCAGCATTTTCCTTATTTCTTCTTTGTGTGTATGAAGCTTCACTTAAATAAGTGTCCTGAGTCATTTTGGAATGACATGAAGGTGGACTGGAAAGAGTCCCTCACATGAAAATCAATCATGGAATAGCAGTTTTATTTCCCAAAGGCACTCCACCAAGGAATTTTTATTGCTGCTTTAGTTACATGGATGTTGAGGAAAGCTGTTTGCATCAGAAAACAAAACAAAAGTTGGGCATAATAGTCCCCTAGGCAACTTGGATGCATAGTTCTGGACAGGAAACCCTTGACTTCAAAAAGAAACATACACAGCTTCACAGGAGTAGTGGCTTCAATTTTGCCAGGTCACAGGTAGGTAAGGAAAGCAGTGCAGATTCATTCCAGGAACCCCTCTAGTGAAGCTTCCAGTTTCCCCCACTGGCCAGCCAAGTACCCATGGAAACCCAGAGCCAGTTAGAGCAGTGACCCCACTCCCACAATCCCATATTAGAGTCATCATGATATTGACAGTTATATTTTGATCCTTTTCATAGTGATCTCGAACTTAGATGTCTGGCCTGCTGTGCCTTGTGGGAGTACCAGCCATTTCCAGCCTTCTCCTAAAGGCTGCCTTAGCACTTTTCCTCATCCTTCCCATCCCTCCCTCTTTTTCTTTATCACTCTCTCCTCTTCTGCCCACCCCTCCTGTTCATCCCATCCCCACCTTTATTCTCCCTTTCCCAATGCAGCACTTCCTGCCCTAGCCTCTATTCCCATGCAGCTATGTTCACTTGCTCATCCCTGCAAATGGAGTCCCACACCCTGTTCCTCCCAAGCAGATTCCCAGCCATGCCCCATCATAGCCTGCCCCAATCCAGTGGATGCCAAGAGAAGTTAGTGAACCCATCCACCACCTCACACAGGCATACTGAAAAGACTCCCTCACATGCAAAACATTTTTTTTTTAATTTTCCCCTTTTTATGTTTTTTAAATACAGGAAAAAAAACATAAATACAAACATTAGAAGAATAATACTATAACACACAAAAACCCAACTAATGAATAAAAAAGGAAATACAGTGCCCCCACCCCCAGGAAACCAATAATATCTCCCTTTTAAGTCATATATTATAGCAATGAATAATCTATAATGTACTTCAATTAAATCATTGTTGTTGTTGTTGTTAGTCGCGAAGTCGAGTCCGACCCATCGCGACCCCATGGACAACATTCCTCCAGGCCCTCCTGTCCTCCACCATCCCCCGGAGTCCACTCAAGCTCACACCAACCACCTCAGTGACTCCATCCAGCCACCTCATCCTCTGCCGTCCCCTTCTTCTTTTGCCATCTAAATTAAATCATTATCCCCTCCAAAAATTCAAATAATCTTGATTTGGTTTACAACCTTTACCTTCTATCAATACTGCTTCAACAAAATCTTCCCAAATTTCATTATATTTATTTAATTTTATTAATCCTTTTAAAATTTTTATTTCTGTTGTCAGTTTATCATTAATTACCATATTCCATATATCATTACACCATTCATGCTGTTGCATAACCCAATTCTGTTTTCAATATTTATCTATCAATAACCTAGCTGCCTTTATCAAACTTTGCATCAATTCCTTCTTAACTTCATCTATATCTTGTTTTTCAGTCAGCAGAAATAATAAAATTCTCAGTGAAATTTCTAAATCTGTATCTAAAATTTCTCTAATTTCACTAATCACCACAATCCATATCTTTTGTATATTTTCACAGTCCCACCACATATGTTTATAAGTTCCAATCCCTTTCCCACATCTCCACCATATCTTAGACTATTTATCATCAATTGGATTTAACTTAACTGGTGTTGAGTACCATCTCCATAGCAATTTATATCCATGTTCTTTAATTATAACTGACATATTCTTATATACTCTTCTATTCCAAATATTTTGCAAATCCTTGTCTTTTATTTCACCTACGTTCATTCTCCAAATTGTTTTTAAACTTTTTGTCTAATCCCCTAACTCCATTAATATTCTGTAAATTTTAGCACTTCTTCCTTTGCTTCTATAGTCTTCCTCAATCTTGCATTCTTTCATAACAGTTTCAAATTTTGTTAATTGTCTTTCTTCCTCTTTAAATTTATCCTCCATCTTTATCAATTTTTCTAATTGAATTAAATTTAACAAATTTAATTTGGCCTCTTAATATACTTCTTAATTGTGCTATATTTTTAATCTTATTTTTCCAATCTTCCTATTTGTATATATGATTATTTTTTAAAATTATTAATCCAATCCTTTGATTCTATTTTTGGAAATTTCGCCATTCTGACCACTTGTGTTAATGGGGAAATTCTTGGGATTTACTGTTGTCTCCATTTTTCCCATACTTCCATCATATTTTTTTAAAAAGGATTTTTAATTAATCTTTTTAATATCCTTTTTAAGCTAGTATATCTTTAAGTGATTATTTTCCTTAATTCTTTTAATTCAATATGACTCCAAATTAATTCTTTGCTTTGGGCTATAATATCTGGGACTATCTTTAATTGGTTTGCAACCCAATACTTTTTAAAATCTGGAATGCCTAGCCCTCCTTTTTTTTGTGATTTATACCAGAGTGCTTTACTTATTCTTGTTCTCTTCCCTCCGTTACAATAAACCTCCAATAATTTCTGCATTTCCTTTAATTTTTGATCATAAAACCTGATTGGAATCATCCAAAACAAAAAACAAAAAAATGTTTGGCAGAATTTTCATTTGTGTTACTGCTAGTCTTCTAAACCATGTTAACTTTACCTTTTCATATTTTCCTATTTTATCTTTTATATCCTTCTTTAACTTTGCATAATTTTTCTTCTTTAATTCGTGAATATTTTTTGGAATATCAATTCCTAAGTATCTAATACTATCTTCTATTTTTAATTTATATTTTTCCTTTAACATATCCAATTCTTCACTATTGTGATTATGTAACATAATTATTTCCAATTGTTCTCAATTTACTTGCAACCCACTATACTTCCCAAATTCCTTTACATGTAAATATGTTCTCTCTATAGTATTTATTAAATCTTGAAATATGTTAACAATGTATCATCTGCAAATAAATTAATTTTAATTTCTTGACATACTCCAATTCCTTCTATCTGTATATCATTCCTAATTGCATTTGCCAATACTTCCATCATTAAAGCAAATACCACTGGGGATAAGGGAGAACCCTGTCTCATTCCTCAGCTTAGGTATATCGTTTCTGTAATACCATCATTTACTATTATTTTTGCCATATTTTCTGAATATAATTGATTTATTACTTTCTTAAACTTTATTCCAAATCCCATCTTCTCTATTAAGATCTTGATAGTTGGCCATTCCACATAGTCAAAGTCTTTAAATATATCTAATGCTAATACATTTTGCTTATTAATGTAAGTTAATATTTAATACTCTCCTTACTACATCTGACATTTGTTGACATCTTATCTTATTTGTCGACCACATTGATCATTCCTTATCCCATCTATGGAATGCGCTCCCCAGAGAGGTCCGCCTGGCACCATCATTATTTGTCTTTCAGTGCCAGGCTAAGACCTTTTCATTTAAAACTTATTTTAATTGTTAAATTATTTGTATTTATTGGATTTTAAATGTTTAGCCGAGATGCACCGGGGGGTTTTAAGTAAAATTTTTATTGTTTATGTTGTTATCTATTTATGTATTTTGCTCTGTTGTAGGCTGCCCCAAGGTTTTGTTGCAATGGGGCAGCATAAAAATGTTTAAATAAATAAATATTTATTTATTTATCTATAAATTTATTCAGTTTATTTACCAATATCACTGTAAAGATCTTAACATCTTGATTAATGAGAGATATTGATCTATAAGATCCAGGGTTTGTAAGATCCTTATTAGGTTTTGCTATCAGCACTATCTGGGATTATCTCCAAGAATCTGGAATTGTTTCCCCTTCCATTATTTTATTAAACATTATTTTCATCTTAGGGACTAATAATTTTTTAAAAAATTTATAATATACCCCACCCAATCCATTGGATCCTGGTGATTTGCCTATTTTCAGTTTATTAATCACTTCCAATATCTCTTCTTTTTCTATTTTAGTTTCCATGATTTCTTTATCCTCTTCTCAAATTTTACCCTTTAAATTCTTTTCTGTATGTATCTGACTTTCTTTCAAATGTATTTCATTACCATTGTATAAATTTTCAAAAAACTTTTGAAAGTTTTTCTTTCATCTTGTTACATTTTTCTCCTTTTTCATTCTTTATTACTCCTCCTTTTTTTTTTTTTTTTTTTTTTTGGACTTCTGCAGCTCTGGTCAACTTTTGGAATATTTATTACTATTTTCATAAAATTATCTTTTCAAGTAAATTAGATGTCTTCGAACTTGTTCAATTTCAATATTTTGTATTTCTTGTCTTTTTGCTGTTAATTCCAGCATAATTTTGTTTTCCCTACATTTAATATTCTTGAATTCTTTTATTTCATCTAATCTTGTTATATATTGCTCTTTTTGTTTTATTCCTAGCCCTCTTACCACTGCTGTCATTGTATCTCAAATTGTATTACTACCTCTTTTTCATTTATTTCCCATATTTTAAAATCCTTTTTCTATTTTTTTCTAAAATATTCTCATTTTTAAAAATTCTTAAATCTATCCTCCATCTATTTGCCTGTCTATAATCATATTTTATTTCCATTTCCATTGTTCTCATATTTAATTTTAAAATTACTTTTATATTTATTTTTATAAATATTTTAATTACTTTTATACCTGCATTAACTATATAGGATAATATTTCTGGTGTTAGAAATATATAATCTATTCTTGTAAAAAATTTATGTCTATTTGAATAAAATGTATATTTTTCCATTTTGAATCTGATGTAATTGTTCCTGCCATAGTTATACACTTAAATAACTCTGACATATTTTTTAAAGGGGTTTTGGAACAATATTCAAAAGCATGTTCTTGGGTTTCATACAAAACTTAATTTTAAAGTTTTTCTGCATTTCTGCATGTATCAGCTTCCAAAATCTTTGTGGTACTGTGTAATCAACATTTCCAAATCTGTCAAATCTCTTAAAATACCTTCTCCTGCTTGTATTTCCACTTTCAGTCTTGAATCATTTGATGGTAAACAAACCATTGTACATTTTTCCCTTCATCGAGTTGTCGCCAAGATTTAATTCATCGTGATTGGTCAATAACATATTGCTAGGTCATAAGATCCTTATTTTTCCTTGAGTGTTTTTCATATGCTTCAACTGGAAACATCAGGTTGAAGATGGGTGGATTATTTTTTTTCCTCATAGAATACCAAAATTTTTATTAAACTATCTCTTAGCCCATGGTTATTATTTAAGATAAGTGCCTTCTTCACTGATGATTTAGCCCATAAAAGATTACTTTTTCCATCTTCAAGATCAGCCAGTTCCAACTTCACTCTCCTGTCATTAGTGTTTAGAATCCAATATGCAATGTATATCAGGCTGGCTGCATAACAGTATAACTTCAAATTAGGTACAGCAAGGCCTCCCCTCTCCTTTGCATCCTGTACAATTATAAATCTGATCCTTGGTTCCTTGTCATTCCAAATAAAACTATTTAATTGTCTCTGCAAATCTTTGAAATCTTTTTCCAGATTCACAATTGGTATTATCTGGAAAAGAAAGTTCAGTTGAGGTGAAACATTCATTTTTACATTTGAGATTCTCCCCAACCAAGATGCTTTTAATTTAGCCTATTTTTGTAAGTCCTTTTGAATCGTCATCCAAGTTGTTTGAAAATTGTCTTGGAAAAGTGCATCATTATGTCCTGTGATGTTTATCCCTAAGTATTGACTGGGTTTGAAGTTATTTCACATCCTGGGATTATTTTTATGTTTTCCTTTTCTTCTTTTGTTATGAGCATTAATATAATTTTTTCTTATGGATTTTATATACTGAATAAAGTCCAAGTTTTTCAACTTGCTCCATTATATCCTGCACAGATTGATGTGGATACAAAATACTCAAGATTCGATCATCTGTGTAACATTTTATTTTGCATTCTCCTCCACCTGTTTTAAAGTCTTTACTTTGTATTCCATCCTGTCTTATCTTATTTTTGCTAAGATTTCCAATACATATTAAATAAAAGAGGCAATAAAGGGCATCCTTGATGTGTTCCCTTCTCCATTTGAAAGCTGTCAGTTAATACAACATTGAGTAGAATCTTTGCATGTTGTCTAGCATAAATTGCCTGCATCAAAAATGCAAAGCTCTTGAGACACATTGTAAATGTTGAAGGGATTTCATTAGAACAGGTCAAGCCACATTATCCAAAGCTTTCTCCACATCTAGAAAAATAGATGCTGGGATTCCCCTCCCCCCCCCCCATTTTCTTCATAACACATTCTATTGCATCAATCACAAAACATATATTGTCTTACATATTTCTTTTAGGGACAAATGCAGTTTGGTCTGTATGGATCTGTTTTTCTATACACTTTCTTAATCTTTCTGCCCTCCTTCATGGATCACTGCCTTGTCATGGCGAAGGGGCTTGCGTAGCTCAATGAAGCTATGAGCTATGCCGTGCAGGGTCACACAAGATGGACAGGTCATAGCAGAGAGCTCTGACAAAACGTGATCCACTGGAGAAGGAAATGGCAACCCACTCCAGTATCTTTGCCATGAAAACCCCATGGACAGTACCAAAAGGCAAAACAATATGACACTGGAAGATGAGCCCCTCAGGTCGGAAGGTGTCCAATATGCTACTGGGGAAGAACAGAGGACTAGGACTAGTAGCGCCAGAAAGAATGAAGCGACTGGGTCAAAGCCGAAAGGACACTCAGTTGCCGATGTATCTGGAGGTGAAAGGAAAGTCCGATGCTGCAAAGATCTTTACTCCATAGGAACCTCGAATGTCAGATCCATGAATCAAGGCATGCTGGATGTGGTCAAACAAGAGCTGACAAGACTGAACATCGACATCTTAGGAATAAAAGTGCTACACTCAATATGCCAACAAATTTGGAAAACTCAACAGTGGCCACAGGATTGGAAAAGGTCAGTTTACATTCTGATCCCCAAGAATGGCAATGCCAAAGAACGTTCAAACTACCGCACCATTGCACTCATTGCACATGCTAGCAAAGTGATGCTCAAAATCCTACAAGCTAGGCTCCAGCAGTATGTGGACCGAGAACTACCAGAAGTACAGGCAGGATTTCGAAGAGGGAGAGGAACTACAGCTCAAATTGCCAACATACGCTGGATCATGGAGAAAGTGAGGGAGTTCCAGAAACACATCTACTTCTGCTCCATTGACTATGCTAAAGCCTTTGATTGTGTGGATCACAACAAATTGTGGCAAGTTCTTAAAGAGATGGGAGTACCAGACCATCTTATTTGTCTCTTGAGAAACCTATATGTGGGTCAAGAAGCAACAGTGAGAACTGGACACAGAACCACTGATTGGTTCAAAATTGAGAAAGGAGTTCAGCAAGGCTGTATACTGTCGCCCTGCCTATTTAACTTATATGCAGAGCACATCATGAGAAAGGCAGGGCTAGATGAATCACCAGTTGGAATCAAGATTGCTGGGAGAAATATCAACAACCTCAGATATGCAGATGATACCACTCTCATGGCAGAAAGTGAAGAGGAACTTAAGAGCCTCTTGATGCAGGTGAAGGAGGAGAGCGCAAAAGTTGGCTTGAAACTCAACATTAAGAAAACTAAGATCATGGCATCCGGTCCTCTCACTTCCTGGCAAATAGATGGGGAAGAAATGGAGGTAGTAACAGATTGTATTTTCCTGGGCTCCAAGATCACCGCAGACGGGGACTGCAGCCAAGAAATTAAAAGACGCTTGCTCCTGGGGAGGAAAGCTATGGCAAATCTAGACAGCATACTAAAAAGCAGAGACATCACCCTGCCAACAAAAGTGCGTATAGTCAAGGCTATGGTTTTCCCAGTTGCAATGTATGGCTGTGAAAGCTGGACCATAAGGAAGGCCGAGCACAAAAGGATTGAGGCCTTTGAGTTGTGGTGCTGGAGAAGACAAGGCGATCAAACCGGTCAGTCCTAGAGGAGATCAACCCTGACTGCTCTTTAGAAGGCCAGATAGTGAAGATGAAACTCAAATACTTGGGCCACCTAATGAGAAGGAAGGACTCCCTGGAGAAGAGCCTAATGCTGGGAACAATAGATGGCAAAAGAAGAAGGGGACAGCAGAGGATGAGGTGGCTGGATGGAGTCACAGAGGCGGTTGGTGTGAGCATGAGTGGACTTCGGGGGATGGTGGAGGACAGGAGGGCCTGGAGGAATGTTGTCCATGGGGTTGCGATGGGTCGGACACGACTTCGCGACTAACAACAACAACAACAACAACAACAATCTTTCTGCCATTATTGAAGTGAAAAGTTTATAATCAACATTTACTAATGAAATTGTCAATAAGTGTGTTGGAACATGTTCATTGCCTTCTTTATATATCAATGATATATGAGCTTCTTGCCATGTTGGTGACAGTAGTCCTTCTTCAATTCCATTATTTACTTCTTGTAGAGAGAAAATCAGTTTTTCCTGTAAGCATTTATACTTCATAGCAGTAAATCCATAAGGACCAGGTGCTTTATCTTTTTTCAATTTCCTGATAACTTGTGATAGCTCATGAATAGTGATAGCATTTTTCCCTGCTCCGGAGTAAGTTTCTCAAACCCCGTTTCTTCAAAATATTTCTCCATCTCATTTTCTGAGGTTGACTTTTTGTACAGCTTTGAAAAAAAAAATGAATTGTTCACAAATTTCTTTTTTCACATGTGTTATACCATTATCCTTCTTCACTGTGGTTATGAATTTTCTTTCCATTTCCTTCTTGAGATGGTAGGCTAGAGATCTCCCAGGTTTGTTTGCATGTTCAAAATATCTCTGCTTCAGCTTCTCAACTTCTTGTGTATCTCCTCAGTCTCTAACATACCTAGCTGATTTCTTAATTGTCTGAGTTGAGTTTGAATTAGTTTTTCTTGGGGACGGGGTGGGGGTGTAGACTTCTCTCTTTTCCTTAGACATTGTTTCTTAAAATATCCTCTCATATAAACTTTACTGGCTTCCCATATTGTAACTGTGAGACATCATTGGTATTATTTAATTTGAAGAATTTTTCCAGTACTTCTTTGACTTTGTCAAAATGTCTTCTTGTAGCAAAAGATTATGATTAAGTGTCCATCTTCTTCCTTCAACCTGTTCTTCCAGCCATATTGTCACCAATGGATTATGATCAGAAAGTAAATTAGATAGGATCTTTACTGCCTCTAAATTTATAATTAAACTTTTAGATAGCCAACACATGCCAATGCTTGAATATGTCTGATGTCTGTCAGAAAAAATGGTATAATCCCTAACTGCAGAATTTTTGATTCTCCATGCATCTTGTAACTGCAACATTTCCATATTGTTAAATCTTGTTTATTTATTTATTTATTTATTTAGAAGGTTTCTATGCCGCCCCATTCGCCGAAGCCTCGGGGTGGCTCACAATAATAAATAAATAAGAACAATATAAAACAATATAATATGAGTCGACCTGGCCCGAAAAATAAAATAAATAAATAATATTACAATCAAAATAGCATTTGGATAAAAAGGTCTTTGCCTGGCGCCAAAAAACAAATGACGACAGCTCCAGGCGGACCTCTCTGGGGAGCGCATTCCATAGATTGAGTACCACCGCAGAGAAAGCCCTCCTCCAAGTACTTACCCTCCTAATATCCTTCACAGAGGGTTCCCGGAGAAGGGCCTCTCCTGCTGATCTCAAGGGGCAGGCAGGCATATATGGATGTAAGAGCTCCTTCAGGTAACCAGGACCCAAGCTGTTAAGGGCTTTATAGGTCATAACCAACACCTTGAATTGGGCCCGGACTTCAATGGGGAGCCAGTGAAGCTGACAGAGAACTGGAGTCATGTGAACATACGCCCAGTCCCCGTCAGCAGCTTGGCAGCTCTATTTTGAACCAATTGAAATATCCGGACTGTCTTCAAGGACAGCCCCACGTAGAGCACATTACAGAAGTCAAGTCGGGAAGTCACCAACGTGTGTGTCACCATCGCCAGGCAGTCGTCCTCCAGGTAGGGACGCATCTGATGGATCAGCCGAAGCTGAAAGAAAGCGCTCCTCTCCACTGTTGTCACCTGAGCTTCGAGTGAAAACTCTGGGTCGAGGAGCACTCCCAACCTGTGGACCTTGTCCCTAGGAGGGAGTGCAACCCCATTCAGGACTAGGTTCAGGTCCCCTTCCCTGAAGCCGAATCCGCCAACCAACAGGACCTCTGTCTTGTCTGGATTGAGCTTCAGTTTATTGTATTTTTGCTTATTGTATTATTGTTGTAATCTACCACCTCTTGTTGTTTTGACTTATCCATGTTTTGATCAAAAATTCCTTTATATATATATATATATATATATATATATATATGTATATATAATTAAGATTTTAAAACTAACACTACAAAACAACAACAGCAAACATCAAACATTGGATTCACTAGTCAACCTCCTACTACATATTTTTTAACATATCAAATTCAAATTAATCACAGTTTAAAAAACATCTCTAAGTTCACGCCAAGTCCTGTTTCTCCAGCCAGTTATAAAAAGAGTCCCAAGTTCGATAGAAATCAGTATCCTCTTTCTCCTTCAACGATAAAGTCAATCTATTCATTTCTGCTCAGTCCAAGATCTTTCTTACAACCAGTCCATCAGTGGGCAGCTCCTCATTTTTCCAATATTGGGCGAATGCAATCCTCGCCGCTGTGATTAGATGCAACATCAAATACATTTCCTGTCTGTTAACCTCTTCCGGTATAATACTTAACAAGAAAACTTCGGGTTTAAAAGCAAAGGGTTTTTGTAGTATTTCCTCCATCCATCTATGTATTTTAATCCAGTACTTTTCTGCGTTATCACAAGTCCACCACATATGATACCCACTTTATGTTTACATTTCCAACATCTATTTGACATATTTGGAAACATCTTAGCTAGTTGACTTGGTGACAAATACCATCTATAAAACATTTTATATAAATTTTCTTTATACGAAGTTGCTAATGTTACGTTAATGTTTCTTTCCCATAGTTTTTGCCATTTTTCTAGCTCAACATTAACTCCAAAGTTTTGTGCCCAGTTAATCATAGTTTCCGTAACCCGTTCCCCTTCCATTTTCCTGTCAAGTAAAAAATCATATAGTCTTTTAATCATTTTCTCATCTGTTTTAAGCATCACTTGATCAAATTCTGTTAGGTCTCTATAGAACCTCCATGTTTTACAATCCTTGGCATATCTTGATTGTATCTGCACCTTATGCCACCAGGAAATATTAAGTCCCTGTTGTATTTCTTGCTCCAGTTTCAGGCCACCATCCTTATCCAGGATATTGCCATATCTTATGATCTTTTCAAAGCTCAATACATTTGGATATACAAAAGCTTCCATAGGTGACAGCCATTTTGGTAATTTATTGTACAGTTTTAGCTTTAATTTTTCCCACACTGACATTAAAGATCTTCTAATAACATGACTCATGAATGACCCATGTGCCTTAGCTTTTTCATACCACATATAAGCATGCCATTCCATGTGCAATTCATGGTCTTCAAGATACAGAATTCTCTTATTTCGCAAGGTTACCCATTCTTTTAGCCAAGTTAAGACAGATGCTTGGTAATACAACAGCCAATTGGGAAGACCAAAACCTCCATTCCTTTTAGCATCCTGAAGCATTTTTAATTTAATCCTTGGTTTCTTTTTTTTCCAGATAAATCTCGAGATATGAAAGTTTAAGTCATCAAAGAATTTTTTATCAATTTTTATGGGAATCATTTGAAACAGAAACAGAAGTTTAGGTAATATATTCATTTTAATAGGTTAGATCAAAAATTCCATTCATATCACCAATACTCAAGCCTTCTCCTTCTTGAAAATAAGATATCAATTGATTTTTTTCATAACATCTTCCTTTTGTATCATTTGGCAAATAATCACTGATGATCTATTAATTTTCCCACTTGGAAATCTAATCTTCAAAACAATAAACCTTCCCTATGGGTCTTTAAATTCTTCTACCACATTTAGTCCTTGCTTACTAATATAAACAGTGACTCCCTCCTTTTTAGCATCTGCTGAAGCTTCATAAATTTTCTGATGACTTTCCCCAGCAGAAATGAACTAATGTTTTTAAATTTTTAAGAAAACAGAGGGCAGATATAATTTGTATTCAAGAAACTCATAAAGAAAAACACTTTCAACTCTAAAAACCTGTTACCAGTTCAGAAGAGGACATGTTCCTGGAGAGGGACTGTGTCAAGGCCTTTTCAAACCCAAAATAAACAGTCTGCTGGCTCACCCCATTCCACATATGTATTGAGATTCTAGTGTATCTCTTTAAGTGGGATGAAGAGGAATTAACCTTGTAGAAGCTATGTTGATTTTTTTTCAGCAAGGTTAACCTTCTATATCCTTGAAAATTTTATGCTTCATAATGTTGAACCAGAAAAGATATTATATCTACTGGCTTATAGTTTCCTAGAAAGCCCCTGAATCACTTGCCCATTGGATAAAACGATCATTTCAATTCTCACAACAGCAGCAAATCAGTTTGGAGGGTTTAACTAGGCCTGCAAGTGCATACATTCACACATGCATTTTGGGAACATGAGAATAAGGTCTGTTTTTTCCAGTCTATTACATATGGAGCTGCCTTCAACATTGCAAAGGAAGTAGCTGCAGACACGGGATTAACCTTCCCAGCCCATACACTCTGGTCCCAATCTACATTGGAGCTGTGTACACTGATTCCTAGCAACAAGCAAGAACTCAGGGGGATTCAGAATGAATGTTGTGTGTAGCAGAATAGTTGTACTTTCCTTTCAGATGACTCCTACTCAATTCATTCATAGAACTGGGGGAATAAATGTGCTCTCCATCATGTGTGCAAAATAGTGCCTGATTTCAGCCCCGATGTACCTGATATCAAATTACTATATTCTCCTTTAATTGTCTAAAGGGCAGTTCTGTTACTATTCAACATCCCTGCAGATTTCTTAAGAACAAAGCAACTCTAATTCAGCTGTGAAAGACAGTG
Organism: Varanus salvator macromaculatus; assembly: GCA_023646645.1. Classification (NCBI taxonomy): domain Eukaryota; kingdom Metazoa; phylum Chordata; class Lepidosauria; order Squamata; family Varanidae; genus Varanus; species Varanus salvator. Next base: position 111,703 of record JAIXND010000782.1, read on the forward strand.
GGATTATATACAGTGATATTAAATCATAGGAGTAAATAATGACAACCACTGTTCCGAGGGAGCCTAAATTTGTACTCTCAGTGCTCTACGTGGAAATGAGAGGATTTGCATGAGGAGCAACATTTTGTCCTTCTACTCAGCATGAGGGAATTCAGAGTGGTGTTGCTGAGCTTGCTTCTCCAAATAGCAAGTAAAGGTGATGCTGACAAATGCAAGATTCATCAGCCACAGCCTCCACTTCATGAGTATCCACAGCCCAGGAAACTTATGATTGGTGCCATTGCCTCCCTGTCCTTCATTGTTCCTGATCCATTAACCTTCACTGGAGAACCCCCATTGGCATTGCTGGATGAATTTGCGTAAGGACTTAGCATCTAATTTCTATTTACTTCTTAATCTGACCATCCATAGAAATTGTCATAGCAGATGGAACTTCCCAACAATGGCGTTGGCAATACAGAAGGTTCATGACATTAAAGGGGAATGGAAAGTTTGTATTCTGCATAGCCTGAAGGATTCATTCGGGTGTGAATTTAAGCTTTTCCACAATTATTTTACTTTTGCTTGGACTCTGCCTGTTGCTCTTCCATTTTCAGTGATTTCCTCTTATAATGCCTTGCACAAATATCTTCAGGATTATTCTCTTCTTCCTTTTTCTCTCTTACTATGTCTGTAATTCACCTCTTCCTTTTTATTCTGTCCTATTTCATGGAAACTGCATAATGCCACCATTCAGAGGATCAGATCAGCTCTTCTGAGGAAGAAGACTTCTGCCATTCCTTCCCACAGCCTTCCTACTGAATGTCCTGATTTGTGGCAGGTTGGAGAGGGGGAACCACAATTTTTTTTATGGAGAGATTCTACCATGAATGGAAGTTCCTTGCTATTAGGGAAGGCAGACACTGGCTGCATCCCAGGACAAATGCCCTCTGGTAGAATTGGGAACAATAGCATCACATGTCTCCTTGTCACTAAGAAGGAGTTATTTTCAGTGTGCTGTACCCTGTGCTCTCTGCTTGGCCCCATCACAATCATTTTAACTGTTTTCGTATGCCTAATAGATGTTGCTTGTAACTGAGATGAGAATATGAACAAATGAGTCTTCTCAACCTGTAAATCACAATGGCTGAAAGTGTCCATCTAGATAAAATGCAGGACATTCTTCTACCACCTTGCACAGGATTCTCAAAAGTTGATACGCCTCTGCCCCGAGGTGAATAGGATCATGGCAATATGCACTGATGCACTTCACTTGTGGGGAAGTTTCACTTGTGATGGACCTCTGAGCTGACATGCATAGGATCACATGGTAATTTCATTACCATGAAAAATCCAGTGGATAGTCTGTTTGAAAAACAAATGTCAATATTGTCTGACAGCTCTATTTTGGCCAAGGTAGGCCAGAGCTGATCTCCGCCTAATGATATTGATGCAAATAGCAGTGTGAGCATCTTAGAAAGTACTCCATGAAGGTCATTCTTATACAGGAGATGACTTTGCTGCTTCTAGTGTGTTGCCAAAGAATTACCAGCATATCCTGGCCTTGACGTTTGCAGTGCAGGAGATCAATGACAATCCTCACATCTTACCCAACCTCACCTTGGGCTTCCGCATCTATGACAGCTATTTCACAGTCAAGTGGACCTATCAGGCCACCTTGCTACTGATATGCACAGCAGGGAGATTAGTCCCAAACTACAAATGCAACATCCAGCAACACATGATGGCAGTCATCGGTGGACTGGACTCCCAAACCTCGCTTCATGTAGCAACTCTCTTGGATATCTATAAGATTCCACAGGTGAGGAGCATGTCTTTAGTTGAATATGGGGAACGGAAGTCTAACATTTTCTTCACATATTCCCTTCAATTGCGCATTTGTCTTTTTGAGATGGTGATATTGGAAGTAATGATATTGTCTCTCTCCACTGGATGAGTGACAACACTGAAAGTGAGGAATAGTATGTTGGGAGAGGGGAATTTCTGCTGGGACTCCCTTCATTTATGTTGGCATTGGTCTGAGACAGGAAGGTCTGGGCAGGATCTCAGACCATATTTGCATAAACATCCAGTTCCTTTTTCAAATGCCATGGATGCTCTTAATTTTCCTTGTTCCTTTCTCTAGCTGCCCCAAGGCATGTCAGGAAGGACAGAGCTGTCAATTTCTTTCACTCTATGAACAATTCTCTATGTCCACCATTTGTCGGGATTACTAACCCTGAGGAGAAACCATGGAGGAAGGTCTAAGGCTCTTCTGCATATCACACTGGCTCAGGAAAAAAAGCTTCCTTATTTTCAGTGGTTTGGGGGCAGCATGTATTGCGGGGACTGTGTACGTTGCCATTATTATATCAATCATAGCAGTAGCACCCAACATTTTTGACCCCAGACATATTTGGGAATATGAGAAAATGGATTTGTATGAGTGAACCACTCATTTGGCATCTCCCTTTCTCATCTGCAAATATTAAGATGTACCTTATTCTGGAAAAACAGTTGTTTTGTGTGTATTGGTTGCTGCAATGTCTCCTCAATAAAGAATAGCTTAGATGGTGCAAAGTAGGGACTCCTTTGAAACACAGGGTTTAGCAATTTATAGTAGTTCCTTTAGTGTATACAGGGAGCAATTATGACAGATGCTGATTTTGTACTAAATAATATTTATTGGATCATTCAGTGTTACTGAATCATTTATGTAATTCCTGGAAATTAATATATTAAAGGAATGTATGCACAGGGCCCTGAGAGCATGGCTAAAAAATGATATTGCAAAACAGGGAATACGGGAACACTAATCGATAAGTCGGTGACTATAAGGTTTTGATATATGAACAGGAGGAGGTATATACACAATGTCTTTATGTGCATAACTTTTGCATATTTGGTCCATTCTTGTTAAAGCCTCAGAGTGATTGCTAGGAATTTGTATGATTGCAATACAATGGAGACACATGCACACAAAGGCACACACAAACTGAAAAAATAATATGTTATCCCAGGTTGTCATATTGCAGACCCCTTTTCAGGCACCCATGGAGGTGCCCATGAATGCCATGAAATGTGTGGATCTCTGTATTGTAGTACTGCTGAGAAGATAGTTGATGTTATATATGCATGATTGTCCTCATTATTTGGCATTTCTCCTCCCCTTTTGTATCTCCTTAGTTCCTATATGGATCTGCACCAGTGATGAATGACAAAACCCCAGGCCTTTCCTTCTACAACATGACCCCTAGGGAGTCCCTTCAGTATGCAGGGATTCTCTCTTTGCTGCTACATTTCGGGTGGACATGGATTGGGACAGTTGTTATGGATAATGATAATGGGGAGCGATTTCTGCAGATGATAGTCCCACTGTTTTCTGAGAGGGGTGTCTGCTTTGCCTTCATTGAAAAAATCCCTGAACATACTCTTGGCAGGGATATGAAAAACATTTTGGAGAAAGGAGCAAAGATATGTGATAATATTGTGGACAGTACAGCCAAGGTATTGGTGGCCAATGGAGAATCCTATTCCATGGCATTCTTTAGATTCTTACCTTATCTATTAGAACAAGAACATGTGACAAAAAGACCAATTGGTAAAGTAATGATTGCAACAGCTCAGGTGGAGCTCACCTCATTTGTCTTTCAAAGGAAATGGGACACAGACTTTTTGCATGGTGCTCTGTCTTTCACAATTCAATCCAACCATGTCCCAGAATTTCACGAATTTCTCAAGACAAAAGATCCTTCCAGTCCAAAAGGAGATGGATTTATTAGGTCCTTCTGGCAACAGACTTTCAGTTGTGTATTCCCAGATCCATTTCTGAGCAAAGCAGTTGGGAATATCTGCACTGGGGATGAAAAACTGGAGTGCCTTCCTGCAATTTTTTTTGAAATGAACTTAAATGGCCACAGCTACAATGTCTACAATGCTGTCCATGTGGTGGCCCATGCCTTACATGCCATGTCTTCATCTGGTCTGAAGAACAGAGGAATGGTGATCAGAGGTGGATGGACATTTCAGAACCAAGTTCATTGGCAGGTAATGGACTCAATAGCCTCATGTGGTAGAGAACCATAGCTATGTAGATAGCAAAATGAATCAATACAATGTAGGAAAACTCATTCCGTTCACATTTTAATAAGGTCCTAGAAGTATTTGTGTTTGAAAGAACATTTAAAATATTCTCCCTCACATGAACTGCATTTGTAGAATGTTTGGAAAATTGACTCTCACCTCACAAGAATTTAATCCTTTGAAAGTCCTTCAACTTATCACCTTATATAAAGGGGATAGAGAACAAATAAGATTAGTTTCTGTAATCCAGTGCAAGTAGTTTTCTCCTTCTGCCTGCCTGATTCCTTCCAAAGTTTTCTAAGCTTCTTCCTTTCCAATCCAGCTCCATCATTTTCTGAAGCTCGTTATGTTTAACAACAGTGCTGGGGATGTGGTTTCTTTTAATGAGAATGGAGAGTTAGTAACCGGATTTGATGTGATCAACTGGATTGTGTCCTCAAACCAATCTGTTCAAAGAGTGAAAGTTGCGAGGGTGGATGCCCAGGCTGCTCCAGGTGAAGCATTCACCATCTGTCCAGTTGCCATAACATGGAACAGCTGGTTCAATCAGGTTTGGCTCTTGGAACTTTCACAAAATCTACACATCTGATTATGACACAGACTCAGTAGTTCCATGGGTATTTTATTTCATTTGACAATGATAGACCTAGAAAAATACTTACAAGGAACTGGATAGCACAATATGTGATGCAGTGTGTGAGGTCCCAAAAGTTTCCCACCTTGTTCCTGTGCTGCTGAATTAACCAACTGAAATAGTTGAAGGAAAAACAAAATAAAATAAATTCGCATTAATTCCCTATTGTTTTGAAAAGTCTTAAATCATAGCTGTTTTTGCAAGTTTACTTTGTTTCATCATGAAACTTGGTAACAGGCAATTGTAAAGACATTTTCAGATCAAGGCATAATCAAAGTTAGGACAGCACACTGAAAGAAAGAGAACTTAATTTTAATGATTGACCTCCCATTGCTTTCCATGGGACTGCTCTAAGAATGACTGAGATTTTACTGATTCTATAGCAAAATGTCTCCTTCATGGATCACTGCCTTGTCGTGGCGAAGGGGCTTGCGTAGCTCAATGAAGCTATGAGCTATGCCATGCAGGGTCACCCAAGATGGACAGGTCATAGCAGAGAGCTCTGACAAAACGTGATCCACTGGAGAAGGAAATGGCAACCCACTCCAGTATCTTTGCCATGAAAACCCCATGGACATGAAAACCAAAAGGCAAAATGATATGACACCGGAAGATGAGCCCCTCAGGTCGGAAGGTGTCCAATATGCTACTGGGGAAGAGTGGAGGGCTAGTACTAGTAGCGCCAGAAAGAATGAAGCGACTGGGTCAAAGCCGAAAGGACACTCAGTTGCCGATGTATCTGGAGGTGAAAGGAAAGTCCGATGCTGCAAAGATCTTTACTCCATAGGAACCTGGAATATAAGATTCATGAATCAAGGCAAGCTGGATGTGGTCAAACAAGAGATGACAAGACTGAACATCGACATCTTAGGAATCAGTGAACTAAAATGGACAGGCATGGGTGAATTTAGTTCAGATGACCATCAGGTATACTACTGCGGGCAAGAATCCCTCAGAAGAAATGGAGTAGCCTTCATAGTCAATAAAAGAGTAGGGAAAGCAGTACTGGGATACAATCTCCAAAATGACAGAATGATCTCAGTTCGAATCCAAGGCAAACCATTCAACATCACAATAGTCCAAGTCTATGCCCCAACCACTGGTGCTGAAGAGGCTGAAGTTGACCGGTTCTATGAAGGCCTACAACACCTGCTAGAATTAACTCCAAAAAATGATGTCCTTATCATCATGGGGGATTGGAATGCTAAAGTAGGAAACCAAAAGATAATCGGAATAACAGGCAAGTTTGGCCTTGGAATACAAAATGAAGCAGGGCATAGGCTGGTAGAATTTTGTCAAGAGAATACGATGGTCATAACGAACACTCTTTTCCAACAACCCAAGAAACGTCTCTACACATGGACATCACCAGACGGTCAACACAGAAATCAGATTGACTATGTGCTCTGCAGCCAAAGATGGAGAAGTTCTATACAGTCAGTAAAAACTAGACCAGGAGCTGACTGTGGCTCAGATCATGAGCTTCTGGTGGCAAAATTTAGGCTTAAGTTGAAGAAAATAGGGAAAAGCACTAGGCCACTCAGGTATGACATAAATCATATCCCTGATGAATATACAGTAGAGGTGACAAATAGATTTAAGGAATTAGATCTGATAGACAGAGTGCCTGAAGAACTATGGACGGAGGTTCGCAACGTTGTACAAGAGGCAGCAACTAAAACCATCCCAAAGAAAAAGAAAGGCAAGAAAGCAAAATGGCTGTCTGAGGAAGCTTTACAAATAGCTGAGGAAAGAAGGAAGCGAAAGGCAAGGGAGAAAGGGAAAGATACAAACAATTGAATGCAGAATTCCAGAGAACAGCTAGAAGAGATAAGAATGCCTTCCTAAATGAACAGTCCAAAGAAATAGAAGAAAACAATAGAATAGGGAGGACCAGAGATCTCTTCAAGAAAATTAGAGATATGAAGGGAACATTTCATGCAAAGATGGGCATAATAAAGGACCAAAATGGCAGGGACCTAACAGAGGCAGAAGAGATTAAGAAGAGGTGGCAAGATTACACAGAAGAACTATACAAGAAAGAGCTTAACATCCCTGATAACCACGATGGGGTGGTCACTGACCTCGAGCCAGACATCCTGGAATGTGAAGTCAAATGGGCCTTAGGAAGTCTGAGAACAACAAAGCTAGTGGAGGTGACAGCATTCCAGCTGAGCTATTCAAAATCCTGAAAGACAATGCAGTTAAAGTGCTACACTCAATATGCCAGCAAATTGAGGAAAAGGTCAGTTTACATTCCGATCCCCAAGAAGGGCAATGCCAAAGAATGTTCAAACTACCGCACCATTGCACTCATTTCACATGCTAGCAAAGTGATGCTCAAAATCCTACAAGCTAGGCTCCAGCAGTATGTGGACCGAGAACTACCAGAAGTACAGGCAGGATTTCGAAGAGGGAGAGGAACTAGAGATCAAATTGCCAACATACGCTGGATCATGGAGAAAGCCAGGGAGTTCCAGAAAAAGATCTACTTCTGCTTCATTGACTAAGCTAAAGCCTTTGATTGTGTGGATCACAACACATTGTGGCAAGTTCTTAAAGAGATGGGAGTACCAGACCATCTTATTTGTCTCTTGAGAAACCTATATGCAGGTCAAGAAGCAACAGTGAGAACCGGACACGGAACCACTGATTGGTTCAAAATTGAAAAGGAGTTCGGCAAGGCTGTATACTGTCGCCCTGCCTATTTAACTTATATGCAGAGCACATCATGAGAAAGGCAGGGCTAGATGAATCACCAGTTGGAATCAAGATTGCTGGGAGAAATATCAACAACCTCAGATATGCAGATGATACCACTTTCATGGCAGAAAGTGAAGAGGAACTAAAGAGCCTCTTGATGCGGGTGAAGGGGGAGAGCGCAAAAGTTGGCTTGAAACTCAACATTAAGAAAACTAAGATCATGGCATCCGGTCCTCTCACTTCCTGGCAAATAGATGGGGAAGAAATGGAGGTAGTGACAGATTTTATTTTCCTGGGCTCCAAGATCACCGCAGATGGGGACTGCAGCCAAGAAATTAAAAGACGCTTGCTCCTGGGGAGGAAAGCTATGGCAAATCTAGACAGCATACTAAAAAGCAGAGACATCACCCTGCCAACAAAAGTGCATATAGTCAAGGCTATGGTTTTCCCAGTTGCAATGTATGGCTGTGAAAGCTGGACAATAAGGAAGGCTGAGCGCAAAAGGATTGAGGCCTTTGAGTTGTGGTGCTGGAGAAGACTCCTGCGAGTCCCTTGGACCGCAAGGCGATCAAACCGGTCAGTCCTTGAGGAGATCAACCCTGACTGCTCTTTAGAAGGCCAGATAGTGAAGATGAAACTCAAATACTTGGGCCACCTAATGAGAAGGAAGGACTCCCTGGAGAAGAGTCTAATGCTGGGAACAATAGATGGCAAAAGAAGAAGGGGACGGCAGAGGATGAGGTGGCTGGATGGAGTCACTGAGGTGGTTGGTGTGAGCTTGAATGGACTCCGGGGGATGGTGGAGGACAGGAGGGCCTGGAGGAGTGTTGTCCATGGGGTCGCGATGGGTCGGACTCGACTTCGCGACTAACAACAACAACATAGCAAAATGTACCATGCTCAGCCTTTTGCTTTGTTGTATTTGTTCTTTTTTATTTCTCAGCTCTTTTGGGGATGGGTGAAAATGTTTCAGTTATTTTTTACAATATTTTTCTAATCTAAAAAGTGTTTTCATATTTGGGCTGGAAAGAACCTGTTTGTAGAACAATCTGAGTGTGGAAGAAAGTTGTAGAAAGAAAGTGTGGAAGACAGGAGAGCAAGTGGGGTGCAGTGGTTAAGAACATGGAACTGGGACTCAGGCAATCTGGGTTCTAGTCCCCAGTCAGCCATGGAGCCAAATGAGTGACTTCGGGCCAGTCACAGACTCTCAGTCCTACCTACCTCACAGGGTTGTTGTTATGGGGATAAGATGGAGGAAGAGAATGATGTAAGGTGCCTTGAGCCCTTTGTAGGAAAAAGGCAGGATATAAATAGATAGATAGATAGATAGATAGATAAATTAATAAATAAATAAATGGGAAATGGTCATTTTTTCCTTTTCCTATGAAGACATTAGGTGGATACATTCCAAAAATCTAAATCTCAATCTCTGTGTGAAGGAGCAGCTAGTTGTCAGTTAAGGTTGCCACCTCTTTTCTCTCTGACAGGCTTCTGATCATTAGCAGCAGTATGACAGGAAGGCAGAACTGCATGTCCCTTTTCTTTTTGGCTAGGACAGATGAGTAAAAATGTCATTCCAGTCCAATTGTATTTGGTAAGAATCATCCAAGTCCACAACTTTCTTCACATTTGAGATGGAAAGAATAAATTTTTAAATATTCCAATGCTAGAAAAGGCATTCTTCCTTTTCCACCACCAACACTATTACAAATACCACAGTAATACTGACTTGGTGCTCGCTCTCGCTCTGCATTTTCACTTTCTATATTGAACTCAAAATAGCTGAAGTAATTCTAATTACTTAAAAGAATTAAGTTTAATGCTTCTAGTAAGCTTATAGAATAGCTTAAGTAATTCTATTTTGAGAAGAACCTCAATCCCAGCGTAATCACTTTGAAAAGGTAGCGCTGTCTTAATTTGCTTTTGATTGGTTTTCAATGTTAGCCTGCTCCACTGCAATCCAGAGCATTAGCAGTGGGGAACTGCAGGAGAGGTGGAGAAAAGTGGGCCACTGGGGGGCAGTGTCAGCTTTCAGAGCCTCTAGGTAGTCACAGTCTCTAAATGAGCCATTCAGGGTGCTTGCTTCTTATAGTACTGTTTGATTTCTCCTTTTGGCACAATGTATGCATCTGGCCAACAGTTTTGTGCTGCCACAGGAGCAATCAGGCAGGATGAGGGATGCCATTAAGTTCATGGGGATGCCTATAGCATGTCCTGGTGACAGCCCCTTTTGGGCACCATCATCTCACCACCCACAGAAATGTTTGGAATTGAAGGAGGAATACGCACAACAATTTCACTTCTGGCAAATCATGTGAACTTCTCCCTTTAAAAAAATAAAAAGGGGGGGGGTGTTTGCATTGAGAAATGCTTCCAAATTCCTGGATTTATGAGTGTGTTAGAAGAAAAACCAAGTGTTGACGCAAACTAGAAAATATGTATCTTATGATTAAAAAAAACATAAAATGCATTTTTTACATATACAAAGTTGCAGAAAAACTTGACAAAAATGAGAGCACACTGAAATGTAATTTTCAGAGAATCTAGGAAAGCTTGAAACATAGTGTTCATCCCAACCCTAGGAGGAACTGGCTAGATCAGGTCATTCATATAAGAACTTGAAACCCAATTTTTGCCCCACATTTGCATTTCATTCACAAGCAGGTGGGAAGCATGCATGCAGGTTCTCTCCATGACACGGTCATCTAATCAACTAATGATTACCAAGGAATCAACTAATGATTACCAAGTCTTGAACACTTAAGGAAAGGCTGCACCTTGTGTTCTTAGCAAAGAAACTGCAGAACTGGAAGAATTCCGATGAAGAATTATCATGATTCTTATTCTCCTTCTCCCTTGATGACTTAGGTACAGCCTCTATCTGTGTGCAGTGAGAGCTGTAATCCTGGTTCTATGAAGAAGATCAAGGAAGGGGAGCCATTTTGCTGCTATGGGTGCATCCCATGTCCTCAAGGGAAGATTTCAGAAATTAAGGGTAGGCATTAAGACCTACATCTATTCTGAATATATTTGATAAAACTAGATCAGGTACAGAAAAGATATTTCTTCTGAGTTTGACATGTTTTTAGATGGTGGAACGAGGTGGTATGAGGTGGAAGATGCTGGATGGGGGGAGGTTGTTGGTATGTGAGCTCATGTGTTTGGATGTAGCTTGAACAAGCCTAGGATTAAAACCACCTTGTCAAGAAAGTCCTGAATTAGGGCTCCCCCAACCCTGTTCAATGAATGACCCTTCTTCTTCAATACCTTTATGGCAGGTCAATACAGTAAGATCACCTTCACCCAGGAAATAGCTACTTTGGTTCATGCAGATGGGGGAGAATTCCCTTTAAATATGTTTGTAATAGGAAATGAACAATCTCATAATATTCAGAGTGGAAAATACTTTAGACTTTAAAGATGTGGATGCAATTACATTAATGGATTTTCTGCTTTAAGAAGAAAGCAACTCATAGGAGAGGTTGATGTAGCCTGTTGGTGTGACCTGTATGATACATGAGAACATGTATGCATTTATTTTTTTCCTCAGATATGCCTTACTGTTACTCATGTGAAGATGGAAAGTACCCAAGCAAGCACCAGGATTTCTGTATTCCCAAGTCAGTGAAATTCTTTTCTTATGAAGAACCTTTGGGCCTCACTTTAACCTCTTTCGTTATTCTCTTCTGCTTGACCACGGCTCTAGTGCTGGGAATATTTCAGAAGCATCACGAGACGCCCATCGTCAAAGCCAACAACCGGCACCTCACCTACACTCTCCTCATCTCCCTCCTGCTCTGCTTCCTCTGCACACTGCTCTTCATTGGCCAGCCACACAGAGTGACATGCCTCCTGCGACAACCTGCTTTTGGCATCATCTTCTCAGTGGCTGTGTCTTGCGTGCTCACAAAGACGGTCATGGTGGTTTTGGCCTTCAGAGCCACCAAACCAGGATGCAAGATGAGAAAGTGGATGGGGATGAGACTGGCCAGCATCCTCCTCCTTTTCTGCTGCCTTCTTCAGTCTGGGATCTGTCTTGCCTGGTTGGCAACTTCTCCTCCTTTTCCAGATATTGACATGCATTCAGCTGCTGAGGAAATCATCCTGGAATGTAACGAGGGATCCATAATGATTTTTTACTGTGTCCTGGGTTATCTAGGCTTCCTGGCAATGGTCAGCTTCATGGTGGCTTTCCTTGCCAGGAAGCTGCCGGACAGTTTCAATGAGGCCAAGTTCATCACTTTCAGCATGCTGGTCTTTTGCAGTGTCTGGCTGTCCTTTGTGCCTTCCTACCTGAGCACCAAAGGGAAATACTTGGTGACTGTAGAGATCTTTTCTATCTTAGCCTCCAGTTCTGGCCTACTGGTTTGCATCTTCTTCCCCAAATGTTACATCATTTTGCTGAGACCTGAGTTGAACAAGAAGGAACATTTAGTAAGGAGAAGAGTTAGGTAAACTTTTCAATCTACATGTTTTGCTGCAGTTTGCAATCTACCCATGTAGCCATTTTTGTTTGGTTTTATTTTGCGTCTTTTGCCAAGAAACAGATTTCTGCACATATTTTGTCTTTTGACTCTACCTTCTCACACAAGTTTACAAAAAGAGTTCCTGACATGCAAATCAATTATGAAATAGTGTTTTCATTTCCTGGAGGGCCCCCATTGAGGAAGGCCAGCCTGCTTTATTTCCATGGACTATAGAAAAGCTTTTTGGTTCAGAAAGCAGAATTCTAGGGCCTAATTTAACCACTTCATGCCTTCTATGCATGGTTAGACTTGTGAGAGGTGAGCAGTTGACCATTAATCAGATGTCATTTTGCACAGAAGGAGGACATTGGAGGCTTGTGACTTTACTTCCTTGCATAGTATATTTATGCAAAGTTCAAGGTGATTGTCTGCAGCTTCCCTAGTGCAATGGACCTTTAGTCACCCCTCACCTGCCTTGGGATTTAATCCTGAGAGAAATTAAGTCAACTCTCCCCTTTCTGTCCTCTTAAGGCTCTCCTGTTGGAGCTTCTGCTACCCCTCTGGGCAACTGGAAGAAAGGCTACCAAGTCAATTAGAACAAATGCTGCCTGTTTCAGTGATGGAATTGAGTGATGGAGGGAAGATAGCCTCCTTAATCACTTTGTAGGCAGAGGCTCTGAGTTACAAGGTGTTTTCCAGTAGTCTGCATCTTTTTCAGAACAGGAAACTCCTGAGTGCAAAAAGAAGTATAATTAATCAGAAAGCTCCACAGGAGTAGTGGCTTCAGCTTTGTCAGGACACAGGTAGGGATAAAAATCAGTGGAGGTTCATTCCAGGAACCTGTCTAGTGAAACATTCCGTTTCTCCCAGTAGCCAGCCATGTAAACATGGAAAACCAGAGGACATCAGGAGAGAAGTAACCCTACTTCTACAAGGATGGATTAGGGCCACTATGATATTGGCTCCCTTTCAGAGTGATCTTTAACTTAGAGGTGGGCTTCTTGACAGCTGCTGCACACTGACTTCATGTTTTCATTGGCTACCCACCATGCCTCCACCAGGATTTTCTTGATATCTCACCACCAGCTCAGGCATCATCCCTGTACTAGTGAAGTTACCTCAAACCTGTTACGAGTTCAGAATGGGAGTTCTCCTTGGTGAGGAGCTTGTCAAGGACTTTTCAAACCCCACATAAACAATATCTGCAGATTCACACCATTCCCTATGATCATTGATACTATAATGTATCCCTTTAAATTGAATCAAGAGGAATTATCCTTGTACAAGTTATCTGTATTCTTTCACAGCAAGACTTAATGTTCTATATCCTTGAGAATTATCTTTCATAAAATGGTGAACAATTGAACCGACTGGCTTGTCATTTTCCAGTGCCCCTTGGGATCTCTTGCTCATCTGTTCAGACTGTCAATTCATTTCTATTCTCATGACTACCAGAAATCAATTTGGAGCATTTCATGAACCCTACAGGTGAATACATTGACAGGTGTGGATTGGCAAGTTGAGAATGGATTCTGCTCTTTCCAGTCTGATATATATGCAGATGCCTTCAGCATCTAAGCAAGCATAATATAGGGATAAGCAACCTCTTTGAGTCCATGAGCTCATCTAACCAGAAAATGGGTAGATAATATTGTTTTGGTTCTGAATTATGAAGGAACAATGAGGTAGGCAAATCACATAAATCTGTAAATAAGTATAGCCAGCTGTGTAGGCCCATGAAATAGGGATCCAAAATCCTCAGGAAGTAATGGGTCACATACACATGCACACATGGCCTGATGGTCAATTCTGGGTTGTTTTGTGTCTGAGTGCTGAAGGAAGAATGAGGTTTACAAATCGGATAAGTATGTGAAAGGGAAAATAGGTTTGTGGGCCCATGAAAAAGGAATCCAAAATCCATGGAAAGCACCCAATCACACACACATACACACAAAGCCTGATGATCAATTGTGTACAACTCAATTGCTTACACAATCATTTAAAGATTTTTGCTGGACCTAATAAATTATTTCCAGTTTACACTGGGACCACAACACAGAAGGAGTGGGGAATTGAATTCCCATCCCATACACAGCTTTTAATGTGTTTCCAGAAATTTAGTGCAAGTGGAAAGATGTCATTGGCAGGGGAAGGCAGAATATTGCAAAGGAAACTGCTGAAGAGGCTTGATTGACTTTTCTGCCCACTCTGTTCCCATTCCAAATTGGAATTCTGTACATTAAAACCACAGTAAAAGCAAAATCCCCCATGGGGTTCATGATGAATGCTCAGTGCAGCTTCAAATTTCTGCATTCCTTTCTAATGATTACTTCCTATTTCATCAATGAAAAACAACACCTGTTTTGAACTTCAGCATACCTTACAACAATTTGCTATATTCTCCTTTAATTGCCTAAAAGGAAGTTCTGTTACTACTCAACACCCTGTAGTTCTCAAATGAACAAAACAACTCTACTTGGCTGTCAAAGACCGTGGCAATATATACAGTGATCTTTAGTCATAGGGATTAATAGGGACAGCACTGCTCTGAGGTTGCCTACATTTTTAATCTCAGGGCTCTGCATGAGAATGAGTGGATTTACATGAAGAACAGAGTTTTGTCCTTCTACTCCTAATGGGGGAATTAGGAGTGCTGTTGCTGAACTTGCTTCTCCAAATAGGAATCCAGGCTAATGAGGAAAAATGCAAGACTGATGAGCTGCAACCTCCTCTTCATGAGTATTCACAATCCAGTGATCTCATGATTGGTGCCATTGCTTCTCTGTCCTTCATCATCCCTGATGCATTCATCTTCATTGAGGAACCCCCACAATCATTGCTTGATGAACTTCTGTAAGGAGTTAATATTTTGTTTTGTTTATTTTTATCTGCTCATCACTCAAATTTGTCATAGCAGATGCAACCTCTGAACAATGGCATGGGCACTTCAGAAAGCTCATATTATTAAAATATAGAAATATAGAAAGAATATAGAAAGTTTTGTTCTGTATCACCAAAAGGATGCATTTTGGTATGAATTTAGCTCCTCAATCATTGTACTTTTGCTTGGAACTAAACTAAATAATGTCCTTTAGTTGTCAATTATTTCATCCTCCAATTTCTGTCCTGCACAAGATTCTTGAGAATTTCTTCCCTTTCTCTTATGTCTCTCTTACTATCTATCTTCGTTCACCTCTCTTTTTTATTCTGTCCTCTCTTATGGAAACTGGATAATATCAATATTCAGGGGATTTGATCAGCTTTTCAGGAGAAGTAGACTTCTCTTTCCCTTCCTTCCCATAGCACTCCCACCAGACCCTCTGATTTGTGGCAGAATGAACAGAGGGGGAACTCCAAAATCAGAAAAGATTCTACCATGAGTGGAAGTTCTATGCTTTTAGGGAGGCCAGATACTGGCCAGGACAAATCTAGCCCAGGACAAATGTTCTCTGCTCACATTGGAAACAATTGTATTACAAGTCTCCCTCTCACTAGGAAGTTGTTATAATCAGTGTGGTGTACCCTGTACTCTCTGCTTGGCTCCATCACAATCATTTTCACTGTTTTTTTATACCTAGTAAATGTTGTTGTAACTGGGACTATAAAATGAAAAGGCAAATGAGTCTTAAACTCCTAAATCCCAATGACTGAACAAGCCCTTCCAAATAAAATGTAGGGCATTCCTCTACCACCATGCCTCACACCTTTCATGTGATTCTCATAAGCCCCTTCAGTGGAAAACAGATGAGTTTCTGCCACGGGGTGATAGGATTATGACAACATGCTCTGAAACATTTCTCCTCAGAAGAAGCTTCACCGGAATCTGGTAATTTCACTCTAAGTTAGGATGACACTTTTCAATTCATTGACCATGAAAAAGGCAGGTGATGGTCTATTTGAAACATGAATATTAACCTTGGCTTACTGTGTTAGTTTTGGGTTGGCCAAAGTAAGCCAGAGATGAGCTGAATATGCTGATACTCATGATGCCAAACCAGTGTCAGTGTCTTACAAAATATTGTGTAAGGAATGTTCTAATACAAGAGGTGACCTTGTTGCTTCTAGTGTGGTGCCAAAGAATTACCAACATATCCTGGCTTTGACATTTGCAGTGCAGGAGATCAATGACAATCCTCACATCTTACCCAACCTCACCTTGGGCTTCCGCATCTATGACAGCTATTTCACAGCCAAATGGACTTATCAGACCACCTTGCTACTCCTATCTTCAGCAGAGAGATTAGTCCCAAACTACAAATGTGAGATACAGAAATGCTTGCCAGCAGTCATCGGGGGACTGGACATCCAAACCTCCCTTCACATAGCAACTCTCTTGGATAACTATAAGATTCCACAGGTGGGGAGCATGTCTCTCCTTTAGTATGGGGAATGGCATTCTACATATTTCTCACATTCACTTTGTTCTATCATTTGTGCATTTGTGCTTTGGAGATTTGTACATTGGAAACATTTCTATTGTCTGCATCTTTTGGATGAGTGACAAAATTAAAGGTGAAGCAACTATCTGAAATATGGGAATTTTTGCTGGTCTGTGTTCTTTTTCAAGGACTTGGACCTGAGAAAGGAGTGTCTGGGCAGAATCTCAGGCCACATTCACATAAAAATCCTGTTCCATTTTGAAATGCCACAGATACTGTCCCTCTACTTTCCTCCTTGCTCTAGCTGTCCCAAGGCAAGGCAAGATTTCAAGGAGGGGCAAGTTTGCCAAATTTATGTAGAAGATGCTAGTGGTGCCCAGTCTTTTTGGATCCCAGAACATATTTGCGTATTTGAGAAAAAGAATGTCAATGAGTGCACCACTCTTTTGATATCTCCCTGTCTCATGTACAGATCTTAACATGTGCCTTGTTTTGATTCTATTGCATCCTGCAAAGCCACTTCAATAAGCAAATGCCTCCATTGGAACATTGCCCATATTGCAATGCAGGGAATACTTTGAAACACAGGGTTTAGCAACTTGTAGTTGCTTTTTTGTTTTCAGGGGAAGATTATGATTTTGCTCTGAAAAATCATACATTGTTATTAAATAATCCAATTATTTCAGGGAAATTAACATATCAATTAAATACTTTTTCCATGCCCGCTACATTGCTAAAAATTGATATTGCAAAACTGAGAGGGAGTAGGCCAATGACTACAATGCATTGATATATGGACACAGTATATACAGTCCACAAATACATAATTAAGTATTTGGACCTCTCTTGTCAAAACCTTAAAATTACTGTAAGGAAGTTGTGAAAACTACTCTTGCCATACAAGTCCATGGACACAAGAACAAATATGGAAAAAATATATGACATAATAGAGTACCTTATTGCACAACCCTTTTCACACATCATTGGAGTTGCCTACATGTGTCATGACACACTGGAAATACTCGAATGATAATATCACTGAGAGGATTGTAGTGATTATATGTGCTAGTATTTTGAAATCATAAAAGCTGCTACAGACAACTCCTTATTATATTGGATTTCCCTGTGTCCTTCTTCTATCTCTTTAGCTGATATATGGCTCTGCACCAGTGATGAATGATAAAATGCCAGGCCTTTCCTTCTACAACTTGACTCCCAGAGAGTCCCTTCAGTATGCAGGGATTCTCTCTTTGCTGCTGCAATTTGGGTGGACATGATTGGGATAGTCGTTATGGATAATGACAATGGGGAGCAATTCCTCCAAATGGTAGTCCCAGTGTTTTCCAAGAGTGGTGTCTGTTTTGCCTTCATTGAAAAAAACCCTCAAGTTGCTCTTGGATCTGATATTAAAGACATGATGAAGAAGGGTGCAAGAATACGTGATAAAATTGTGGAAAGCACAGCCAATGTGTTGGTGGTCAATGGAGAATCCTATTCCATGGCATTTTATAGGTTCTTACCATATCTATCAGAACGAGAACATGAGGCAAATGCACCAATTGGTAAAGTAATGATTGTGACAGCTCAGGTGGAGCTCACATCATTTGTCGTTCAAAGGAATTGGAACACAGACTTTTTGCATGGTGCTCTTTCATTCACAATTCAGTCCAACAATGTCCCTGGATTTCAAGAATTCGTTAATGCAAAAAGCCCTTCCAGCCCAAAAGGAGATAGATTTATTAGGCCCTTCTGGCAACAGGCTTTCAGCTGTGCATTCCCAGATCCATTACTAGGCAAAGTAGATGGCAGTATGTGCACTGGGAATGAGAAGTTGGAGTGCCTTCCTGCAATTTTTTTTGAAATGTCTTTGACTGGTCACAGCTACAATGCCTACAATGCTGTCCATGTGGTTGCACATGCCTTGCATGCCATGTCTTCATCTGGTATGAGGAACAGAGGAATGGTGACCAGAGGTGGACAGACATTTCCGAGCCAAGTACAGTGGCAGGTAAAGACTGAATAGCCTCATTTGGGAGAGAAGCACTGCTTTATACAAATGAATACAAATCAGGGAACCATTTTCACTACTTATTTGAACTGGATTATTGGCTATGTCTCTGCTTACTCAAACAGCAAGGTAATAGGGAATATATGTATGTGCAAGAACATTTAAAATTGGCTCCTTCACATGAACTGCATTTGTAGAATGGGTGGAAAATTTACTCATACCACAGAAGCAATTTAATCTAACCTTTGAATTAGAGCAGTATCTGACCTTAAACTTAGTATTTATACTACTGTATAAGGGGATAGAGGATAAATATAAGAATTATTTCTGTCATCCAGTGCAAGTATTTCCCTCTCTCTGTCTGCATGATTCCTTTCACAGTTTTTCTAAGCTCCTTCCTTTTCTTTCCAGCTCCATCATTTTCTGAAGGCCGTTTCATTTAACAACCGTGCTGGGAACATGGTGTCTTTTAATGAGAATGGAGAGTTAGTCACTGGATTTGATGTGATCAATTGGATTTTCTCCTCAAACCAGTCCTTTCAAAGAATGAAGGTTAGGAAGATGGATGCCCAGGCTTCTCCAGGCCAAGCATTCACCATCAGTCCAGAAGCCATAACATGGAACAGCTGGTTTAACCAGTTTAGATTCTTGGTGGATTAGCTGAATCTTCCTACTTGAATAAGACTCAGTTTCAGTAGTGACATTTGTACTTTATCTTATTTGACAGTAATGTAGCTAGACAAATCCTTATGTGGAACTGGATTGTATATGTGTTGCACTGAATGAGACAAACCCCCCCCCCCTTCCACCCTGGTTTCAGTGCTGCTGAATTAATCAGAGGAAAAAGTTGAAGATATATATAGATGTAAATGTAGATGTGTAGATATCCTATGAATTCCCTATTTTTCAATAGACTTAAATCATCAGAATTTTTGAAACTTCTCTGCTTCACTATGAAACTAGGTAATATCATGCAACTAATTCTGAGAAGGAAATTATCAAAAACTGGACTAGATGGAAAAACTATTAGGTGGATCCAAAATTATCTGTTAAATCAGGCACAGAGAGTTGTCATCAATGGCACCTTCTCAAATTGGATGGAGGTTACTAGTAGGATGCCATGGGGCTCAGTCTTTGGTCCAGTGCACTTCAACATCTTTATTAATGATTTAGATGAAGAGATCCAAGGAAAGATAATCGAATTTGCTAATGATACAAACCTGGATGGAATAACAAACACCCTAGAAGACAGAATGAAGATCCAGAGCGATCTTGATAAACTTGAACAGTGGGCCAAAACAACAGAATGAGATTAAACAAGGACAAGTGCCAAGTTCTCCACCTAGGAAAAAGAAACCAAATGCAAGCTGGGGAATACGTGTCTCAACAGAACTGAAAAAGAAAAAGATCTCAGAGGAATTGTGGACAATAGGCTAAACATGAGCCAACAATGTGATGCAGCTGTCAAAAGGGCAAATGCTGGTTTGGGATACACTAACAGAAGTATTATTTCCAAATCATGAAAAGTAGTAGTTCCTTTATACTTCGTACTAGTCAGACCTCACCTGGAATACTGTGTCAAGTGCTGGACACAAAAATTTAAGAAAGCCACAGGTAAATTAGAAATTAGAGGAGAGGAACCAAGATGATCCAGGGTTTGGAAACACTGCCCTACGAGAGAACTGGGCATGATCAGACTTGAGATAAGAAGACATGAGATCCCTCTATAATACCTCAAATGCTGTCATAAAGGGGAAGGTCAAGATGTCTTCTTACTGATGCCAGAGTGTAGGACACAGTTTAAATTGCAACAACCCAGATTCAGGCTGGACATCAGGAAAAGCTTCCTCACTGTCAGAGCAATAGGACAATGGAACTAGCTGCCTTGCAAAATGGTGGGCTCTCCCACACTAGAGACATTCAAAAAGAAACTGGACAGCCATCTCAGTGGGATGGTGTAACTTGGTGTCCTGCAACAGCAGGGGGTTGAACTCGATGGCCTTCATGACCCCTTAAAACTCCACTATTCTATGATTCTAACTATAAATGTATGTTCAGATCCAGGCATAGTCAAACTTAGGGTAGCACATTGAAGGAAAGAGAATTTAAATTAGTTATTATTCACATCTCATTGATTTCAATGGCACTACTCAAAGAATGACTGAGATTGACCCAGTCTATTGTAAGAATGTACCATACTCAGTTTTATCTTTTGTAATATGTGTTTGATTTATTCTCTCCTCTCTTGGGGATGGCTCACAATGTTCTTTCATTTATTTTTGGTAATGTTATTAAAATTAAAAAAGTGTCTTCTCATATGGTCTAGAAAGAACTTGCTATTCCAACAGTCTGAGTGTGTAAGAAATGGAAACTGACATTTTTATCCATCCTGGTGAAGAGGTTTTGGTGAATAATTCTAATAAATCCAAGTCTCAATCCATGTGTGAAGGACCAGTTACTTGCCAGTTGAGTTTGCCACCTCTTTTCTCTCTGACAGGCTTCTGATCCTTAAGAGCATTATGGTGGGAAGGGAGGACTACACATTCCCTTTCTTTTTGGCTAGGGCTGATGTGTAACAATTTCATTCTAGCCTACCTTCTTTTGGTTAGAATATATTGAAGTCTGCAAGTTCACATTTGAGATGGAAAGAATAAGATGTTGTATAGTCAAATACTGAAGTAAGGGAAACTGACAGATAAAGGCATCCTTCCTTCTCTACCACCACCACTTCTACAAAGCCTGCAGTAATCCTGACATGGTTCTATCTATTATCTATCAGTCTGGCAATCCATCCATCCATCAGTCCAGCCTGTGCATGCATCTATCACCCTCCCCTTCAGATCTTCATCCCAGTTGTTTTTTTTTTCACATGGAACTCAAGGAAGTTAATGAAATTCTAGATTAAGATGAACTTCAATCCCAACGTAATCACTGTGAAAAGGTAGTCCTGTCTTAATTTGCTTTTGATTGGTTTTCTATGTCAACCTGGCACACCATGGCCCAGTCCAATAGCACTGGGGCTTTGCGGGAGAGGTGGAGAATTGTGGGACTCTGGGGAGGCAGTGTAAGATTTCAGAGCATCTCAGTAGTCATAGTCTCTTGAAGTACTATCCAACTTGCTTGCACCCTGTATTCAATCTGGGTATGGCCTTTGGAAACTTCTATGAATTTGGTCACCAATTTTTTGCTGCCACAGTAGCAATCAGACTGGGGTGCTGTTAACTAGATGGAGATGCCTATAGAATGTCCCTGTGGCAGCCCCTTTTGGTTGGCTGCATCTCACCTCCCATAGAAATGTTTGGAATGGAGGGAGGGAGGATACAGAGCAGTTTCAGTTCAGGCAAACCATGTGGACTTCTCCATTTAAACAATAGAAAGGAAGTGTTTGTTTTAAGAAATGCTTCCAAATTCCTGGATTTATAAGTGCACATTAAAAAAGATCATTTTTTAAATCTTATGAGATAATGCACATTTTAAAAAAGGTGTACACATATTTTTAAATGCAGGAAATGCTTAGCTTACCTGTCAAAAGCATGTTAAAAATGGGATTACACTGAAAAGTGATTTGGGTAGAAACTTGTACAGTGGTGTTTTCCCAACCTCAGAAGGACCTAGCTTGATGTCACCATTTGTATAGGAGGTTGAACTCCCATTATTGCCCCGTTGTTTTCTTTCATTTACAAGCTGGCTGGACGCATGCATGCAATTTTCATCCATGACATCGTCATTGGACTTCAACCTTACAAAAGTCTTGGAGAGCACATTTCTGGAAAAGGAGCTTTGGAAATGCTTGGCAATTTAAAAGGAGATTCCAGAACTGAAAGGATCCCAATAATTCTCATGATTCTTATTCTATTCCTCCCCTGATGACTTAGGCACAGCCTGTATCTGTGTGCAGTGAGAGCTGCATTCCTGGTTCTATGAAGAAGGTGAAGGAAGGGGAGCCATTTTGCTGCTATGATTGCATCCCATGTCCCAAAGGGAAGATTTCAAGCAATAAGGGTAGGCTTTACAATGTGCATCTATTCCAAATAGATTTGATAAGATGAAGAACAGGTGTGGAAAAGGTCTTCAGGAATTGACTTGCGAATGAATGGGAAGATGCTGAATGGGGTGGGGTTGGAGTTGGTATGTGAGAGCACATATGTGATTGTTTGCCTGTGTTGTTCCAAATGATCCAACTGAAGTAGATTCTACATATTCAGGGTGGGTAGCCAATCCTTGACTATTGAAGCTTACACCCGCAGTGCTCGCCCATGAAAACTACACAGATACTTCCATTGATGCTAAAAAACATAACTCATGAGTAATGAATAACAACGAACCAAGAGACTCTGATCACAGTCTACACATCTATGCAATCACTGCCCTATTATCCTATGTCTACATTTTCAAAGCAAGATCTCTCTTTAGTTCTTTAACTTCCTACATCCCTTAAATGAGATGTTTCTGTCTGTTTATTCAGAAAAAAATTCCTTGCAGTTCAATAGGCTTGCTTCAAAGTTAAGAATATGTATGATAGCTGTTAAAGACCCCAAGACAGTGTTCATTTCACAGAGCACCCTCTGTCTGCTTTCATCTGCATATTCAGTCAGGTTGTCTCAGGCTTATGGCTGGAATGAAAAGGATGCTTCAGACATGTATACAAACCTTCTTAACATTTGTACTCTTTCCTGCCTCCTTTGGCATTTCTAAGAATTACTGTGAATACACATGGTTGAGAATTTTCTTTCAGTTCATTTTTGTTTTGGTTTATTCTGAAAACTGTTTCCCAGTTTT
This sequence comes from Varanus salvator macromaculatus, assembly GCA_023646645.1. Taxonomy (NCBI): domain Eukaryota; kingdom Metazoa; phylum Chordata; class Lepidosauria; order Squamata; family Varanidae; genus Varanus; species Varanus salvator. The sequence continues at coordinate 134,734 of JAIXND010000782.1, forward strand.
TGGAGGCATTGGGCTTGATCCTTTTTGCAAGAGGAGCACTCTCTGTGTCCCCACTGCCCAAAGAGGAGCTTCTCGAAAGGGACCCTGGGGTGGAGCTTAAAGGTACCTGGCTCCCACAGGCACTGCTGGGTGTTCTTGATAGCAGACAGTGGGAACAAGCTAATGATGCTGCATGCTGCGATGAGTTTCATATCCCATCATATGCCCAGTGGCCCAGCGGGTGAGCTGAAGTGGAGAAATTACTTGAAGTTGAATTGCTCAATAACTGCATTCTGGCCCTGGGCCAGGGAAGCTGTAGCCAATCAAAGTGATGCCCTGGTTTAAGCAAATACCATGTTGATACCACAGAAGCATTCCAAAACAGATCAAACTATCCATCTGTCCAGCCAGATGGCACTGAGTGATTAGCTCGTAAAACTTTAGCTTTGATATTACTGCACATTCAGCCAAGTAAAACCCTGTTCCATGACAGGCTTTTCATCTTGAACAGCTTTCTGTCAGGCCAGCAAAGCATGGTCTTCATGCTGGAAACACCTACTGAATTTGGCTCAGACAAATGGGTAGGAATTGCTTTTGAATTCATCTGTGATTTGAGAAGACAAATTTCTTCATTTTCAAAGTAAAAAAATACATGAGGATTTAAAAATGCGGATGCAATGAAACTAATTTATTCTCTGCTTAGACTAGAAAATGACTCATCTGGGAAGTTGATCTGGTTTCTTGGTAAGACCTGTAGAATGCATGAGAACATGTAAAAATTCATATTTCCTCAGATATGCATCACTGTTATCCATGTGAAGATGAAAAGTACCCAAGCAAGCACCAGGATGTCTGTATTCCCAAGTCAGTGAACTTCTTTTCCTATGAAGAACCTTTGGGCTTCACTTTAACCTCCTCCATTATTCTCTTCTGCTTGATCACGGCTATGGTGCTAGGCATCTTTCTGAAGCATCATGAGACGCCCATCGTCAAAGCCAACAACCGGCACCTCACCTACGTTCTCCTCGTCTCCCTCCTGCTCTGCTTCCTTTGCGCACTGCTCTTCATCGGCCAGCCACACAAAGTGACGTGCCTCCTGCGACAAACTGCTTTTGGCATCATCTTCTCAGTGGCCATTTCTTGCGTGCTCACAAAGACGGTCATGGTGGTTTTGGCCTTCAGAGCCACCAAACCAGGATGCACAATGAGGAAGTGGATGGGGAAGAGACTGACCAACACTCTCCTTTCCTGTTGTCTTCTTCAGGCAGCCATCTGTCTTGCCTGGTTGGCAACTTCTCCTCCTTTTCCAGATATTGACATGCATTCAGTGGCTGAAGAAATCATCCTGGAATGTAATGAGGGGTCCATAACGATGTTCTACTGTGTCCTGGGCTATCTGGGCTTCCTGGCAATGATCAGTTTCATGGTGGCTTTCCTTGCCCGGAAGCTCCCAGATAGTTTCAATGAGGCCAAGTTCATCACTTTCAGTATGCTGGTCTTTTGCAGTGTGTGGTTATCCTTTGTGCCTTCCTACCTGAGCACCAAAGGGAAATACCTGGTGACTGTAGAGATCTTTTCTATCTTAGCCTCCAGTTCTGGCCTGCTGATTTGCATCTTCTTCCCCAAATGTTACATCATTTTGCTGAGACCCGAGTTGAACAAGAAGGAACATCTAATAAGGAGATCAGCTTGAACAGTTTACCTGTCAGCACATTTTGCTGCAGTTTGCAGTCCATGCGTGTGGACATTCTCTTCTCGCCTCCCCTCCCCTCCCCTTTCAAAGGGACATATTTCTGCACATTTTTTTTTCTTTAAAAATGTATTTCATGGTCCCCAAAGTTTCCATGTTTTGCCTTTGTTTGGGCAAAGCTTTACTCAAATAGGCAGCTGCCTTGAGATTTCATCCTGCGAGGAATTAAGTCAACACTCTCCTTCCTCTTATCTTAATTCTATCCTTTCAGACTTTCTGCTACCCCTCAGGCTTCGTGGATGAATTGCTACCACGTCAATTGGAGCAAAAGCTGTCAATTTGAGTGCGACAGAGTGATCGAGGGAAGGTAGACTCCTTAATCATCTTGTGAGCAGAGGCAACCTGTTCCTCCCCAGAAGATTCCCATCTGTACTCTGTCATCTCTGGCTCCTTTCCTGTGGATGCCAAGAGAAGATGGGTGTTTCACATAGGCGTAGTGAAAAGACTCCCTCACTTGCAAATGACATAGCATTTTTATTTTTCAGGGGCCCTCTGTTGAGGAAGGTCAGTCACTGCTTTCCTTCCATGGACTTTACAAAAGCTTTTTGGTTCAGAAAGCAGAACAATACTAGGGCCTAATAGACCTCTAAGCACCTTGTATGTATGCCTTGCAATCCAAAATGTTCCCAAGCACCCAGCTCTATTAAAGACCAGACCCCCTACTCCTACAGAAAGTCTTCCAGCAGTGTCCACTGAAATTTGATGAATGCCTCCCAATCCCAGGGAAACAAATGTTTCTGCTGAAGTGTAGTTGTGTGAATGTGTGTGTGTTATATTAAAGTTCCAGCTTGAACATTTACTTCACAAACTTCATCAAGATTTGTTTAGGGCCAAACAACCTGCATGGACATCTAGTACTGAACACTTGATTGAACAGGCTCTTCCACCTTGATGTTCAGTTGGAATCCCAACTTAATCAGATTTAGTTCTGCTCAGGAGGAGGACATTGGAGTCTTCAGAATCAAAGGTTTGTCTGTGCTGAGCTCAAGATGAGTGTCTGCAGAATCCCTAGCCCAGCAGACCTTTTGTGACCCCTCAGCTGCCTTGGGATCTTTTCTCCAGAGAATCCAAGCGAACACTCTTCTTCCTCTTCCTTTCAAGCTCTCCAGCTGTACTTTCTGCTACCCCTCAGGCCTAATAGAACAAAAATTCAAAATTCAAATAGAGGAAAACCTGCCCATTCAAGCAACACAGAGTTGAGTATAAAGTGATTTCCGAATATAAGATTGTTATAAAGACACTCTGGATATAAATATTCATAACACGTTTACTGGCAATAGTATTTGGAAAAGGTTTGATATGTGAAAATAATTTTGAAGATCTATGGAGGGGCTTTATTGAACATATTCTAATATAGGGAGAGGAGTGTGAGCCATCACAAGATTCCATGCTGTTCTGGAAGGGGAGTTGGAATGGAGCAACTTGAATGATTAAGTGACTTTACCTTTAGTACCTTTTATCCCTTGGTCCCAGTGGAGGTAGCACTGTTATTTCTGTACTATTGAAATGTGCTTATCATTGATATATTATTTGTTTTATTGTATATTTGTGTAATTAATGAACATAAAAAGAAATTAAATGTAGAAAAAGGACGGAATGGGGAGGGAAGTGTTAGGGAAGGGTTCAGGTTAAACTTAGAGTGCTACAGATTGGGGGAGAGGGGAGGGAGATAGACTACTTAATCACTTTGTGGACAGAGGCACTGAGTTACAAGGGGTCCCCAAAGGGCAATCCAGTCTGACCCCAACTACAGGGCAGTTTGAATGGCAGGGCCCCCAACCTTTCGCATAAACTCTTGGAATCTTTCTGCTACAGTGTGTAAGTGAGAATGTGGCTATGTAATATTCAATTCCAACCCTGAACCTTTACTTAGCCAACTCCATCAAGATTGGCTTCATGGGAAAGCAGCATGCATCACCATTTTGTACCAAAAACAGTAGTGCTCATGACAACACTATCCATGGCTTTAGCAAAAATGAAGGACAACCCTCTGGCCTTTTGGCTGAGGTGATTCCCAGACCATCTCCCTTCAGACTTGAGTAAGCCTTCTCCAATGGAATCAGCAGAACAATCCCAAATGCAACTGAGCAAGGAGGCCATCTTGAAGCATGGGTGTTATGTTCATCAGCAGAAGGGGTCCTAATCATGGGCAAATGTTTTCCTTATCTCCCAATTTTTCTACACCCTCCTTTTCTTACTATTGATGATACTGTTAATTCATACAACTCTTGGTTCAGTGATCTATTGGCTGCATGCTTACAGAAGAGGTATGATTTAAGAATAAATGCCTCTGGCAGCCTCTTGGTCATGGGATTGCCCAGCAGTATTCACAGGGACCCACAACCACCCATGGCTAAGTTTTCCTTCTCCATCAAAGCCTCCAGATATGCAACACATCACTTTTTGTTTGGCTCTTTCCAAGTTGTGCAAACATCACATTGCTTCACAGTAGTAGTGGTTTCAACTTTGCAAGGCCCTAGGTAGGTAACAAGAGCAGGGCAGATTCTTTCCAGGAACCTCCCTAACGAAGCATCCTGTTTCCCCACTGGCAAGTACACATGGAAAGCTAGAGAAAGTCAGGAGAGCAGTAACTCCACTTCTACAAGGGTGAATTATGGTCACTGTGATATTTGAGGTTTCCTTCTTCACTGCCCCTGCAGACTGATGATGCTTTCATTGGCTACCCAGCATGCCTCCACCAGGATTTTCTTGATATCTCACCACCCGCTAAGGCATCATTCCTGTACTAGTGACGTTACCTCAAACCTGTTACCAGTTCAGAAGGGGACTTCTCCTTGGTGAGGAGTTTCTCAAGGGCTTTTCAAAGTTCACATAAAGAATGATTGAGGTATCACACCTTTCTACATGCTTAATGAGACTGTAATACATCCCTTTAAATACATTAAAGATGAATTACTCTTGTAGAGGCTATGTTGATTCTTTTTCCAGCAAGACTTAAGTTTCTATATCCTTGAGAATTTTATAGTTCATAATGGTGAAACATTAGAGGTGTATACATTGACAGGTGTGTATTGGCAAGTTGAGAATAAATTCCAAGTCTGTTTTGTACGGAGCTGCCATGAAAATCTAAACAAGCATAACGTTTGTTTAGAGCTGCCAGGCTGCTGATGAGGACTGGGCATTATTCTCATATAACCCCAGTCCTCTGTCAGCTCCACTGGCTCCCAATTGAAGTCCAGGCCCAATTCAAGGTGTTGGTGTTGACTTATAAAGCCCTAAATGGCTTGGGAGCTGGATACTTAACGAACCGCTTACGCCCTTACATGCCCTCCTGCCCTCTGAGATCTGCAACAGCGACCCTCCTCCAGGAACCCTCAGTGAGTGAGATTAAGTGGGTAAGTACCCAGAGAAGGACTTTTTCGGCGGTGGCACCCCAATTATGGAATGCACTCCCTGGAGAGGTTTGCCTGGAGCTGTCATTATTTGCTTTTCGGCTCCAGGTGTAGACCTTTTTATTCAAGTCGTATTTTAATTGTTAGTTTGTCTTTGGTTTATAGTTTATTATTATGTATTTATGTTTTTGTGTATTGTTTACTTAGGGTTGTATTTGTTTAGGTAAATTGTGGTGATTTATTTAAATTGTGTGGTTTATGTTTTTGTACTTAAGTTGGGTATTTATTAAATTTGCCGAGATGTACCGGGGCGGGGGGGGAGGGATAAATAGTGAGGGCTAATGTTTTTACTGTTATTTTAATATGTTGTAAGCTGCCCCGAGGCTTTGTTGTGATGGGGCGGTATATAAATATTTAAATAAATAAATAAATAAAGTAGGGGTGAGGAACCCTTTTGAGTCCATGAGCTCATCTAACCAGAAAGTGGCTCGATAATATTGTTTTGGTTCTGAGCTCTGAAGGAACAACTAGGTAAAGAAATTACATAAATCTGTACATAAGTAAAGTTGGATGTGTAGGCCCATGAAAAAGGAACCCAAAATCCATGGAAAGCACCCAGTCACCCACATATACACACATAGCCGGATGATCAATTTTGGACAACTCAACAGCTTGCACAATCATTTCAAGAATTTTGCTGGATGTAATTGCTAATAAATGGATTATTTCTAGGTGAATTGCGATCAAAACACAGAAGTAGAGGGGAAAGGAATCTTGCTGCCTTGCACAGCAGATAATATGCTTCCAGAATTTTAGTGTGAGTGGAAAGATTCCATTAGCAGGAGGGTGAAGGGAGAAAATATTGCAAAGGAAATAGCTGCAGACATAGGATTAACACTCTGACACCAAGAAACAAGCAAGAACTCCAGCGGGATTCAGAATGAATGCTGTCAGTACCCGCATAGTTCTGCTTTCCTTTCTGATGTCTCCTTCCTAATTCATACATACAACTAAAAACAACATTGTGCTCTCAAACTAGTGTGGAAAACAATGCCTGCTTTCAGTTTCAAGGTACCTGATGTCAAATTGCTATATTCTCCTTTAACTGTCTAAATGTAGTGGTTCAGCCACTACTCACTTCCCTGCAGATTTCTAATAAACAAAGCAAGTCTATGAGGCTCTGAAGGATGGTGGCCATATATACTGTAATCTTTAATCATAGGGTTAAATAAGGAGAGAACTGCTCTGAGGGAGGCTACTTTTCTAATATCAGTGCTCCACATGGGAATGAGTGATTTGCATGAAAAGACAAGTTTTGTCCTTCCACTCCTCATGCTGGAATTCGGAATGGTGTTGCTAAACCTGCTTCTCCAAATAGGAAGCATGGCTGATGCTGAAAAATGCAAGACCCTTGAGCCGCAGCCTCCACTTCATGACTATCCACATCTGGGTGATCTCATCATTGGTGCCATTGCTTCTCTGTCCTTCATTGTTCCTGATCAATTAACTTTCACTGGAGAACCTCCACTAGCCTTGCTTGATGAACTTGGGTAAGGAGTTAATATTTTCTTTTTATTTATCTCCTCATCACTTGAATTTGTCATAGCAGATGCAACTTTTGAACAGTGGCATGGGGAGTACAGGAAATCATATTATTGAAGGGATATGGAAATTTTGTTTTCTGTATAGCCAAAAGGATGCATTTTGGTATGAATTTAAACTAATTCACAATTATTTCCTTCTTCTTGGAACCTTTCTGTAATCCTCTCATTGACAGTTATTTTGCCCTCCAATTTCTGTCCTACAAAAATTTCTTAAGATTTTCTTCACTTCTTTTTATGTCCCCCTTACTACATTTTTTTTCATTCACCTCTCTTTTTTTATCTGTCCTCTTTTATTGAAACTTCATAATCCCAGTATTACCAGTTTGGATCAACTCTTCTGGAGAAGCAGACTTCCCCTGTTCTTCAATTCCACAGCAGTCCCACCAGCCCCCCTGCTCAATGTCTTGCTCTGTGGCTGGATGGACAGAGAGGGAACCATAAAATCAGAAGAAGAGATTCTAGCATGAATGGAAGTTCCTTTCTTGTAGGGAAGGCAGATACATGATGCAGCCTAGGATAAATTACTGTTAGGGACAATTGTATTGCATGTCTTCGTCTCACTAAGGAGGTGTTATTTTCAGTGTGCTGTACCCTGAGGTGAAGTCAAGATGATGATCATGATGATGCCAAAAGCAGTGTGATTTTCTTACCAAGTACTGTATGAGGGGCATTCTCATAGAGGATGTGATTATATTGCTTCTAATGTGGTACCAAATAATTTTTGCTATAGTCAAAAGGATGCATTTTGGAGTTAATCTGAGCTTCTTCACAGATATTTTACTTCAACTTGGAGCCTTTCTTTTGTTCTTTTGAAATAATCAAAGCTGCTTAACAAATGTGCTTGTTATAGGGCCTTTATTCTTGTTTTGCTTGTATCTCCCTAGCTGATATATGGCTCAGCACCAGTGATGAATGATAAAACCCCAGGCCTTTCCTTCTACAACATGACTCTCAGGGAATCCCTTCAGTATGCAGGGATTCTGTCTTTATTGCTGCATTTTGGGTGGACATGGATTGGGATAGTAGTTATGGATAATGACAATGGGGAGCAATTCCTCCAAATGGTGGTCACACTATTTTCCAGGAGAGGTGTCTGTTTTGCCTTCATTGAAAAAATCCCTCAAGCTGCTCTTGGATCTGATATTAAAGACATGATTGAGAGGGGTGCAAGAATACGTGATAAAATTGTGGAAAGCACAGCCAATGTATTGGTGGCCAATGGAGAATCCTATTCCATGGCATTTTACAGATTCTTACCTTATCTCTCAGAACGTGAACATGTGACAGATACATCAATTGGTAAAGTAATGATTGTGACAGCTCAGGTGGAGCTCACATCTTTTGTCGTTCAAAGGAACTGGAACACAGACTTTTTGCATGGTGCTCTTTCATTCACAATTCAGTCCAAAAATGTCCCTGGGTTTCAAGAATTCCTTAATGCAAAAAACCCTTCCAGCCCAAAAGGAGATGGATTTATTAGGCCCTTCTGGCAACAGGCTTTCAGCTGTGTATTCCCAGATCCATTACTAGGCAAAGTAGATGGCAGTATGTGCACTGGGAATGAGAAGTTGGAGTGCCTTCCTGCAATTTACTTTGAAATGACTTTGACAGGTCACAGCTACAATGTCTACAATGCTGTCCATGTGGTGGCCCATGCCTTGCATGCCATGTCTTCATCTGGTCTGAGGAATAGAGGAATGGTGACCAGAGATGGATTGATATTTCAGAGCAAAGTACAGTGGCAGGTAATGGGCTGAAAGCTTCATGTGTGAGGAAACCACAGCTTTGTAGATAACAAAATACATCAATAGAAAGTAGGGAAACTCATTCAATTCATATTTAAACTACATGATTGAGCGTGCCATTTCTTACACAAACAGCAAGGTCCTGGAGTATAGGTTTCAGTGCAAGAACATTTAAAATGGACTCCACCACATGAACTGCATTTTAGAATGTTTGGAAAATTGACTCAAACCTCAGAAGCAATTTAGTTGAACCTTTAAATAAGAGAAGTTTCTCACCTTAAACTAAGTATTTATACTAAAAAGGGATAGAGGAAAAATAGTATGATTAATTCTAGTCATCCAGTGCAAGTATTTTTGTTCCTCTGTCTGCCTGATTCCAAAGCTCCTTCCTTTTTATTCCAGCTCCATCATTTCCTGAAGGTTGTTTCATTTAACAACAGTGCTGGGGACAAGGTTTCTTTTAATGAGAATGGAGAGTTAGTCACTGGATTCGATTTGATCAATTGGATTTTCTACTCAAACCAATCTTTTCAAAGAGTAAAAGTTGGGAGGATGGATGCCAAGGCTGCTGCAGGCCAAGCATTCTCCATCAGTCCGAGTGCCATAAAGTGGAATAGCAGGTTCAATCAGGTTTGGTTCTTGGTAGATTGACACAATGTGCACACTGGAATAAGACTGAGTCTCAGTAGTGAGATGTGAGTTTGCTTGCATTTGACTTTAATGGACCTATAAAAATGCTCCATTAGAAATGGGTAGCACAATATTTGCAACACTGAATGAGGCCCCAAAAGCTTCCACTCTGGTTCTTATGCTGCTGAATTAACCACCTGGAATGCTTGAATGAAAAAATGAAATCATATTCTATTAGCTCTTTATTGTTTGAATAGACTTAAATCATAGCTGTTTTTGCAAATAAAATTTTCTCAGTATGAAAGTATGTAGGTAATGCTATTCGAGTATAAACATATGTTTAGATCCATGCATTGTGAGTGTCACACTGAGGACAACATATTCATTAAAATGTAACTTAATTTAGATAGGATTAATCTCCCCGTGATTTCAATGGGATTGCAGTAAGAATGACCCGTTCATAGTAAACATTTTCCATTTTCAGTTTTTTCTTTTGGTCTTAACTGTGTTATTTTATTATTTCTCTTCACTTTTGGGAATGAGTGAAAATGTTCTTTCATTTAATATATTTTGCCAAAAGTTTAGTATTTGGGCTGGGATGATCCTGCTATTAGAACATTCTGAGTGTGGAAGAAACAGAAACTAACAGTTATCTCCATCCTGGTGAAGAGACTTTGGTGAAAACACCTCAAATATCCAAGACTGTGCAAAGGACCATCCAGTTGTCAGTTAAGGTTGCCACCTCTTTTCTCTCTGACCAGCTTCTGATCCTTAATGGCAATATTACAGAGGGTAGGACAGCAAGATCCTAGAGTTCTTTTTGGTTAGAACATACGAGTAACAATTTCATTCCAGTCTACTTTCTTTTGGTAAGACCTTATTGAAGTCTGCAGGTTTCTTCATATTTGAGATGGAAAGAATAAGAAACTCTATTTTTAAATACTGGAGAAAGTAAAACTGATTAATGCATCCCTCTTTCTCCACCACCACCACTTTGACAAAGCCCACGGTAATCCTGACTTGGTTCTACCTATCTATCCATCCATCCACCTGGCCATCTATCTATCAATCCATCAACTGTCTTTTACATTGAACCCAAAGTAGTTTAAGTAATTCTAGACTAAGATGGACCTCAGTCCCAGTGTAACCACTATGGAAATGGAGTGCTGTCTTAATTTGCTCTTGATTAGTTTTCAATGTCAACCTGCTACACCATGATCCAACTCATTAGAAGTTGGGGGCTGTGTGAGAGGTGGAGAATGGTGGGCCACTGGAGGCCACTGCCAGCACTCAGAGCATCCTGTTAGTCACAGTCTCTTGATGTGCTATTCAAGTTGCCCAGAAGGAAATATATGGTGATGTGATTCATGCAGTATCTTGAATCCCAATTTTAGGCCCACATTTCCATCCCATTTACAAGAGGATTGGAAGCATGCAGACATTTTCCTGCCATGACATAGTCATATAATTTGATCCATACTGAAGTCTCAAAAAGCACATTTATGGAAAAGCAGTTCCTGGAGAGCTTGGTAACTCATAAAGAAAATGCAGAACTTGAAGGATTCCAATGAATAATTCTCATGATTCTTATTCCTCTGCTCTCCTGATGACTTAGGCACAGCCTCTATCAGCATGCACTGAGAGCTGCAATCCTGGTTCTATGAAGAAGTTCAAAGAAGGGGAGCCATTTTGCTGCTATGATTGCATCTCATGTCCCAAAGGGAAGATTTCAGGCAAGAAGGGTGGGCTTTTGAATGTGCATGTCTTCCTAATATATATGCTGAAATTCAGAACACAAATGTAAAAGATCTTTCTTTAGGAATTGCAGTGTGATTTAAAGGGGACAGGTGTGACAAGGTGGAAGATGCTGAACAGTGGGAGGAGGTAGGTGTATGTGAGCACATTTATTTATTTATTAATTAAAACATTTATAGGCTGCCCCATCGCATCAAAGCCTCGGGGCGGCTTACAACTATCACACATGTGTGATAGTTTTCCCCTGTTGTTTCAAATGACCCAACTACAGTGAATTCTAAATATTCAGGATGGGTGCCTTACCCATACTCCTTGAACACTGCACAGATTCTTCTGTTGATGCTAAAAGATCATAATTCACAAATGATGAATAATGAAGGGACTCTGGACATGGTCAGTACATCTCTGCCATGACAGGACTAATATCCCATGTCTGTGTTTTCACAGCAAAATCAGGCCTCAGTTCTGCAGCTACCAACATCCCTTAAATGAGGTAGAGACTGTTTCTGGGCATGTTTATTGAGAAACAAATCCCATTCAGTTCAATAAGGCTTTGTCTAAAGATGAGAACATATATGTAGTGGCTATAAACCCAAGACACTGTATATGTAGTGGCTATAAACCCCAAGATGCTGGATCTTGCCCTGTCAGCTTGTGTCTGGGAATCAGTTGGGTTCTCTGAGGCTTATGGATAAGACTGAAATGGATGCTCAAGATATGGATAGAAAGCTCCTTCGTATTTTGTGTTCCATGATGACTCCTTTCTTATTTATCAGAATTTCTGTAGCTAGGCAGGGGTGTGAGTTTTCTTTAAGTTAATTTTTGATAACTGCTTCCCAAGTGTTGTACCTCTGAGGTGTTGGGCTGGATCCTTTTTGGCAGGAGCAGCACTGTGTGTGACCCACTCCCCAATCACGGGCTTCCCATGAGACACCCTGGGGTGGAGCTTCAAGGCATCTGCCTCCCTCAAGGGCTGGTGGGTTTTCTTTCTTTGTAGCGAAAGATGAGAAGGGCCCACTGAATGGTTCATGCTGTATATCCCCTAATAGCCTTGGTGAGCCAGCAGGTAAGCTGACAAGGTTAATAAGTCAAGGTTATCATTGTTTCCTGCACATGAATCTGCCATGCTGGTACTGCAGATGCAAAACTAAATGGATGAGCATATCAATCCTCTCAAATGATGGTCCTCCTCATGCTGGAAACAGCTACTGCATGTGGCTCATTCAAATGGGTGGGAATTACTTTTGAATTCATCTGTGATAGCATAAGACCATATCTCTTCAAACTCTGAGTGAAAAATGCATAAAGTTTTTAAAACATGGTTGCTGTGAAACTAATAGATTCTCATAGTACCTGAGAAATTGTTTTGGCCTGTTGGTGAAACATGTAGAATGCATAAGAAAATATATATATATATTTATTTTTCCTCGGATATGCATTCCTGTTATTCATGTGAAGATGAAAAGTACCCAAGCAAGCACCAGGATTTCTGTATTCCCAAGTCTGTTAACTTCTTTTCTTATGAAGAAACTTTGGGCATCATTTTAGTCTCTTCTGTTATTCTTTTTTGCTTGATCACGACTCTGGTGCTGGGAATATTTTGGAAGCATCACGAGACGCCCATCGTCAAAGCCAACAACCAGAACCTCACCTATTGTCTCCTCGTCTCCCTCCTGCTCTGCTTCCTCTGCGCACTGCTCTTAATCGGCCAGCCGCACAAAGTGACGTGCCTCCTGAGACAAACTGCTTTTGGCATCATCTTCTCAGTGGCTGTTTCTTGTGTGCTCACAAAGACGGTCATGGTGGTTTTGGCCTTCAGAGCAACCAAACCAGGATGCATGATGAAGAAGTGGATGGGGAAGACACTGGCCAACATCCTCCTTCTTTCCAGCAGCCTTCTTCAGGCAGCCATTTGTCTTGCCTGGTTGGCAACTTCTCCTCCATTTCCAGATATTGACATGCATTCAGTGACTGAACAAATCATCCTGGAATGTAATGAGGGATCCATGATGATTTTTTACAGTGTGCTTGGCTATCTGGGCTTCCTGGCTATGGTCAGCTTCATGGTGGCTTTTCTTGCCAGGAAGCTCCCAGATAGTTTCAATGAGGCCAAGTTCATCACTTTCAGCATGCTGGTCTTTTGCAGTGTGTGGCTATCCTTTGTGCCTTCCTACCCGAGCACCAAAGGGAAATACTTGGTGACTGTAGAGATCTTTTCTATCTTAGCCTCCAGTTCTGGCCTGCTTGTTTGCATCTTCTTCCCCAAATGTTACATCATTTTGCTGAGACCCGAGTTGAACAAGAAGGAACATCTAATAAGGAGATCAGCTTGAACAGTTTACCTGTCAGCACATTTTGCTGCAGTTTGCAGTCCATATGTGTGGACATTCTCTTCTCTTCTCTTCTCTTCTCTTCTCTTCTCTTCTCTTCTCTTCTCTTCTCCTGCGTTTTTGCCAAAGGACAGATCTCCTATTATCAGAGGTCCTCCACTGAGGAATGCTAATTGCTGCTGTACTTACATGGACTTTGAGAAAAGTTGTTTGCTTCAGAAAGCCAAGCAAAACAAGGATACAACATACGTCTCAGCTCTTTGTACTTGTCAGGAAACCTTGATTAGCAGAACCAGGAGAATGTACGCTCAAATCCACACAGGCATTGTTTATTGGCAGGACACCCAGGTACCACTTTGACAGAACCAACACAACAGTGCTGCAGGGTAGCCAGCATACACTGGGAGGGTGGTGCACGATGAGAGGTTGAGCAGCAGGTGGAAGATTGGAGAGGGAGCATTAACTGCTGGATTGAGCATGACATTGTTGAGGTCAATTTGGAGCAGTTGATCTGGATTTGCTCATCCCATATTCTGGAACTTGTGGATCCCATCTTAGTCAGCAGAACTGTCAGGAAATCCCATATTTGCAGAACAGAAGAATGTATGTGCAGATCCACAAGGAAGAAAATAGAAATGCTGAATCCTCAGGAGGTTTATTGACAAGGTCAACCCCCCTGCAGAGACAAAACTACAAGACTGCTGCCAGATCACCAGTATGCCCATTGACTACAAATTCTCTAAGCATATACAGAATGTTATATAGTTTCTGGGTCATATACACAGAAGCAGAGCCCATGATGAAGGAAGAATGAATACATTTTGAGAAACAGTGCAGGCACAAACAGAACACTATGAGTTAGCAGTAGAGGGGATATGACATAATGTTATAGCAATATCAGTGACTGGCAGGTATTGACAAGGAAAATAGCAGGGCAATATGAATTGTAACAGATCCTAGGTGTGGGTTGTTACATATCTGAGGAGGCATTTCATAAGAGCAGGAAAATCTAGTCTGGGCTGTTCTCAGCAGGCCTGCTGCCTGCTGGATAAAATGTTCCAATCACAGAGTAATGCAGAATCCAAGAAATACAGCAAGTAGCAGGGGCCAATAACAAGAGGCACCCAAATGCATTCTAGAATGGATTAGCACTTGAAACAGTGGAGCAACCATCATGGATGGGCGGAAAGCCTCAGTCACTGAAAGAAAATATGAATAATGGAGCCGCTGGCCCTGCTGGCTTCCCCAATGCAGGGAAATGGCTGAAAAGTTCTAGCCCTTTCTTGGAAGAACAGCAAGGGCACTGCTGCCTCATTTTATAATAAAAAGGCACAAAAAAGCATTCTTCTTATTAAAGGGCTTTTGGACTTTCCCAACATATGCATGGTTAGACTCTTGCATCAGGCTTGTGAGAGGGAAAATGATTGAGGTTTCTAACACTTAATCTGATGTCATTTTGCTCAGAAGAAGGACAATGCAGGTTTGTGGTATTTATTTCCTGTAAGGTTGGTTTTTACTGAGCACAAGATGAGTGTCTGCAGCATTCCTAGTCCTAGAGACATTCAACCTTTGTAAAGGGAATGCTTATTCTTGTTCAGCAAGACTTACCCTTCTACAGCCTTGAAAATTCTGAGTTTCATAATGGTTTATCTAGAAAAGACATAGTATCAAATGACTTCTAGCTTCCCAGAATTCCCCTGTATCTCTTGTCCATCTGTTTAGATCTTCAAGTTCATTTCAATTTGCACAAGAGCTGCAAATCCATTTGGTGATTTTCATGATGCCTACAGCTGTATACATTGAAAATTGTGTGTTGGAAACTTGAGAATAAAGTCTCCTCTTTGCAGTCTGTTATGTTCACAACTGCCTTAATCATCTAAGCATGCATAATTTAGGGCTAAGCAACCCTTTTGGGTCCATGAGCTCACCCAACCACAAAAAGGGTATCACCACAAAATGGCCACTGGCAGGAGAGCTACGGAAAAGGGAGTGTAACCTACTAAAAGGCTGAGTTCACATAGAGGTGGGCTTTGAGCCCAAATGCAGTAAACAACTGTTCCGAACCTCCTGTTACTTCTACCAACACAAATATATGTCAACTCTTTCTCCTCCCTTTCCTGCCAACAGACTGATCCCCTTTCTTTCTTACTCCATGACTGGGTTTGCACAACACAATAAGCCACTTTTTTTTTTTTTTTATCCACCCTGCCATCTGAACCTAATTGTGGCATTACACCACTCTTGCTTGCATCCTTGAACAACACAATAAGAAATATTTGTCCTATGGCTTATGGTTACAGCAAATGCCTAGAGCTGAGAAGGTAATTCCTTGATTCTGATAGAAAGACCACAGATTCCCATGGAAAGAGAGGCAACATTATTAGCCTGTCTAGTCATTCATTCTTGACTAACTATGCCTGGATCAGCTGTCAGGAAACCTTGGATGAACTGAATGGGGGAATGTATGCTCAGGTCTACACAGAAGTTTTCAACACTCAAACCTCATCAGTTTCTTGCAAGGACACCCAGGAATAACCCAGGAGAGGGGCTGATGATGAGAGAACAATGGAGAAACAATCCAGGCATGGACAGAATGATATAAGTTAACAGCAGGGAAAATATCACTCAATGTTACAATGATATCGGTAATTGGTGAGTATTGACAAGGCAAATAGCAGGGCAACATGAATCACAACAGATCCCAGGTGTGGGTTTTGACATAGGGGGAGATGATTTCATGACAGGAGACTATTCTGGGCTCTTCCTTGCAACCCATGACCTGGCCAGATAAGATGTTTTAATGTACATAATGTGGAAGGTGAGACATATAGTGAGCAGCAGAAGCTTATAGCAAGAGGCAGGCATATGCATTACAGAGAGGATAAGCACTGCAACATTGTAGGGACTATCTTGGGCTGGAGGTAAGCCTCAATCTCTGAAAGAAGCAGATGAGCCTCTGGTGCTGCCATTTTCCCAGGAACAGGGGACTTGGCTAAAAAGTTATAGTTCTTTCTAGGCAAGAGGAGGGGGGACTCTGCTGTTTGCTTTTATACCAATAAGGCACACATACAACACATTTCCTTAACAAGATTGATTTGGATTGTTGCAACACAGCACACAGACATCATAGGCTGATTGGCAGACTTTTCTCTATCTCCCTCTCCATCTGCATCTCCTCTCTTTTGGTCCTACTGTGTGCCTGCTGTTTTCAACACTTCTCCAGCCTGTTCCACCCAGACAGCTGCCTCCAGAAGAGGAGAGGCAGCAAGTGTATCACAGCAACCCATCTCCTGATCATATTTAAGTGGTGAAGGAGGTTACCTCTCAAGCAGGAGCAACCAGCAAAGGATGTAAGATGTCAACCTGAAAGAATCCTGATACTCATTCCTTATCTCCTGGGGGTGGGATAGCGCCACGGAACTTAATTTGGACATAGAGAGGCTACTTGATAGCTTTCCTAAGCCCCACATCAGTTTCTTCTCAGAAAAGGAAGGGGAAGGAGAAGGTGTACAATGGGAGGAGGAACCAGAGCAGGCAGAAGCAGAGTTGGAAATTCAAGAATTGGATTCACAGGCGGGTCAGGCAGAAGATACTAGAGAAGAACTTCCCCTCACAAATATGTAATGTGCTCTGTGCCTGCACAGTAAGAGAAAAGCAACCTTTGACTGGTTCCTGATCATGTGACAGCAACTAAAATTGTTGGAGGAAAGGCTGAATCCACCAGAAAACAAAACAAGAATGTGTTGCTGACGATTCCATTGTGGTCTGGACAGTAACTTCTCCAGCCACTCTGACATTTTGTTTGAGCAGATATGATGGCCTGGACTGAAGAAGTTTGCTATTTAGAGGCTTGCAGGCACTCAACACTACAGCCAGTGCCTAAAAGACCTGAATCAATCAGGGGGAAAAAGAAGTGCTACTGACCACTTCTTGGAAGTCTGGACAGTCACAACATCTCCATTGGCATGCATGGATCTGCAGAGGTAGTTAGGGACAACATGGCAGGTTCTGACATTCTGTGTGAGCAGGTATGATGGCCTGAATTGAAGAAGGGTGCCAGCTGAATACTTGGGGCACCCATCCTTCAACTGGTGTCCAAAAGTCCTCTTTCAGTTCTTTCACCATCACATCAGTTTTTGGGCAAGGTGCTGGAGCGGGTGGTGGCGGGACAACTCCAAGCACTCTTGGATGAAACTGATTATCTGGACCCATTTCAGTCCGGTTTCAGACCTGGTTTTGGCACTGAATCTGCCTTGGTCACCCTGTATGATGACCTGTGCAGGGAGAGAGACAGGGGGAGTGCGTCCCTGTTGGTTCTCCTGGACCTCTCGGCGGCTTTCGATACCATCGACCATGGTATCCTTTTGGAGAGGCTGGCGGGATTGGGAGTTGGAGGCACTGCTTTGCAGTGGTTCCGCCCCTATCTTAATGGCCGATTCCAGAAGGTGGTGCTGGGGGACTATGGCTCTGCGCCATGGCAGCTTTGCCATGGAGTTCCGCAGGGCTCCATTTTGTTCCCTTTGCTGTTTAACATCTACATGAAACTGCTGGGAGAGGTCATCAGGAGGTGTGGGCTGCGGAATCATCAGTATGCTGATGATACCCATCTCTACCTCTCGTTCTCCACCGATCCAGGTGAGGCGGTGGCTGTGCTGAACCGGTGCCTGGCCGAGGTAATGGGCTTGATGAGGGCCCATAAACTGAGGCTCAATCCTGACAAGACGGAGGTCCTGTTGGTAGGTGGTTCGGGCTTCGGAATGGGGGACCTGACCCTAGTCTTGAATGGGGTTGCACTCCCTCTGAAGGACAGGGTCCGCAGCTTGGGGGTCCTCCTCGACCCGGAGCTGACCTTGACAGCTCAAGTGTCAGCAGTGGCGAGGAGTGCCTTCCATCAGCTCTGGCTGATCCATCAGCTGCGTCCCTTTCTGGAATTCGACTGCTTGGCGACGGTGACTCACGCATTGGTGACTTCCCGGTTACACTACTGTAATGCGCTCTACGTGGGGCTACCCCTGAAGACGGTCCGGATACTTCAATTGGTGCAGAACAGAGCTGCCAGGGTGCTGACGGGGACTGGGCGTGGTTCTCATATCACCCCAGTTCTCCGTCAGCTTCACTGGCTCCCCATTGAAGTCCGGGCCCAATTCAAGGTGTTGGTTCTTACCTATAAAGCCCTTAATGGCTTGGGTCCCGGTTACCTAAAGGAGCGACTGCGACCATATACGCCCTCCCGCCCCTTACGATCTGCTGCTGATGCCCTCCTCCGGGAACCCTCCGTGAAAGATATTAGGAGGGTGAGTACCCGGAGGAGGGCTTTCTCTGCGGTGGTGCCCCATTTATGGAATGCGCTCCCCAGAGAGGCTCGCCTGGCGCCGTCTTTATTTGCTTTTCGGCGCCAGGCGAAGACCTTTTTATTTAAACAATATTTTAAATGTTAATTTATTTATATTGTGGCAGTTTTAATTCAGACCTGGAGATGGGCCAGTTTTTAATATTTGTGAATTTTAATGTTTGGAAATTTTAATGTATTAGAATTTGTTGTTTTATTGTTGTGAGCTGCCCCGAGGCTTGTGGCAAGGGGCGGCCTATAAATTTCCAAATAAATAAATAAATAAATAAATCAGGTAGACCTAAGGCAGCACAATTCAGAAATCCCAGAAAATGAGTAAGTGCAAGGAATGAGAAAACTAGGGCTGGTAGTTGTGATTGGCCATAATTAATTTATCTTTGAAACTTTCTTGTGCAGCTCAACTGGCTTGACTATAAGCAGCAATTTCTACCTCTACCAAGTTTCCAGACTGTCTACAATGACAGCACTATGTAGGAAGCACTGAGATAGAACAATTTGAATGTAATTCAGGAAGGACGTTTTCTTTCGTTCTGACTTCTGAAGGAAGAATGAGATTGGCACAGCAGTGGTATGAAAGCAAGAATAGCAATGTAGGCCCATGAAAGAGGAACAGGAACTACCCAGTAACACACACACACTCTAAAAAGAATTCTGGAGAGTTCAACAGCTTTCTCAATCATTTCTGGAATTTGTTCTTGCCCTAAGAAAGGTACTGCACCCAGTTTACACTGGAACCACAGCAGAGCAGGAAAGGAGAATTAAATTCCCTTCACATATACAACTGTTAAGTGTATATGTGTGAAAAGATTCCATTGGCAGGGGAGAGAGAATATTTCAAAGCAAAAAGCTTCAGAGGAAGGATTAACTTTCCCTGCACATTGTCCCAATCCATGTTGGAGTGGTAAACAGTGACTCCAGAGCAAGAACAAAAACTCAAGTGGGGTTCATAATGAATGCTGTGTGTACCGCCCTAGTTCTGCATTACTTTCTGATGACACTTCCCCAATTCATGATACAATAGAAATATTGTGCTCCACATCAAACATGAAAAACAACCCCTGTTTTCAACATACCTGATGTCAAATTGCTATATTCTCCTTTAATTGTCTAAAGGGCAGCTCTATTACTACTCAACATCCCTGCAGATTTCTAATGAACAAATAATACTACATGGCTGTGAAGGATGGTGACAAGATGTACAGGGATACTTAATCATATGGATAAATAATGACAGCCACTGCTCTGAGGGAGCCTACATTTGTAATTTCGGTGCTTTAATTATGAATAAGTGCATTTGCATGAAGAGCAAAGTTTTGTCCTTCTACTTGGGATGGGGGAATTAGGAGTGGTGTTGCTGATCTTGCTTCTCCAAATAGGAAGGAAGGCTGATGCTGAAAAATGCAAGACCCATGAGCCACGGCCTCCTCTTCATGAGTATTCACAGCTGGGTGATCTCATGATTGGTGCCATTGCTTCTCTGTCCTTCATAGTTCCTGATCCATTAACCTTCACTGGAGAACCCGCACTAGCCTTGCTGGATGAACTTCTGTATGGAGTTAATATTTTATTTTTGCTTCGAATATGTTTCTTTGTTTGTTTATCTGATTGTCACCAGAATTTTTTTGTAGCAGATGCAGCCTGCAAAGGCTGTGATGGCTTGGGCAGTAGAGGAAGTTCATATCATTGAAGGAATGTGGAAAGTTTCTTTTCTGCATGGCTAGAAGGATGCATTTTGGTATGATTTTCAGCTTCTTCACAATTATTTTACTTCTGCTTGGCATGTTTGTGTTGTCCTTGTATTTTCAGTGATTCTTTCTAATAATTTCTGTGTTATCCAATTTCTCCAGGATGACTTCTTATATCTCTCTTAATACTCCTGTTCATTCATCTCTCTCTGTTTGCTTTTCCTTTCTTATGGAAAATGTTTAATGACAGTATTCATGGAATTTGATCAATGGTTCAGGGGCAGTAGACTTTTCCATTTCAATCCCAAAGTTACCATGCACAGGATCACACTGTCCAATTCCTTTGCCATGCGACAGCACAGGGAGTGGGTTGTTTGGAAGATGAATATCAAGATTTTCTGACTCTGTTAACTTTGTGTTTGCCAAGGTAAGCCAGAGATGAGCTCAAGATGATAATAATGGTGATCCCAGAAGCAGTGTGAACTGCTAGCAAAGTACTGTGTAAAGAATGTTCTAATACAGGATGTAACTTTGTTACTTCTAGTGTGGTGCCAAAGAATTACCAGCATATCCTGGCCTTGACATTTGCAGTGCAGGAGATCAATGACAACCCTCACATCTTACCCAACCTGACCTTGGGCTTCCACATCTATGACAGCTATTTCACGGCCAAGTGGACCTATCAGGCCACCTTGCTGCTGATATGTATGGCAGGGACATTAGTCCCAAACTACAAATGTGACATCCAGCAACACTTGATGGCAGTCATCGGGGGACTGGATGCCCAAATCTCCCTTCATGTAGCAACCCTCTTGGATATCTATAAGATTCCACAGGTGGGCAGCATGTCTTCAGTTGAATAAGGTGAATGGGAATCTAATTTTTGCTTCATATTCACTTTTTTACTTTTCATTTGTGCCTTGTAAATCAGATTTTTACTTTGGAAAAATTGCAGTTTCTGTCTCCTTTGGATGAGAGACAATATTAAACATAAAGCAAACAATTTGGGGAGAGGAGAAATTCTGCTGGGACTCCATACATTTAAGTGGATATGGATCTGAGACAGGAGGGATCCAGGCAGAAGCTCAGACCACATTAACATGAACTACTCATAATGTTTTAAAATGTGATTTCTGGGCAGACCCATGAAGGAAGGGCCTTTGCATTTCATTCTCTTTGGGCACCAGGCTTCACATTCACCACCACCTTGGATCATTGAGCATTTAGGGAAAGGAGAAAGTATGTTGGGGATTAGCCCTTTTTTGAATATCATGCTGAGTCAGAAAATAAGCTTCATCATTTTAAGTTCTTTGGGTGAAATATGTAATGCAGGAATGGGGCAAGTTGCCAGTTTATAGAGAGCACAGATAATTATCCAGATTGGCTAATTGCTCATGTTGCAATGCAGGGAGTACTTCTTTGAAGTATTGTCTTTAGCAACTACTACTAGCAGTTTTTTTGTGTGCAGGGGGAGATTATGACACATGTAGATCTTGCACTGAATAATCTTTAATAATCATTGGAACTTACACTGTTATAAAATTATTAAAATATTTCCTGGAGATTAACATATGGATAAAGTGTATTCTCTGGGCCATCTTCGTGACTGAAAGACAAATGCTATGAAACTGAGATGGCATACGGGAGCATCCATCCATCAAGCAATGAATGAGGACCATATAATATTTTGATATATGAATAAGAGAAGGTGCATCAACACAGCCTACAAATACTTATTTGGCTATTTAGGACATCTTTGTTGAAGTCTCAGAGATATTGCTAGGATATTGTATACTTGTTACACAAGTCCATGGAGACACATGCACACACTGTGAAAAAAAAAAATCATCCTTGGGTGTCATACTGGAGACCCCATTTCAGAAATCACTGGAGCTGTTTTGTGACTATTGGATGCTGCAACGTCTCCTCAATAAAGGATTGCCTAGATTGACTAAGAGCTCATAGTGCAATGCAGGGACTACATGTTGGAAACATCTGCTTTAGTAACTTGTTGTCACTGCTTTTTATGTGCAAGGGGAAGATTATGTAAGACACATGAAGATTTTGCAATTGATAATCTGTAATATTCATTGGATCATACATGTTTATTAAAATGGATTAATGAAATGGTTTCTGTGTCCTCATTATGGCTAAAAGACTTCTACTGCAAAACTGAGATGGAAGTATAGGAAATAATTGAGGATTGATGATCTTATAATGTCTATGCAAAGAAGAGGAAGTGTATACACACAGCCTTCAAATGCACACTTTTTTGAGTATTTGCTCCATATTTTTTAAGTCACAGAATTATTGCTAGGAAGTTGCATGCTTGCAATACAAGTGTATGGGCACACATCCTCACAGACATTTAGTGGAAACAGAAATATAATATCCTAGAGTGTCATACTGGAGACGCCTTTTCAGGGACCATTGGAGGTGCCCACAAGTGCCATGACAAACTGGAAATACTGGAATGATGATACTGTTGAAAGTATTATGGTGGTTATATGTGCTAATGTTTTGGAATCATCAAAGCTGCTTCATAAATGTCTGTATTATTTGGCACTTCTCCCTCTCCTTCTTGTACCTCCTTAGTTCATTTATGGCTCTGCACCAGTGATGAATGATAAAACCCCAGGCCTTTGCTTCTACAGCATGACTCCCAGGGAATCCCTTCAGTACGCAGGAATTCTCTCTTTGCTGCTGCATTTCAGGTGGACATGGATTGGGACAGTCGTCATGGATAATGACAATGGAGAGCAATTCCTCCAAATGGTGGTCCCACTGTTTTCTGAGAGTGGTGTCTGCTTTGCCTTCATTGAAAAAATTCCTGAACTTACACTTGGCAGAGACATGAAAAATATTTTGGAGAAGGGTACAAGAATACGTCATAAAATTGTGGACAGCACAGCCAATGTTTTGGTGGCCAATGGAGAATCCTATTCCATGGCATTCTTTAGATTCTTACCATATTTATCAGAAAGAGAACAGGTGAAAAATACCCCAATTGGTAAAGTCATGATTGGGACAGCTCAGGTGGAGCTCACATCATTTGTCTATCAAAGGGATTGGAACATGGACTTTTTTCATGGTGCTCTTACTTTCACAATTCAGTCCAATGACGTCCCTGGATTTCAAGAATTCCTTAATGCAAAAAACCCTTCCAGCTCAAAAGGAGATGGATTTATTAGGCCCTTCTGGCAAAATGCTTTCATCTGCATAATTCCAGATCAATTTCTGGGCAATTTAGAGGGGAATATGTGCACTGGAGATGAGAAACTGGAGTGCCTTCCTGCAATTTTTTTTGAAATGAGCTTGACTGGCCACAGCTACAATGTCTACAATGCTGTCCATGCAGTGGCCCACACCTTGCATGCCATGTCTTCGTCGGGTGTGAGGAACAGAAGAATGGTGACCAGAAGCAGACTGATGTTTCAGAACCAAGTACAATGGCAGGTAATGGATTCAATATATCTGTGTGGGAGAGCAACACAGCTTTGTAGATAACAAAATACATCAACAAGTGGGGAACATCAAGTAGGGTATCTCATTCAGTTCATATTTGAATGAGAGTATCAGTTATGTCTCTTACAACAAAAAGAGCAAGGTTCTAGAAAAAATGTGTTTGCAAGAACATTTAAAATAGGCTTCCTCACCCAAACTGCATTTGTGGAAATGCTAGAGGATTGACTCAAACTCCAAAGCAATGTAATCTAACCTTTCTGAGAGAGGTGTCTGACTGTAAACTCAGTGTTAAAATATAAAAGGACCATGAAAATCAGTAAGAATAAAGGCAGCCATCTGGTAGAAGCATTTCTCTCTGTCAGCATGCTTCCTTTCACAGTTTTTCTAAGTTCCTGCCTTTTCATTCCAGCTCCATCATTTTCTGAAGGCAGTTTCATTTAACAACAGTGCTGGGGACAAGGTTTCTTTTAATGAGAATGGAGAGTTAGTAACTGGATTTGATGTGGTCAATTGGATTGTGTCCTCAAACCAGTCCTTTCGAAGAGCAAAAGTTGGGAGGATGGATGCCCAGGCTGCTCCCAGCCAAGCATTCACCATCAGTCTGGATGCCATAACGTGGAACAACTGGTTTAATCAGGTCTGGTTCTTGGAGGATTGGCACTATCTACACATTTGTATAACCATCTCAGAAGTGGCATGTGCATTTTATTTTATTTGACAGCAATGGGCCTAGAAAAAATACTTATTTGGAACGTTATAGCAAAATACATGATGCTGTGGATGAGACCCAATTAGCTTCCCCACTGTTCGCTGTGCTGTTGAAGTAACCAGCTGAAATAGTTGAAGGAAAAAAAATATTAAAAATAGCTTTAATTCCCTATTTTTTAATATATTTACAATCATCGCTCTTTTTGCAATTTATCTCTGATTATGAAACTATATAATGTTGTGTAGTTATGAGAACATTTTCAAATACAGGTCTAGTCATACTTGGGACATTTATGATTGAAAGAAACAGAACTTAAATTAGTTGTGATTAATATCCCATTGGTTTCAATGGGGCTACTATAAGAATGACTGAGATTCTAACCAGTCTATAGTAAAAATGCACCATGCTCAATTTTCACTTTTGTATATGTATTCTTTTATTATAACTCTCTGACTGGGGCATTGGTGAAAATTTTGTTTCACGTATTTCATATAATGTTTTAGTAAAATTAACAAGTGCCTTCTTATTTTGGATGGGAATAACATGTGATTAGAACAATTTGAGTAACCAATCAGTTTTGTCTATCCTGGTGAAGAGATTCCACTGTATACTTCTGAACAGTTGGACTCTGAATCCCTAAATTCATAATTAATTTTGTAGATATCCAGCACATGGCAATCCTTGAATATGTCTGATGCCTGTCAGAAAAAGGTATAATCCCTTACTACAGGGTTTTTCAATCTCTGTGCAACTTCTAATGACAGCATTTCCATGTAATTAAAAACATTTTTAGGTAATTTACCACCTTTAGCTTTTTTTGACTTGTCACTGTTTGAATCCATAACTCCATTCATATCAGCAATAGCCAGAACTTTTCCTCCTTGAAAATCCAATATCAATTGAAATAATTTTTCATAAATTTTTTTTTGCATCATTTGGTGCATAAATCACTGCCAATGTTTTAATTTTCCCATTTGGGAATCTAATCTTCAAAGCTTCTCTCTCTGGATCTTTAAATTCTTCTACGATATTTAGTCCTTGATTACAAATATAGATGGTGACTCCCTTCTTTTTAGAATCTGTTGAGGCTGCAAAAGCTCCATCTAGATTTTTGCTATTCAGAATGTGAACATTTTTTTCTTTTATATGAGTTTCTTGAATGCATATTACATCTGCCCACTGTTTTCTTTAAAAAAAATTAAACTTTAGTTCATTTAGAAGGGGAGTTCATCTCATTGACATTTACAGATAAGATTTTCACTTTGCCTCTATTGTCCATTTTAAAAAGCTCAAACAATTATCTTTCAATAAATCTAGCATTTAATTCAGTTTCTGCTTCCAAGTTAATACTTCTCCCCTCCCTTCCTCCTCCCCATCCAACTTCCTCATTCATTCATTGCTGTAATTAATCTCACAATTCAACAAAGCTCCTAAAGCAGTACATAATTTTTTAAAATAAATTAAAAAATGGAAAGCAAGGAGAGACCAAAAGTGCTAGGGGAGAAAAAAGAAGAAAGAAAGAGAGAGAGAGAGAGAGAGAGAGAGAGAGAGAGAGAAGAGAGCAGAAAAGTGGGGAGAGAAAGAGAGAGACCTCCAAAAAACACACAAAAAGCAAAATTAAGGAAAAAGAAAAGTTAACCATACTTCTGTGATATACTTTGTAGTGATATTCTATCTCTACTAAAATATTACTTAAAATTAGTTTGTTGAAAGAAACATTGTTTGAAGAAAACTTCCATATAAAGGAACTCTGGCATCTATTTATTCCAGCAGGTCTTTAAAACAGTCTATTGATGCATAAGTTCTTCTTTTCAATACAAACATTGTTAAAGCTTTGCTTTCACAGCAGAGGGGCCTCAGCCTTCCCTTCTCTCAAGGTCAAGTAGGTGACACTGAACTCCAACTTATTTTATCCCAACCTCAGGACTTTATTTTCTCCATAATGCCATAAGCAATGGAGATCAAAGACTGAAATATCCAGAGATCGCACCTCTCATCCCAGCTCAAGTCTGGGAAGTCTAGGGAGATACAGTTGTCTTTTAAAACAAGCCATACATCAGTCAATTCAGCAAGAGCAACAAAGAATCTCTCAACTCATGTAAGCAGCCAATCCTCAGAAAATGGAGACGAAGAAAAGGAGAGATTGTCTCCTCCAACACACTGAAATCTCAGTCACGACCAGTTGGTAATGCCCGTACTTTATTTCTGGAATGCAATCTAAGAATTTGTAAATAAGATCTTATTACAAGTCAAACAAAGTATTGACCTCTGTTTCAAAGTCATTTCCAAGCATACAAACACCTTGAGAAAGAATCTCAGCCTCAAGTCTAAGCTGTCCAGAGGATGCGGTTATTATTCAGCTGAAAGGCCACAAAGTGAAAACGAAGATACTCCCAGCTAGTATTCTCACACCAAGGTCAGTTTACACAATCTACACTTCTCAATTCTTAGTTCTGAAACAGAAACTTTAATGCATGTAAAATGTCATTAATCATCTGATCATCTGCTCCAGAGTCCCTTCAAAGCAGGCAAACAAAAAATGCCTTAGAAGCTAAACTGCAGCAAATTAAAGTGTCATTATTGTTCCCTTGGCAAAAGCAGAAAAACAATACAAAATAGAATAATAAAAAGAAAAAGAAAAAATGGGAAGGAAAACAAAAGAGAAAGTGTATGTGGGGCTGGGGGCAAGATTCTGAAGGAGTTGGAGTCTGAATCCCTGTGTGAAGGACCAGCTAACTCTCAGTTAGGGTTTCCATTTGTTATTTCTCTGGCAGGCTTCTCATCTTTAATAGCAATATGGCAGGAAGGCAGTAATGCATATTCTTTTGCATTTTTATTAGGCAGATGAGTGACAATTTTATTTCAGTCTTAATTTTTGAGTAAGATTTTATTCAAGTCTGTAAGATCAATAAAAGTTCCAAAGGAATAAGATTCTATATATTCAAATAATACAGAAAATCCATCTGTCCATCCATCCATCCATCCATCCATCCATCCATTTTATATTTCATTTTCTTTCTTTAAACCAACTCAAAGTCATTTACATAGTTCTAGATCAAGATGAACTTCAATTCTGCATGATCACAGGGAAAAAGTGGTCCTGTCTTAATTTTCTTTTGATTGGTTTCAATATCAGATGGGCACACCAACCCAATGTTAATGAAATGGTGTCTGGAGAGGAAGGATACACAGCAATTTCACTTGCCGCAAATCATGTGAACATGTCCCTTTGAAAACAAGGAATGTTTTCTTTGAGAAATGCTTATGAATTCATGAATCATGAAAGCATTTGGGGAAAATATCATATTTTAATGCTCATTGCAAAATGTCCATCTTTTGCAAAAAGAATAGCAATGCATATTTTGTTTTTTGAGAAAAGGGATAAAATGGATAACTTACCAATTCAAAGTAGCAGAAAAACATGTCAAAAATGGGACCACATTCAAAAGTGATCTTGGGAGAATTAAGAAAAACTTGAAAAGAAGTTTTTCCCAACCCCAGGAGGAACTAGGTTCATCATACCATTCATATGGAACCTTGATCACCAAGTTTTGCCCCATTCTCCATTCCATTTACAAGCAGGTGGCAAGCAGATATAGAGTTTCCCTACATGACATGGTTATATAATTTCAACCTTATCAAAGTATCAGAGAGTACATTTATGGAAAAGCAGGACCCAGAAAGCTTGACAACTTACAAAGAGATGGCAGAACTGGAAAGATTCCAATGAGTAATTCTCATGATTTTCATTCTCCTCCTCCCATGATAACTTAGGCACAGCCTCTATCTGTGTGCAGTGACAGCTGCAATCCTGGTTCTAGGAAGAAGGTCAAGGAAGGGGAGCCATTTTGCTGCTATGATTGCATCCCATGTCCCAAAGGGAAGATTTCAGGCAAGATGGGTAAGCATCAGAATGTACACCTATTCCAAATATATTTGATAATACTGTGATGGGCTCAGTGACCCAGCAGGTGGGCTGCAGTGGGGAACCAGCTAGAGTTTGGACTGCTATATTATGGCATTCTGACCCTGTGCCCTGGAAGCTATATCCAAGAACAGTGATGCCCTTTTTTACCCAAATAAGCCGATTCAGTGTTATCACTGCTTCCTACACATGTATCCTATTTGATTCTGCAGATGCAAACTGAAATGGATGAAAATATCCATCCATCCATTCATCCAGGCTGATTGCACTGAGTGTTTAGTTTGTAGAACTCTAGGTCTGAAATTACTGTGTATTCAGCCATAATGCGATCAGGAGAGAGGGACACATTGAAGGTGCCCTGTTCCTTAACCTCCATGGAAGTCCCACAAAGAAAATAAGCTTGCTCTCCAGGTTCCTTTATTGCAACTCACTGTTTCCCATTGTGGCTGTGCTTTCTGAAGCTCCTAATCCCTGCTTGGGCCCTTCCTGGATCTAGCATAAGGTGCAGTGTCCTGATTGGAGTGGTAGGGAATTGTGCCTGCCATCCATGGCTTTCTCCTCACTGCTTCTCTCAGGCTGAAAGTTCCTTGGGACTCTCCAACATGCTGATGGTTCCTGGCTTCCTCACCCAAAGTCCAGTCTTCCACTTTTTTCCCTTCCTTTCCTCTTCTCCAATTTTCTCTCATTCTCCTCCTCTTCCTTCCCTGCTTTCTGATATAGTGTCCTCCTTCTTTCACACATCTCAATGGCCATTCCACTGAACCTAGTTATCTCTGCCCCATCATTAATCCCACCTAACTGCGCACACACCCATACATCCCAACACTCAGAGAGTCCCACGCCTTCTGCCAAGAACATTTCTGGCCATGTGCCATCACCATCAGCCCCTCTCTGCTGGATGCAGAGGGAAGATGGGTGAGGCTCACTGCCTCTTCACAGTGCCCCATGAAAGGCTCTTCATCCTCAACAGCTTCAGGGCAGGGCAATACTGCATTTTCTTCTCCCTGCTGGAAACAGCTACTGAATTTGGCCATTGCAGTTGTGGGGGGAGGGTGTCTTTTGATTAAGTTTCTAATAGGAAAATTTCAATTGCCTCATAATTGGAGTGGAGAGCACGTGAGAGTTTACAAATGTGGATGCAATGAGGCATATGGATTCTCTACTTTGACAAGTAAACACTAAAATAGAGAAGTTGTTGTGGCCTGCTGGCAAGACTTGTAGAAGACAAGAGCACATGCATATATTTTAGGTTTTAAAACACTTTGTATTCTGTTAAGTGCTGAATTAGAGCTCAGCCCACCACACCCCAGCCACTCTGTCCAATGAAAGGCTCTTAACCTTCAATAGCTTTATGGCAGATTGATACAGCATGGCCCTTTTCAAGCTGGAAACAGCTATTGAATTTGGTGAATGCAGATGGGGAAGAATTTCTGTATAATTGGTATGCAACAGAATATGAATATTTCTTCATATTCACAGTGAAAAATATATGAGATTTTACAACTGTGGATGCAATGAAATTAATGTACTCTCTACTTTGACTAGTAAACAATTCATCTGAGAAGCTGATGTAACCTGTTGGTAAGACCTGTAGAGGGCATGAGAACCTGTATGTATTTAATTTTCTTCAGATATGCATTACTGTTATTCATGTGAAGATGGAAAGCACCCTAGCAAGCACCCGGATTTCTGCATTCCCAAGTCAGTGAACTTCTTTTCTTATGAAGAACCTCTGGGTGTCACTTTAACCTCTTTTGTAATTCTCTTCTGCTTGATCACGACTCTGGTGCTAGGAATATTCCAGAAGCATCACGAGACACCCATTGTCAAAGCCAACAACCGGCACCTCACCTACACTCTCCTCATCTCCCTCCTGCTCTGCTTTCTGTGTGCACTGCTCTTCATCGGCCGGCCACACCAGGTGACGTGCCTCCTGCGACAAACTGCTTTTGGCATCATCTTCTCAGTGGCTGTTTCTTGCGTGCTCACAAAGACGGTCATGGTGGTTTTGGCCTTTAGAGCCACCAAACCTGGATGCAAGATAAGGAAGTGGATGGGGAAGAAACTGGTCAACACCCTCCTTCTTTCCTGCTGCCTTCTTCAGGCAGCCATCTGTCTTGCCTGGTTGGCAACTTCTCCTCCTTTTCCTGATATTGACATGCATTCAGTGGCTGAAGAAATCATCCTGGAATGTAATGAGGGATCCATAACCATGTTTTACTGTGTCCTTGGCTATCTAGGCTTCCTGGCAATGGTCAGCTTCATGGTGGCTTTCCTTGCTCGGAAGCTCCCGGACAGTTTCAATGAGGCCCGGTTCATCACTTTCAGCATGTTGGTCTTTTGCAGTGTCTGGCTGTCCTTTGTGCCTTCCTACCTGAAAGCTGGACAATAAGGAAGGCTGAGCGCAAAAGGATTGAGGCCTTTGAGTTGTGGTGCTGGAGGAGACTCCTGCGAGTCCCTTGGACAGCAAGGCGATCAAACCGGTCAGTCCTAGAGGAGATCAACCCTGACTGCTCTTTAGAAGGCCAGATAGTGAAGATGAAACTCAAATACTTTGGCCACCTAATGAGAAGGAAGGACTCCCTAGAGAAGAGTCTAATGCTGGGAACAATAGATGGCAAAAGAAGAAGGGGACGGCAGAGGATGAGGTGGCTGGGTGGAGTCACTGAAGCAGTTGGTGTGAGCTTGAGTGGACTCCTGGGGATGGTGGAGGACAGGAGAGCCTGGAGGAATGTTGTCCATGGGGTCACGATGGGTCAGACTCGACTTCGCGACTAACAACAACAACCTGAGCACCAAAGGGAAATACCTTGTGAATGTAGAGATCTTTTCTATCTTAGCCTCCAGTTCTGGCCTGCTGGTTTGCATCTTCTTCCCCAAATGTTACATCATTTTGCTGAGACCTGAGTTGAACAAGAAGGAACATCTAATAAAGAGAACAGCTTGAGAAATGTACCTGTTCACACATTTTTCTGGAGTTTGCAATCCATGTCTTTTTTGTATATATTTCAGGGTAATGTACCACTGAAATACACCTTATTCCTATTTTCTCTTAGTGCTTGACATGTAGTAAATTGTATGTTCTTTGTCCATAAGACTTCTTATTTTCAGGACATTATTTCTCCTTGAAGATTCTACATCCAGGTCTTCATGCTTATTTTGTCTTGTTAAGTGTTGGTACCAGATTTAAGTACTTCCTTCAGAAGTCCTATGTATGCTGCTCATGTTTACAACTATTCTCATTCTCTTTCCAGGTCTCTTTTGAGGCTGTATGCTAGATATCTGCCAGGTTTTATGTTTGTTTACAGTGGTTTTATTTTAAAAGAGTTTGTTCTGAACATTCCAGGAACATTGTGGTTTTTCTAGTTCCTTTTTCTTTTTCTTTCTTTTTCTCTTGAGGCTATTACTATAGGGTTCCTCTCAAACATTCTTCACTATCTTCACATGCTCTTATTATGGAGAAATTATTTGGATTATTCAATCTACAGAACTCTTCAAAGTCTCTTCCACATTTCTTCAAACCATCATCTTGCAGTACAGGATTGTCACTCAGGCTTCATCTTCTAGCTGCCAGTTTCTCAACTCGCCAGGTGATTTCTAATGGGTGGTAGTCCAAAAGTATCCTGGCTTGAATCCTTACAGATGTGAATCCTTCAATACTGAAGTTTTAGATATCCAACACATATTTGTCTTTGCATATGTCTGATGTCTAGTAGAGAAGGAGGGGTAGTCCCCAGTTTTTCGATTTTGAAATCTCCATGCATCATCTAGTTGGAACATTTTCATATAGTTAAAAACATGTTTGGAGAGTTTATCCCCTTTTGTTTTGTTTTTTGTTTGCTTGTTTTTTATTTTTCTTTCCTGGGGTCTAAGTCTCCATTCATATCATCATAAATCAATATTTCATCATTCTGTCCATTAGCAATTGAAAAAAGATTCATAAAATTTCTCTTCATCATTATTTGGGGCATATATTGCCACCAAAGTACATACTGTATCTTCCCATTTGGATATCTTCTCTTAAGAATGATAAATCATCCATCTAAGCCTTCAGTTACTCTCAGTGACATTCAGATTTTTATTGTTAATATAAATCACCACCCACCCCCGCCTTTAATAACTACTTTAAGAGAGCTAAGAAAGAGGGGAGGAGGAAAGAAATAATAGAGAAAAATAGTATATTCTGAATGTGTTAAACTCCTAAGAGTGTGTTGGATTAAACATTTCCTTTTGATTCTATTGTCAGTTTTTGTTAATTCAATTTCAGTATGTTAATTTATCTGGGGAAAGATCCTCTGTGTCTCCTGCAGTGCATCTGACCGATTGTCAGTAACTCTGCCAGCTAGTCAATCAAATGCTCTTCTAATCATCCATTCTCTTCTAAATAAGTTTTCACAAGTCCAATTTTTCCAAAGACCAACAGATGGTTCTAATAACACAATAAGAATGTTACCAAATGAGAGGAAATTTAAATGTGTCATTCTTCTTGGAGAGATGGAAATGAGTGATGAACAAAAGTTCTCTGATTAGCACATAAACAGCACACAAACATGGCCATTCAAAATTACACATCTACACTCTGGAGAGGTTCTACAGATCAGTTTAGAGCCAAACCATAAGAACAATAGTTTCTTTTCACATGATTTTTTATTCAGGGAGAAAAGAAAGGTGTCTGACTGGCAAGACTCATTCTCCCCAACCCTCACTGGTAAGTTCCAATGATCACAAACTGCTCAAATGAAAGCCCATCAGCATCCAATGAGAAATTCTCAGCCTCCTTGTATGATCAACAAATGACTTCATAGCTTTGTAGTTTTCAGCCCAACTAGGAGTTAGGTGTCAGACATTAACTTTGGGGTGGTACAAAGTTGTTCTCAAAGTCCTTTTGGCGGAAATCTAGTCATCCATTTGTAACTATCCATGTCTGAATCAACCCACTTGCATCACAGCTTTCTTTGCTCCAACAGAATTTTCTGTGCTTCCACTCCCAACCCAGCTCCATCTTTTCTGTTTTCATTCTGATGTCTGCATGTTGTTTTCAACAATTCTAGCATAATAATTTCTGGATTTCGTGTTGGTTCTATTAAAGGTGGTTTATACTGGGACCACAGCAGTGTAGGAGAGGAGAATGAAGTTCCCCTTCCATACACAGCTGTTAATATGCTTCCAGGAATTTAGTAGAAAAATTCCATAGGCAGGGGTAGGGAAAATATTACAAAGCAAATATCTGCAGAGGAACGATTAACCTGCCCTGCCCATTGTCCAAACCCACATCAGGGTGGTATACACTGACTCTGCTCAAGTGCGGTTCATAATGAATCCTGTATTTAGCCGCACAGTTTTGCATTACTTTCTGATGACTTCTTCCCAATTCATGCATACAAGTAAGAGAAATGTTGTGCTCTGCATCAAGTGAAAAAAAAACAAGGCCTGTTATCAATTTCAGTGTACCTGATGTCAAATTGCTATATTCTCCTTTAATTGTTTAAAGGGCAGTTGTTTTGCTACCCAACATCCCTGCAGATTTCTCATGAACAAAGCAATTCTACAAGGCTGTGAAGGACAGTGGCCATATATACAGGGATCCTTAATTATACAGATAAACAAGGACAGTCACTGCCCTGAAGGAGCCTACATTGTCATCTGAGTTCTTTAAATAGACATATGTAGATTTGGATGAAGAGCAGAATTCTGTCCATCTGCTCAGCATGTGGGAATCAGTAGTGCTATTAATAAATGTGCTACTCCTCACGGGAAGAAGGGCTGTTGCTGAAACATGCAAGAACCATGAGCCACATCCTCCACTTCACGTGTATCCACAGTTGGGTGATCTCATGATTGGTGGCATTGCTTCTTTGTCCATCATTGTTCCTGATCCATTAACCTTCATGGGAGAACCCCCACTAGCCTTGTTTGATGAACTTTCGTAAGGAGTTAATACACTGTGTGTGTGTGTGTGTGTGTGTGTGTGTGTGTGTATTCATTTCTATATTAGATACTCTATTGATCAGCTTGTCACCTGAATATGTCATACCAGAAGCATGCTCTGAACAATTGCTTGGCACACAGAGAAAGTTCATATTCTGAAAGTGATGTGGAAACATTGTTATCAGCATAACCAGAAGGATGCGATTTGTTGTGAATTAAAACTTCTTCACAATTGTTTTATTTCTGCTTGGAATTCTCTGTAGTGGTTCTGTTTTCATTGATTTCCTCTGAGAATTCCTGCCTTGCACACATTTCTTCAAGATTACTTCCATTCCTCTTTTCTATCTCTTGCTCTTTCTGTTAATTCACCTCTCCCTTTTTGATTCTGCAGTCTCTTAAGAAAGTTGGATATGACCAGTATTCATTGAAACAACTCTTCTGGGGAAGTAGACTTCTCCCTTCCTGCCTTCTTTCCCATAGGAGCTCTTACAGACTCCCTACCGAATGTGCTGTTCTGGGGCAGGATGGACGAGGGGAGTCCCCAAAATCAGATGGAGAGTTTCTATCATGAGAGAAGCCCTTCTTCTCATGCAAGTTCCTGGCCTTTAGGGAAGACAGATACAGAATCCATTACAGGACAAATGTTCTCTGTTAGAATGGAAAACCATTGCATTACATGTCCCCTTGTTGCTTAGAAGCAGTTGTATTCAGTGTGATGAACCCTGTACTCTGTGGTTGACCCCACCACAGTAATGTAACTGTGTTCATATGCCTACAAGATATTTCTCCCAATAAGGGTGATGATATCATCAGACTTCTCCAGGGAATCCTTCCTTCTCATTAGGTGGCCAAAGTATTTGAGTTTCATCTAGAAGGCCAGATCCCAAAGATGAAACTCAAATACTTTGGCCACCTAACGACAAGGAAGGACTCCCTGAAGAAAAGTCTAATGCTGGGAACAGTAGATAGCAAAAGAAGAAGGGGACAGCAGAGGATGAGGTGGCTAGATGGAGTCACTGAGGCAGTTTGTGTGAGCTTAGGTGGACTCCGGGAGATGGTGGAGGATAGGAAGGCATGGAGGAGTGTTGTCCATGGGGTCGCAATGGGTTGGACATGACTTCGCGACTAATAACAACAAATCAGACAGATGTGTATTATAATGGTTTTAATCCCAATGGCTGAACATGTCCATTTAGATACATTGAAGAACATTCCTCTACCCCTGTGCCTCCCACCTAAGCCTATTCAGTGGCAAGTGGATGATCCATGGCAATGAGGGGGATACCCAAATGGCAGTATACACTGGTGTACTTCATTTGTGAGGAAGCTTCATTGGAAACTGGTGACTACTATCTGAGCTACCATGTGTAGGATCCCACTCTTCAATTCTTTTACCATGAAAAGTCCAGGGCATGGTCTATTTGGAAGATGAATATCAATAGTGCAAGTGCAAGATGAGGATAATGATGATGCCAAAAGCAGTGTGAGCTGCTAACAAAATACTGTGTGAGGAACATTCTAATACAGGAGGTGACTGTTGCTTCTAGTGTGGTGCCAAAGAATTACCAACAGATCCTGGCCTTGACCTTTGCAGTGCAGGAGATCAATGACAACCCTCTCATCTTACCCAACTTCACCTTGGGCTTCCGCATCTACGACAGCTACTTCATGGCCAAGTGGACTTATCAGGCCACCCTACTACTGATTTGCACAGCAGGGAGATTAATCCCTAACTACAAATGCGACAACCAGCAACACTTGATAGCAGTCATTGGGGGACTGGATGCCCTAACCTCCCTTCATGTGGCTACTTTCTTGGATATCTATAAGATTCCACAGGTGGGGAGCATGTCTTTAGGTGACTTGGGAGAATTGGAGTCTGACATTTGCTTCCGATTCATTATGTACTTTCATTAGTGGTTTGAGATGAGATTTGTACTTTGGAAATAAGTGCAGATACTGTTTGCTTGGATGAGCAACAACATCAAAAATAAACCAAACAATGTGGGGAGATGGTAATTTCAGCTGGGACTCAGTTCCTTTAAGCAGATGTGGATCTGAGAGTGGAGGGTCTGAGGCAGAGCTTCAGACCACATTCACATGAACATCACATTCTATTGCGATATTTCATGGACATTCCTTGTTTCCGTGCACCTTGCTGTAGCTGTCCTTAGGCACAGAAGGGAAGAAGAGAGCTCTGCATTTAATTCTCCCTGTGGAACAGTCTTTGCATTCACCCCCAGCCTGAATCATTAACCATGTCTGGAAAAGATCAGAGTATTTTGGGGATGAAACTGGGGAGTTAGACCACTTCTGAATATTATATTGCCTCAGAAAATCAGATTCATTATGCTCAGTGGTTTGAACAAAATATGAATTGCAGAAAGTGGGAGGTTGCCAGATTTACAGAGAGCAATGACACAATCAGGATCCCTGTATTAAGG
Organism: Varanus salvator macromaculatus; assembly: GCA_023646645.1. Taxonomy (NCBI): domain Eukaryota; kingdom Metazoa; phylum Chordata; class Lepidosauria; order Squamata; family Varanidae; genus Varanus; species Varanus salvator. The sequence continues at coordinate 171,386 of JAIXND010000782.1, forward strand.
TACTGTTTAGATGATTGCTGAGGGAATATAGAAAACATTTTGAAAACATTGATGCTGCTACAAGAATGTCTGTAGTATTTGGCTTTCTCCCTCTCCTTCTTGTACCTCCTTAGCTGATATATGGCTCTGCACCTGTGATGAATGATAAAACCCCAGGCCTTTCCTTCTACAACATGACTCCCAGGGAGTCCCTTCAGTATGCAGGGATTCTCTCTTTGTTGCTGCATTTCAGGTGGACATGGATTGGGACAGTCGTTATGGATAATGACAATGGGGAGCGATTCCTCCAAATGGTGGTGCCACTGTTTTCTGAGAGTGGCATCTGCTTTGCCTTCATTGAAAAAATCCATGAACTTACTCTTGGCTCTGATATTAAAGACCTTTTTGTGAAGGGGGCAAAAGTACGTGACAATATTGAGGACAGTACAGCTAATGTATTGGTGGCCAATGGAGAATCTTATTCCATGGCACTTTTCAGATACTTACCGTATCTATCAGAGCGAGAACATGTGACAGACACACCAATTGGTAAAGTAATGATTGCAACAGCTCAAGTGGAGCTGACATCATTTGTCTATCAAAGGGATTGGAACATGGATTTTTTCCATGGTGCACTTACTTTCACAATTCAATCCAATGAAATCCCAGGTTTTCGAGAATTCCTTAATGCACAAAACCCTTTCAGTCGAAAAGGAGATGGGTTTATTAGGTCATTCTGGCAAAATGCTTTCAGCTGTGTATTCCCAGATCAATCTCTGGGCAGTTTAGATCGGAATATCTGCACTGGAATTGAGAAGCTGGAGAAACTTCCTGCAACTTATTTTGAAATGAGCTTGACTGGCCACAGCTACAATGTCTACAATGCTGCCCATGCAGTGGCCCATGCCTTGCATGCCATGTCATCATCTGGTCCAAAAGACAGAGGAATGGTGACCAGAGGAAGACTGACATTTCGGAGCCAAGTGCAATGGCAGGTAAATGCTTAGTAGCCTCATGTAGGAGAGACAGGCAGCTTTCCAGGAAAAAAAAATCAGTAGAAAGTAGGGAAACCAATTCAGTTCATATTTGAACTAGATGGTCATTTATGTTCCTCCCCACTGCAAAGGCCAAGTTCCTCAAGAATGTTTATGTTCAAGAACATTTGAGATAGGCTTTCTCACATGAACTGCCTGCAAAATTGACTGAAACCTCTGAAGCAATATATACATTTGAATGAGAGAAGTATCTGACGTGAAACTCAGTACTAAAGCATTAGTGGACCAAGTGAAAATCAATAAGAATATTTCCAGTCATCCAGTGCAAGTGTTTCTCTCCTTCTGTCTGCATGATTCCTTTCACAGTTTTTCTAACCTCCTTCCTTTTCATTCCAGCTCCATCATTTTCTGATGGCTGTTTCATTTAACAACAGTGCTGGGGACAAGGTTTCTTTCAACCAGAATGGAGAGTTAGTAACTGGATTCGATGTGATCAATTGGATTGTGTCCTCAAACCAGTCCTTTCGAAGAGTGAAAGTTGGGAGGATGGATGCCCAGGCTGCTCCTGGCCAAGCCTTCACCATCAGTCCGGATGACATAACGTGGAACAGCTGGTTTAATCAGGTTTGGGTCTTGGCAGAGTGGCATAATCTGTACATTTGAATAACATGTAATTTCAGAAATGACATGTGCATTTAGATAAATAATTAACATAAATACTTAAAAATAATCAACGTCCCTTTGATTTCAATGGTAGTGCTCTAGGAAAAGCTAAGATTTGACCCATTTCTTAGTAAAAATGTACTATGCTCACTTTTTTTCTTTGTAAAATGTGTATAAAATAAAATTTATAGTTTACCTATCCAATGGAGCATAAAACTTGACAAAATGGCAGCACACTGAAATATAATTTTGAGAAAATTTAGGAAAGCTTGAAATGTAGTGCTTTTCCCAACCCCAGTGGGAACTGGATTGGTCATGCCATTCATACATGATCTTGAAATCCATTTTTTTGCTGGTCATTTCCATTCACAAGCAGGTAAGAAGTACACATGCAATTTTCTTTGAAGACATGGTTGTGTAATTTCAATTTTACCAAAGAAATGGAGAGCATATTTATGGAAAAGTAGTTCCTGGAGGGTTTGCCAACATACAAAGAGATTGAAGAACTGGAAGGATTCCACTGAATAATTCTCATGATTCTTATTATCCTCCTCCCCTGATGCCTTAGACACAGCCTCTATCCGAGTGCAGTGAGAGCTGCAATCCTGGCACAATGAAGAAGATCAAGGAAGGGGAGCCATTTTGCTGCTATGATTGCATCCCATGCCCAAAAGGGAAGATTTCAGGCAAGAATGGTAGGTATTAGAATGTACATCTGTTCCAAATGTATCAGATAAAATAAAGATTTGGCATATAAAAATCTTTCTTCAGGGACTGAAGTGTGCTAGAGTGGGCACAGGTGGAACAAGGTGGAAGAAGTTGCATGGGGAAAGGAGGTAGGTGTGTGTGAGCATGTGTGTGATGGTTTGCACCTGTTGTTTCAAATGACCCAACTGCAGTGGATTCTATATATTCAGGATGTGTAGCTGATCCTTGATTATTGAAACACACACTTTCAGAACTTTCCCTTGAACACTGCACAGATTCTTCTGTTGATTCTAATAGATCAAAGAGCAATTAATAACAAGTAACAGGGTCTCTGATCATATGCAGTACATCTCTGTGAGCAGGGCCCTATTATTCTATGTCTACCTTTTCAAAGCAAAACCTTGCCTTAGTACTGCAACTACCCACATCCCTTAAATCAAGGCCAGCCTGTTTCTGTGCAGGTTTATTCAGAAAAAATCCCAATGACCTCAATAAGGCTTGCTTTAAAGTAAAGAAAATGTATGATAGTGGCCATAAAGTCAAATATGCTCTTCATTGCACAGACCATGTTCTGCCCACTTTCATTTGCAAATTTAATTGGGATATCTTAGGCATGTGCCTGTGAGTGTAATGGATGCTTCAGACATGCATTCAAAGCCCCATACTATTCTGTTCTCTGCTTTTCCTCCTTAGATATTACCATGGCTGGCATGTGTTAGAGGGTCATTTTTGATAACTGCTTCCCTCTCTATGGAGCCCAGGAGGCTCTGGGCTGAATTCTTTTTGGTAGGAACAGCACTCTGTGTGACCCCACTGCCCAAAATGCTGTATATCAGGCCAATACAGCACGGTCCGCTTCAGGCTGTAAACACCTTTTGAATTTACTCATGCAAATAGGTGAGAATTTTTTTCAGTAATAGGAAATCAGTGCTTTCTTCATATTCAGAGTGGATTTTACAAATGTGGATGCAAGAAACTAATGGATTCTCTACAGAAGTTCTTGTAGCCTGTTGGTAGGACCTGCAGAATGCACAAAAACATGTATATATTCATTTTTCCTCAGATATGCATTACTGTTATTCATGTGAAGATGGAAAATACCCAAGCAAGCACCAGGATTTCTGTATTCCCAAGTCTGTTAACTTCTTCTCTTATGAAGAACCTTTGGGTGTCATTATAACCTCTTTTGTTATTATTTTCTCCTTGATCACGACTCTGGTGCTGGGAATATTTTGGAAGCATCATGAGACGCCCATCGTCAAAGCCAACAACCGGCACCTCACCTATTTTCTCCTTGTCTCCCTCCTGCTCTGCTTCCTCTGTGCTCTGCTCTTCATTGGCCGGCCACACCAGGTGACATGCCTCTTGAGACAAACTACTTTTGGCCTCATCTTCTCAGTGGCTGTTTCTTGTGTGCTCACAAAGACGGTCATGGTGGTCTTGGCCTTCAGAGCCACCAAACCAGGATGCATGATGAGGAAGTGGATGGGGAAGAGACTGGTGAACATCCTCCTGCTTTCCTGCAGCCTTCTTCAGGCAGCCACCTGTCTTGCCTGGTTGGCAACTTTGCCTCCTTTTCCAGATGTTGACATGCATTCAGTGGCTGAAGAAATCGTGCTGGAATGTAATGAGGGATCCATAATGATGTTTTACTGTGTCCTGGGCTATCTAGGCTTCCTGGCAATGGTTAGCTTCATCGTGGCTTTTCTTGCCAGGAAGCTTCCAGACAGTTTCAACGAGGCCAAGTTCATCACTTTCAGCATGTTGGTCTTTTGCAGTGTGTGGTTATCCTTTGTACCTTCCTACCTGAGCACCAAAGGAAAATACTTGGTGACTGTAGAGATCTTTTCTATCTTAGCCTCTAGTTCTGGCCTACTGGGTTGCATCTTCTTCCCCAAATGCTACATCATTTTGCTGAGACCCGAGTTGAACACGAAAGAACATCTAGTAAGGAAAACAGCTTGAGAAATGTATGTGTCTGCACATTATGCTGCAGCTTGCAATCCATCTGTGTGGACATCGTTTTGTTTTGCAGCCCTTGTTGGGTGTTCTAAAAAGATGCCATTTGCAAAGCAGTTATGCCCTTGTGGGTCAGGACAAAGTGAAAACACATGTCATGTTCTGTTCAACTGTATGCTCTACAGAGAAATTCATACTGTTTTTATTTGTCTACTGCTGAATAGGTTTCCAAGGAGTCCAAGCCAATATTATAGCTATTTGTTGCTATCAGTCCCACTCTTGTGTACACTGTCACTAAGTTTTTGTGGCCATGATTAACACCCAGAAAAAGATGTTGGAGTGCATCAATTTCTCATTTGGACCATGAGAGATGTCCAACTGCATGACCCAATATGATGGCTTTTAAAACAGAGTTGTTAAAATCTTTAAGTTAAAGTATTTTATAGGGAATTATATAGCAACGCAAGAAGGCTAGGTCATTGGCAGACTTTACTTTATTGATATCTTATGTCTTATTTCTATTCCTTTACCATCATTTAATGTTGGGTGAATAACTCTTGTACTTGATAGGCTGAAATGGTGAAGTGAATTCAGGAGTTTTGTTTTATGCTGGTCTGTGAATGTAATAAAGATTATGAATTTGAATTTGAATTCATCATCTGAAAAACTGCAGCATGAGTTTCAATTTCTTCAAATTGATTTTATAACTGCAATAATATAAAAAAATATTTTTGCCTTTTATTTGTTGTATGAATAAAAGTAGGTTTAAGATGGTCAGCACTATATCATCATAATGTAATATTTTCTATTTTTCTCAATTTTTAAGCCATTTAGCATTTCATTTATAAGGATCTTAGCATGTTGCTTAGTATGAATTGCTTGGATCCAGTTCATAACTCTCATACCAGTTTAAATATTTGTGAGTTTTAAAGAGAAAGAACCAAGACACAATATCAACAGCTTTTTCTGCATCTGGAAAGACAAACACCTCTATTTTCTTCTACTTAACAAATTATATAGTCAATCACAAAGCAGACAATACTTTTAATTAATCTCATGGGATAAATCCAGTTTGATCTGTATGGACCTTTTTTTTCCTAGACATCTTCTTAGTCTTTCAACTATTATCAAAGTAAAAAGTGTATATTCACATTTAAGAATGAAATGGTTCCATAAAACTGTGGCTGGGAAGGATCATTGCCTCCTCAGTGTATCATTGATATAGAAACAAAGAAACAGAGTCAAAAGGGACCTCCAGGATCATCTAGTCTGACCCCTGGCTTCATATATATATATATATATATATATATATATATATGAGCTTTTTGTCATGATATAAGTAATGATCTCTCATCTTTGATTTCTTTCATTACTTTTTGGAGTGGCAGCATTAATTTTCCTGACACTTATAAAACATTGCAGAGAGACCATCCAGTCCAGTTGTATTATCTTTTCTTGGCCTTCTGATTGCTTGTGAAATCGCTTGCATGGTAATAGGGCCATTTTCCTTTTCACTTTGGTCTGATATAAATTCATTAGTATGGGCTTCCTCTGTCTATGTATTGCTCCATTTCATCTTCTGAGACTGAGCTTTCTTCATACAGGTTTGGAAAAAAACAGTTGCAACATTTTCATATAATTAGTTTTTTTGGGGGGGTGGAATTTACCCTCTTTTGTTTCTTTGACTTGTCTTTACTGAGATCTAATACTCTATTCATAGCACTACAAATCAATATTTGCCTCCCTGAAAGTCAATTAGTGATTGAAAATAATGATAATAAAATTTCTCTATTGCATCATTTGGAGTATACCTTTCCATTTGGATATCTTAAGAATGATGGGTCATCCATCTGAGTCCTTCTATTCTTCCATGGCATTTGGGCTTGGATTCTTAAGGGGAATTGCAACCCCTTTCTTTTTAGTGTCAGATTTTCATATTTCCTGCTCCACTTATTGCAATTATAATATGGGCATATGTTTTGTTTATAAAGAGTATTTTGATTTTTTAGAGAGTTCAGAACTTTTGAATGTTTAGAAGGAAATTTTAGACTATTAATATTTATTGACAGAATTTTCCTTTTGGCTTTTTATTCTGAGCCATCACTCAGTATAGTTACTTCTCCTTTTCATTGCAAAACTAGCAGTGTCAATTTCTTTTCACCCAATCAGGGCAGGGGTTAATATTAATTGTCTTCCTCACAGGTTTCACCCCCTCCCCCAACCCTTTATCTTGTTCCTGAAAATCTCTAATGCCATTTTATTTCTTCCTTTGTTTCATAATCTTATAAGAATTTGAAATTTGGGTACCATTTTTGATTTTAAAATCACAGGAGAACAGCTTCTTCCAAATTTTTCTAACTTCCTTAATATTAATTCATTGGGGAAAAAGAGGAAATATAAGACCATGAGTAATATATTTAAGAGAACTAGGAAATAGATGTGGAGGGCGGGGAGAAAGAAAAGACAAAATTAATACATTCTGGGTAGGTTAAACTCCTAAGAGTGTGTTACATGAAAAAATTCCTATTGATTATATTGTTGTCCAACAGGGAGACAAACAATCCAGAGTTCTCTCCTCTCACTTGGCCCATAAATAGGGCCATTAAGAAATTAGAAATCCACTTTCAGGAGAGTTTCTACAGAATAGTCCTTGGCCAAAGCTTAAGAACAGTAATTTCTTTTTACATCATTTTTAAGTCAGGGAGAAAAGGAAAAATGGTGCCTGATTAGCAAGAATGTCCCCCACCTACCACTGGCAAGTTCCAGTCTATGCAAACTGCTCAAATAAATGACCAGCACCATCCAGTTAGTCATTCTTGGCCTCCTGGTACAATTAACAAATTATTTCATAGCTTTAGATTTTTAAAGCCCAATTAGGAGATAGATGGAAAGCAGCTGGCTGGGCATGAACTCTGATTGAGTGGGGGGGGGGTGAAAATTTTGTATAATCATTTCTGGAATTTGCATTGTTCTTAATAAAGGTATTGCTCCCAGTTTATACTAGGATCACAGCATGTCATGCCTAACGGCTCAACAGAGGTGTCATGCAAAAGAGGGCCAGAAGCTCACAGTGAGAGTCAGGCATGGGAACAAGGGGATTTATACTTTATTTATTTTATTTATTTAAAACATTTCTATGCTGCCCTCATTGCAGCAAAGCCTCAGGGCAGATTACAACAAATACAAGAAAAATACAATACAATATATACTTGGTGCCCAGGGCCCAAATGGCCCCTCTGCAGCCTGTCTCTGAGGCTTCTGAGCAAGTAGCCTCCCCACACCCTAGCTCTGATTTGTTTAAGCAGGGTGCAGCTTCCCTTCCTCTAGACTCTGAGGTGTTTGAACAAGTTGCCCCCCCCCCCGGTCTCCTGACTCTGAAGCTGGTGGGCCGAGTCCTGGAGAACAGGAAGACATAACAGGGAATTTATGGAACACCCAGCTCAGGAGAAGATTGCAGAGGTTAGACCAATTGGGATGGCATGAGAGAAGTTTGTCCCACCCACGAATGGAAAGACGTGAGAGAAGATTGAGATCCATGTGACCTTACCCTTAGGGTTCAGAAAGGAGGAAGCAACTGAGCTGCAAGGAGCTCATCCCCAGAGCATATCTGTTGCATCATAAATCTTGTAGCAAATAGCAATACATGTCTTTAGTTTTATTGCCAACTGCTGTGTGAGTTAGTTGGAGATGTGAGTTATGGCCTCACAACACAGCACAACAGGAGAAGAGAAGTAAATCCCATCCCATACACAGTTTTTAAGCTTCCTCAAGGAATTTAGTGTGAGTGGGAAAATTCAATTGGCAGGGTAGAGAGAATATTGCAAAGCAAATAGCTGTAGAGGTAGGAATAATCTTCACTGCTCAAACACTATGGTCCCAATCAAAATCTAGGTTCTGTATTCTGACTTCAGATTAAATCCATAGATTCCAGTGGAGTTCATAATCAATGCTGTGTTTACTCTTATAGTTCTGTGCTTCTTTCTGATGACTCCATTCAAATTTATTTGTAAAACTTATAGAAATATTGTGCTCAGCATCAAATGTGAAAAGCAATGCCTGTTTTCAACTTCAAGGTACCTGATGTCAAATTGCTATATGCTCCTTTAATTATCTAAAAGAGCAGTTCAGTTACTACTCAACATCCCCACAGATTCCTAATGAACACGGCAACTCTACTAGGCTGTGAAGAAAGGTGGCAATCCATACAGGGGTCATTAAACATACAGATAAATAAGGACAGCCACTGCTCTGAAGGAGCTGACATTTCTAATCTCAGTGCTCCAAATAGGAAGAAGTGGATTTGCATGAAGAGCAAGCATTTGTCCTTCTACTCAGCATGAGGGAATTAGGAGTGGTGTTGCTGACCTTGCTTCTCCAAATAGCCAGCAAGGCTGATGCTAAAAAATGCAAGAACCGTGAACCACAATCTCCACTTCATGAGTATCAACAGCTGGGTGATCTCATGATTGGTGCCATTGCTTCTCTGTCCTTCATCGTTCCTGATCCATTAGTCTTTACTGGAGAACCACCACTAGCATTACTTGATGAAGTTTCGTAAGGAGCTAATACCTTTTGTGTGTGGGCATGTGTTCACTTGATTTATTCATTCATAAGTTTGATTTATTTATTCATAAGATTGTCATCAAAATATTTGTATCAGATGCAGGCTGTGAACAATGGCTTGGGCAGTAGGAGAAGTTCAAATTATGAAAGGCATGTGGACACCTGTTCTTCTGCATGGCCAGAAGAATGCATTTTAGGGGCAATTTAAGGTTCCTCACATTTATTTCAGTTCTGTTTGGAATCACTCTGTATCCTGTACTCTGTGCTTCATCCCATCACAATCATTTTAATTGTTTTCATATACCTAATAGATGTTCCTCCTAACTGGAACAACAATATGAGCAGACAAATGTGACTTCTAATCTTACAAATGCCACTAGCTGAACTTGTGCAGGGCACTCCTCTCTGACCATGCCTCACACCGTTCCTGGGCTTCCCAATAAGCCTGCTTATTGGGTAATTAATTAGCCACTGCCATGAGGATGATAATATCATTGTGTTATGAGTTGATGCTATTCATGTGGGAGAAAGTGTCATTGGAATCTAGTGATTTCTCTCTGAGCTGACATTCATAGGATCCCAGTATTCAATTCTTTTACCATGAGAAAGCCCAGGGAATTTTGTATTTGGAAGATGAATATCAATACTGTCTGTGTTAGCAGTGCATTGTCCAAAGTAAGTCAGAGATGTGATTGAAATGATGATAATGATGATGCCAAAACTAGTGTGAGCTGCTTACAAAATATTCTGTGAGGAATGTTCTAATACACGAGATGACTGTGTTGCTTCTAGTGTGGTGCCAAAGAATTACCAGCATATCCTGGCCTTGACATTTGCAGTGAAGGAAATCAATGACAACCCTCACATCTTACCCAACCTCACCTTGGGCTTCCACATCTATGACAGCTATTTCACAGCCAAGTGGACCTATCAGGCCACCTTGCTACTGATATGCACAGCAGGGAGATTAGTCCCGAACTACAAATGCAATCTCAAGCAACACTTGATAGCAGTCATCGGGGGACTGGACTCCCAAACCTCCCTTCAAGTAGCAACTCTCCTGGATATCCATAAGATATCACAGGTGGGGAACATGTCCTTAGATTAATATGGGGAATGGGAGTCTAACATTTGTGTCATGTTCATTTTGTTCTTCAGTTGATGCATTTGTGCTTTGGCGATGGAGATTTGTACATTGGAAGCAATCATATTCTCTATCTCCTTGGGATAACTAAGAAGACTTAATCTGAAAAAAACTATTGGGGACAAGGGAATATCCACTGGGACTTCCTTCATTTATGTGGTCATGGATCTGAAACAGGAGAGTCTAGGCAGAGGCTCAGACAACATTCGCATTGGTATCCTGTTCCATTTTTAATGCCATGGAAACTCCTTATTTCCTTGCTCCAGCCCTAGGCAGAGCAATGAAGGACGGAGCTCTGCATTTCTTTCTCTGTGTACCAGGCTCTGTATGCACTACCAGCCTGAATCACTAACCATTTCAGGAAAAGTGAGATTATGTTGGTGATTGAACTGTGGAGTCAGTCTGCTTTTGAAGGTTACACTGGCTTAGAAAACAAGCTTCATTCTTTTCAATGGTTTTGTCAAATTATATATCACTGGTTGCCAGATGTATAGAGATTGTAGCACTATTATGAAATTATTAATTTTATGGTAATCAATATATTGATGAAATGACTGCTCTGTGCCCTCTCTGTGCCCTCTAAGGACTTATTCTATGAGACGGAGTAGGAGAACACCCATTCATTAGGCAATGATTGAACACCTTATAATATTCTGATAAATGAACAGGAGGAGGTATATTGACACCACCTACAAATGCAGACCTCTTTGTGTATTTGGACCACTTTTGCTGAAGGATCAGAATTATTGCTAGGAAGTTGTATACTTGCCATCCAAGTCCATGGAGATGAGTGTGCATGCACACAGAGAGAAGGAGAGGAGAGGAGAGGAGAGGAGAGGAGAGGAGAGGAGAGGAGAGGAGAGGAGAGGAGAGAATGGAAAAATATGATGTACCCCCTTCCAGGCATCATTGGAGCTGCCCAGAAGGGCCATGACACACTGGGGATCTTTGCAATACAGTATTGTTGAGATGTTTGCTGAGGTTATATGTGCAAATGTTTTGAAATCATCAAAGTTGCTACATAAATGTCTTTATTTATATGGCCTTGCTTCTTGTCTGTGTTGTATCTCCTTAGTTCTTATATGGGTCTGCACCAGTGATGAATGATAAAACCCCAGGCCTTTCCTTCTACAACATGACTCCCAAGGAGTCCCTTCAGTATGCAGGGATTCTCACTTTGTTGTTGCATTTTGGGTGGACATGGATTGGGACAGTCATTATGGACAATGACAATGGGGAGCAGTTCCTCCAGATGGTGGTGCCACTGTTTTCTGAGAGTGGTGTCTGTTTTGCCTTCATCGAAAAAATCCCTGAACTTGCTCTTGGCAGGGATATGAAAGACATGCTTCAGAAAGGGGCAAAAATGCGTGATAAAATTGTGGACAGCACAGCCAATGTTTTGGTGGCCAATGGAGAATCCTATTCCATGGCATTTTTTAGATGGTTCCCATATCTATCAGAACGAGAACATGTGGAAAATTCAATTGGAAAAGTGATAATTGTGACAGCTCAGGTGGAGCTCACATCATTTGTTTATCAAAGAAATTGGAACACAGACTTTTTCCATGGCGCTCTATCTTTCACAATTCAATCCAGTGATGTCCCAGGATTTCAAGAATTCCTTAATGCACAAAACCCTTCCAATCCAAAGGGAAATGGTTTTCTTAGGTCATTCTGGCAGGGTGCTTTCAGCTGTGTATTCCCAGATCAATTTCTTGGTAAAGAAGTTGGCAATATCTGCACTGGGGATGAGAAGCTGGAATATCTTCCTGCAACTTTTTTTGAAATGAGTTTGACCGGCCACAGCTACAATGTCTATAATGCTGTCCATGCAGTGGCCCATGCCTTGCATGCCATGTCTTCATCTGGTCTGATGAACAGAGGAATGGTGACCAGAGGTGGACTGACATTTCAGAGCCAAGCACAGTGGCAGGTAATGCTGGATAGCCTCATGTGGGAGAGAACCACAGCTTTCTAGAAAAGAAAATGCATCAATATAAAGTAGGAAAACTCATTCAGTGCATATATGGATTTGATCATCAAATATGTCTCTTACACAAACAGCAACGTCCTTGAATATATGTCTTAGTTCAGGAATATTTAAAATGCACTCCCTCACATGAACTGCTTTTGTAGAATGGCTAGACAATTTACTCAAACCTTTGAAGGATTTTAATCTAACCTTTGAATGAGAGAAGTATCTGACCTTAAACTCAATATCAAAGCATAAGTGGACCAAGTGAAAAGCATGAAGAATAATGGCCATCATCCAGTGCAAGTATGTCTCTCTTTCTGTCTGCATGATTCCTTTCACATTATTTCTAAGCTCCTTCATTTTCTTTCCAGCTTCATCATTTTCTGAAGTGTGTTTCATTTAACAACTGTGCTGGGGACAAGTTATCGTTTAACAAGAATGGAGAATTAGTCACAGGATTTGATGTGATCAATTGGATTGTGTCCTCAAACCAATCCTTTCGAAGAGTAAAAGTTGGGAGAATGGATGCCCAGGTTGCTCCAGGCCAAGCATTCACCATCAGTCCGGAAGTCATAACATGGAACAGCTGGTTCAATCAGGTTAGATTCTTGGTGAATTGGCAGAATCTACCCACGTGAATAATGCTCAGACTCAGTAGTGACATGTGTGGTTTATTTCATTTGACAAGGATGGGCCTAGAAGAATCCTTAATTGTAACTGGATAGCCCAATATGTGATACAGTGAATGAGAACCAATAAGCTTCTTCCCTGCTTCCTGTGCTGCTCAAATAAGCAGCTGAATAGCTGAAGGAATAAAAGAAAAAACAAATTGTATGAATTCCCTATGGTTTGACTATACTTACAATCATAACTGCATTTGTAACTTAACTGCTTCATTATGGAACTAGATAATATTATGCAATTATGAAGACATGTTCTGATCAGCATAGTCAGACTTAGGACAGAACAATGACAGAAACAGATCCCAAATTAGTTATGATTAAGGTCCCTCTGATTTCAGTGGAACTGCTTTAAAATTGACTGAGGTTTGATCCAGTTTATATTAAAAATGTACCATGTTAAGTTTTCTCCTTTGTAATATGTGTTCTTTTATTATTTCTCTACTCTCTCATCCATCCATCAGATGTATATCACACTTTTTTCTTACAACATACTCAGAGTGGCTTACATAATTTCACATTAAGATTGAGTTCTATTCCAGTGTAATCATGGGGAAATGGTAGTCTTGTCTTAATTTTCTTTCGATCGGTTTCAAAGTCAACTTGGCATACAATGATCCAAACCTATAGGATATTTTGAATAGAGGGAGGAGGGTAAGCAGCAATTCCACTTGTGGCAAATCATGTGGACATGACTCCTTTTAAACAAAGAATGCATTTTGAAGAATGCATAAAATGCATAGTTTACGTATTCAAAGTTGCAGGAAAAAAATGCCAAAAATGGGAACACATTGATCTTGGGAGAATATAGGCGTAGTTGAACAGTAATGGTTTTCCCAACTGCAGGAAGAGCTAGGTTGATCATTCACGTTCGAACTTAAAACCCATTTTTTGCCCCATTTTTCCATTCCACTTACAAGCAGGTGAGAAGCATGCATGCAGTTTCCTTCCATGACATCTTCATATAATTTTAACCATCCAAAGAATCACAGAGCACATTGATGAAAAAGGAGGACAAGGAGAGCTTGGCAACATACAAAGAGATTGAAGAACTAGAAGGATTCTGATGAGTGATTCTCATGATTCTTATTCTCCTCCTCCCCTGATGACCTAGGCACAGCCTCTATCTGTGTGCAGTGAAAGCTGCAATCCTGGTTCTAGGAAGAAGGTCAAGGAAGGGGAACCATTTTGCTGCTATGATTGCATCCCATGTCCCATAGGGATGATTTCAGGCAAGAAGGGTAGGCATTAGAATTTACATTTATTCTAATGTGATAAGGCCAAGAACAAGTATATAAATTATCTTTCTTCAGGGATCCAAATGTGATTGAATGCAGTCAGGTGAACGATGTCGAATAATGGGGGAGTAGGTTGGCTTGTGTGAGCAGGTGTGTGATGGTTTGTCCTGTGGTTTGAAATGACCCTATGCAGTGAATGCTAAATGTTCAGGTAGGGTGGCTGTTTCTTGACCATTTAAACATATGTTCTTGGAGATTGGCCTTGAACACTACATAGGTTCTTCCATTGATGCTAAAGATCATAACTGATGAACACTGAATAATGAGCAGACTCTAGTCACAGTCAGTACATTTCTTCTATCACAGATGTATTATCCTAAATCTATGTTTTCAAAGATCTTTCTTTAGTTCTACAATTCCCTACATCCCTTAAATGAAGTCCAGTCTGTTTCTGAGCAGACTTACTCAGAAACAATTCCCATTCAGTGCAATTAGGCTTGCTCTAAAGTCAAGAATATGCAAGATCTTGTTAATTGCCTAGAGCATTCTCTGCCTGTGTTTGTTTGCAAAACCAATCAGGTTCTTTCAGGTTTATGGCTGCAAATGAAATGGATACTTCAGATATGTATACAAAGCCCCACACAATTTTTTGCTTGGTACTGCATTCTTAGGCATTTCTTAGAATTGCCATGTCTAGGCATGCATGAGAGCTTTATTTCAGTTTATTTTTTATACGTGCTTCTCAACTGTTACAGCTGTGGAGGCATTGGGCTGAATCCTTTTTAGTGGGAGTGACACTTTGTCCCCACTGCCCAAACTAGGTTTCCCCATAAAATGCCCTGAGGTGGAGCTTCAAGGCACCTGATTCCCTCAGGGATTGCTGGGTTTTCTTCATAAGAATGGGCAGGAAGGGACCATGGAATGGTACATGCTGAGATGGGCTTAATTTCTCACCATAGTCTTGCTGAGCCAGTAGGTGAGCTGCAAGGGGGGAGGGGGAGATCAGCCAGACCTTGAACTGCATTCCATTATTGCATTCTGACCCTGGGCCATGGAGGCTGTAGCCAATAAAAATGATGCCCTGTTTCATCCAAATAAGCCAATTCAGTGTTATTCCTGATTCCTACATACGTATATGTCATGTTGATACTGCAGCTGTAAACCCAAATGTACAAATGCATCTATCCAGCAGGGATGATGGCACTCTGTTTACTTCATGAAAATCTGGGTCTGAAATGTCTGTGTATTTAGGCAAGTAAGTGCTGAATTAGGGTTCCTCCACCCCGCCATCCACACCTCATCCTATGAAAGACTTCATCCTCAACAGCCCTATGGCAAGCAAACACAATAAGCTTCCTCATGGACAAAACAGCTACTGAATTTGGCTCATGGAGATGGGTGAAAATTTCTTTTGAATTGAGTTGTGATTGCATATGAGCAGTTTCTTCAAGCTCAGAGTGGAAAACACTAGAGATTTTCAAAACATGGGGGTAATGAAATTATGGATTCCCTAATTTCACTAGAAAACAATATAGCTGAGAAACTGATATGCCCTGTTGGTAAGACCTGTAGGATGCATGAGAACATGTATGTATTCATTTTTCCTCAGATATGAATTACTGTTGTTCATGTGGATATCAAAAGTACCCTAGCAAGCACCAGGATTTCTGTATTCCCAAGTCAGTGAACTTCTTTTCTTATGAAGAAACTTTGGGCATCATTTTAACCTTTTTCATTATTCTCTCCTGCTTGATCACGGCTCTGGTGCTAGGAATGTTTTGGAAGCATCACGAGACACCCATCGTCAAAGCCAATAACCGGCAGCTCACCTATTCTCTCCTCGTCTCCCTCCTGCTCTGCTTCCTTTGCGCACTGCTCTTCATCGGCCGGCCACACCAGGTGACGTGCCTCCTGCGACAAACTGCTTTTGGCATCATCTTCTCAGTGGCCGTTTCTTGCGTGCTCACAAAGACAGTCATGGTGGTTTTGGCCTTCAGAGCCACCAAACCAGGATGCACAATGAGGAAGTGGATGGGGAAGACACTGACCAACACCCTCCTTCTTTCCTGCAGCCTTCTTCAGGCAGCCATCTGTCTTGCCTGGTTGGCAACTTCTCCTCCTTTTCCAGATCTTGACATGCATTCAGTGGCTGAAGAAATCATCCTGGAATGTAATGAGGGATCCATAACCATGTTTTACTGTGCCCTGGGCTATCTGGGCTTCCTGGCAATGGTCAGCTTCATCGTAGCTTTCCTTGCCCGGAAGCTCCCAGACAGTTTCAATGAGGCCAAGTTCATCACTTTCAGTATGCTGGTCTTTTGCAGTGTGTGGTTATCCTTTGTGCCTTCCTACCTGAGCACCAAAGGGAAATACTTGGTGACTGTAGAGATCTTTTCTATCTTAGCCTCTAGTTCTGGCCTGCTGGGTTGCATCTTCTTCCCCAAATGCTACATCATTTTGCTGAGACCCGAGTTGAACAAGAAGGAACATCTAATAAGGAGAACAGCTTGACAAATGCAGCTGTCTGTACATTTTTCTGCAGTTTACAGTTCATCTGTGTGGACATTTTTTGTGGTTTTTATTTTTTAATTTTTTTGTGCAGACAATTTGTCTGCAGATTTGTACAGACAATTTGTCTTTACAATAACATCTCATTATTCCTAAAGTTCTTCAGTTTCTTCTTACTTTAGACAAAGCTTCACTGAAATACATGGCTTGACTCTTTGGAATATCATGCAGGTGGACTGAAAAGAGTCCCTCAAATGCAAATCAAAAATGACATAGCATTCCTATTTCCTGGAAGTACTTCATTGTGGAATTGAAGTTGTACTTACATGGTCTTTGAGCAAAGCTGTTTTCTTCCAAAACCAAAACAAAATGATGACATATTAAGCCCTTAAAGCACCTTGTATGTGTGGTTAAGCATAAGGCTTGTGGGAGGTGAGCAGTTTGAGGGGTTCTAACATTAAACAGATGTCATTTTGCTGAGAAAGAAGATATAGGGGTCTTGTGGAATTTCTTTGTTGGAAGGTTTATTTATGCGAAGCTCAAGATGAGTGTCTACAGCATCCGTAGTCCAACAAACTTTTGGGCTCCCCTCAGCTACTTCTTGGAGTTCTTTTCCAGAATTCCCAAATCAACTCTCTTACTCCTCTTCTGTTCAAACTCTCCAGCTGTGTTTCCTACTACCTGTCTGGACTAGTAGAAGAAGTTCTACCATTCAAATTAGAAGAAAAACCGCCTATTCAAGTGCTACAGAATTTAGTAAAAGGTGATTATCAAATAAAAGATTGTTATGAAGACATTCTGAAAGGGTAGTTGTAGTAGAGCAACTTTTTATTTATTTATTTATTTATTTGGAAATTTATAGGCCGCCCCTTGCCACAAGCCTCGGGGTGGCTCACAACAATAACTTGAATGAATAAATGATTTTACATTAAGTAGCATTTATCTCCTGATCCTGGTTGAGGTAGCACTTTTATTCTTGTATTTTTAAATATGTTTATCATTAGTATGTTATTTGTATTGTTTTATATTTGTGTAATTATGGGTTTTGTTTTTGTTAAAATGAAATTAAATGAAATAATAAAGATAGAATATGAGAGGGAAGATAGACTCCTTCATCACTTTGTGAACAGAGGCACTGAGTTACAAGGGGTCCCTGAAGAACAGTCCAGTATGACCCCAGCCACACAGCAGTAATAAAGACAAGACCATCCACTGCCCCGTAGAATGTGGGTCTATTGTATTTGTATGTGTGTATGTCCTTATGTGTAGTGCATGTGTTTCTGTGAATGTTTGTGGGTGATGTTCAAGTTTCCACCTGAACATTTACACAGCAAACTCCATCAAGGTTTCTTTAAGCCAAAATAACATGCATAGGCATCTCATCCCAACCACAATAGTACTCAATGACAATGCAATGTATGACTTCAGCAAAAATGAGGGACAATGCATTAGTAATCCAGGGAGGTGATTCCCAGACACTTCGCGCTGGGCTAAGCCTTCAAAAATGGAATCAGCAGATTTAACCTGAAAATAAGTGAGAAGGAAGTGCATTTTGAAGCATGGGAGTTGTCAGTCAAAGGGGACCTAATCATGGTGAACTGTTTTGCTCATCTCCTGCTTTTCCTTCACTTCTCTATGTCTGCCTTTTCTTATTAAAAATGCTTCCTGATGATATTCTTACTTGATGCAACTCTGGTTCAGTGCTGTATTGGTTGCATGCTTGCATAAGAGGTATTATCCAAACATAAATGCCATTGGAAATCTCTTGGTGGCGGACTGCCCAGCAGTATGGACCAAGAGCCATCCATGGCTAATTTTCCCCTTTCCACCATAGTCTCTAGATGTGCAACACATGGCTTCTTATCTGGCTCCTTCCAACTTGTGCAAACTTTGCAGGCAATTTCAGTTCCAGCTTTTTTCAGCTAGTCTGCATCTCTTCAGGAAAGGCAACTCTTCACAGCAAAAAGAAGCATAATTAAACACAAAGCTGCATAAGAGTAGTGACTTCACTTTTGCCAGGCCATAGGTACTTAAGAAGAGCAGTGTGGATTCATTCAAGGAACCTCTCTAGTGAAGCATCTGGTTTCCTCCAGTGGCCAGCCAACTACACATGGAACCCCAGAGAAGGCCAGGAGAGTAGAGCAGCTGTGATGACTTTGCCAAGCAGGAGAAAATTGCTCAGATCGTCACGAGCTGGACTCCACTAGTAACTCAGAGCCTTCAGGGGAGGAATCAATGTTGCCGTCTGGTCCTAAATTGTTGGATAAGTTTCAGTTATTGCGGTCTGATGATGTGGACAAGGTGCTTGGACAAGTACGTCCCACCACCTGCTTATTGGACCCTTGCCCATCTTGCTAAGTTAACAAAGCCAAGCACAGGATAGGGACCTGAATCCTGGAGGTTGTCAACACCTCTCTGAGGGATGGCTGGGTACCTGCCTCTTTAAAGGAAGCAGTAGTCCAGCCAGTTCTGAAGAAGGCATCCCTGGATCCAGAGATGGCCACCAATTATAAACCGGTGGCCAACATCCCGTTCTTGGGCAAGGTGTTAGAGCAGGTGGTGGCGGGACAACTCCAAGCATTCTTGGATGAAACTGATTATCTGGACCCATTTCAGTCCAGCTTCAGACCCGGTTATGGTACTGAATCTGTCTTGGTCACCCTGTATGGTGACCTGTGCAGGGAGAGAGAATGGGGAAGTGCATCCCTGTTGGTTCTCCTGGACCTCTCAGCGGCTTTCGATACCATTGACCATGGTATCCTTCTGGATAGGCTAGCGGGATTGGGGGTTAGGGGCACTGCTTTGCAGTGGTTCCGCTCCTATCTCAAAGGCCAATTCCAGAAGGTGGTGCTGGGGGACTGTGGCTCTGCGCCATGGCAGCTATGCCATGGAGTTCCGCAGGGCTCTATTTTGCCCCCCTTGCTATTTAACATCTACATGAAACCACTGGGAGAAGTCATTAGGAGGTGTGGGCTGCGGAATCATCAGTATGCTGATGATACCCAGCTCTACCTCTCTTTCTCAACTGATCCCGGTGAGGCAGTGGCTGTACTGAACCGGTGCCTGGCTGAGGTAATGGGATGGATGAAGGCCAACAAACGGAAGCTCAATCCAGACAAGACGGAGATCCTGTTGGTGGGCGGTTTGGACTCTGGGGTGGGGAACCTGGACCTTGTCCTGAATGGGGTAGCACTCCCTCTGAAGGACAGGGTCCGCAGCTTGGGGGTGCTCCTCAACCCGAAGCTGACCTTGGAAGTTCAAGTGTCAGCCGTGGCGAGGAGCACTTTCCATCAGCTTCGGCTGATCTATCAGCTGCATCCCTACCTGGAGGACGATTGCCTGGTGACAGTGATGCATGCATTGGTCACTTCCCGATTAGACTTCTGTAACGCGCTCTACATGGGGCTGCCCCTGAAGATGGTCTGGATACTTCAATTGGTGCAAAATAGATCTGCCAGGTTGCTGACGGGGACGGGGCGTTGTTCTCATATAACCCCAGTCCTTTGTCAGCTTCACTGACTCCCCATTGAAGTCCGGGCCCAATTCAAGGTGCTGGTGCTTACCTATAAAGCCCTTAACAGCTTGGAACCTAGGTACCTGAAGGAGCACCTCCGTCCATAGTTGATCTCCCGCCCTCTAAGATCGGTGGCAGAGGCCCTTCTCTGGGAACCCTCTGTGAAGGAAATTAGGTGGGTGAGTACCCGGAGGAGGGCCTTCTCTGCAGTGGCACCCCATCTTGTGGAATGCCCTCCCCAGAGAGGTCTGCCTGGTGCTGTCATTATTTGCTTTTTGGTGCCAGGCCAAGACCTTTTTATTTAAATGTTATTTTAATTGATTGTTAAATTATTTATTGCTTTTATCTTATTCAGGGATGTTTCCAATTCTGTATATTTTTGTATAATGTTATTTATTTGTTGGAAGTTGCCCCGAGGCTTATGCGAATGGGGTGGCATACAAGTACTCCAAATAAATAAATAAATAATCCAGTTGACCTGTCACAGGAGTTCACACAGGGTTCACTACTCTCCTTTCCTCCCTTCTCCCTCCTGGAAAGGAAATACAACATGGTTGTGGCTCTCTGGCTAAGTGGTCTTCCTTGGGTTAGCTTAAGTGGAGTGATGGGAGCACTCTTTGTAACAAACTGCACAACCTGGGCTGGGGACAACATGTCACTTGCCCAGGTTTGTCTACACAGATTGGAAGCTGCTTTCCAGGGTTTCAGGCAGGGTTGTTTCTTCTCTTTCCCTCGAAATGTTGGCGATTGAACTAGGATCTTCTGCAGCCTTTTCCTAGCCTGGGTTGGAGGACCTTCAGTGCCAGGATAAAGCAGGCTTCTTCAAATTAAATTGAATTTAAAGTCAATGAATAGTTTACATCAAATGGCAAAGATGGAAAATGGGACAATGACATAGAGCTTAAGCTGCAGAACTTGTCCTGAAGAAGGTAACCAAATGCCTCATAGTCCCACCTGCATAGTAATGTAGCCAGATGTAGTATGGCAGAGGCCAGATCCTTTATCTCAGATACACTCTCCATATGTTCAAAAACATGGATGTTTTTTGTTGTTATTGTATAGCCTAAAGTTAGGCCTCCACAGTAAAACTGGGTTTTAGAGCTAACCATTGTTAGTTTTGCTGTTGTTGCTGCTGTTGCTGCTTTTTTAGGGGAGGGTCCTCAGGTTTTGTTCCACAGATTCTGATCCTGAGATGGTTCTTTTAGCCTTTCCTGATTAGTTCTCTATATTCTTGCATTCATAATTAATTTTTGTTGAACTGTAGGAATCACACCACAAACTGGAAATGAAATGATCTGCTCCACCTTTGGTAACAAGTTTATGCATTAAGAAGATGGATTTATTTCTTCAGAGTTGTTAGAATTGATGAGGAAACCCCAAAATATATGACAAAGAGATCCCAAAGTTCAAACTTCCTGTGTAACCCCCCACCACCACCACCACACACAACTTGGCCTGCCTGCATAAGCAACTTGCAATAAGAAGTTTGCATAAAGAAAAACAAACTGTTTGCTAGAGAGTGTTTGAAATAAGAAGTGTGTGCTCAAGCATTTCCTCTGGTTACCTTAAGATAAGTATATGGGCCACACTGGACCATGCTGTTTTGCTTAAGATAAGAAAACTGTGCCAGACAACCAGAGTAGAAAAATCCTCTCACCATCATAATTTAATTTAATCTATTTCATTGGTCTACAAAACCATGTGATACATGACTTCTGACCATGTCATACTTTGTTTACTATGCATTATGAAAAAGGACTTGGCTTAGGTTAATTTATTTGCCATTTATTTGCAAATGCATTCCGAACTTCATACCACCTGTCATACTTCTCATTGGACTCAAGCATTTCAAGTCATTAACCAGTCTACATTCGGACATCAAAATCACAAATGCTGCAGGATGAGAAACAGCAACAAAAGGTGGTGAGTCAAATGAGAGTGCTTTGTTTAGTTTAGTCCAGTTTTATTTGATCATTCCCAAGGTAGATAGCTGCAGCAAACTTGAATGATCAACTAGGAACCTATACTTAACTTAACTTGGAATCTTTTTGAAACTGATATCTGAAAATATAAGCAATATGGTAGATCAAGAGGGCTTGCACTTTCCAGAGGAGACAGGAATGGCAAACTGTTTCCAAGGATATGAAACTGTTTGAGGAAGACCTGTGTGCATTTGTGAGTTGTGAGTTGTGGCTGATTGTAGGGCTTCTGCAGGACTCCTTCATATGCATCAGTGTTCTGGTCCCTCAATCAATTGCAGTACGTTTCAGCAGCCATTTGGAAAGATGGTGCTATTACCTTCGCATACTTCTCTGAGCAATGAGACATGCCAGTGGTGGAGTGTTTGTACAGTGAGTTAGGAATAGATCAAACTTACCAGTTTTGCATTCAGCAGGAGTAGTAGTTGCAGGAGTAGTTTTCATTGTTAAACTCAAAGATTTTCCCCATCCAAAAAAGGAAGGAATTTGTGTTTATATTTTGTATGGATGAATTAGCTTATTGAGGCCCTTCTCTGCAAGACAGCTTGTTCTGTTATGTAACTTCTCAGTGGCACTATGACATTGTGGAATAACACACATACACAACCTGAAAAAACTTTTTCCACTCCCCATCCCTCCTTTCATCACAGTATTTACTGTCTACTTATATAAACCCCACTAAGTCCATTATCTGGCATTGTTGTTGTTGTTGTTGTTAGTCGTGAAGTCGTGTCCGACCCATCGCGATCCCATGGACAACATTCCTCCAGGCCCTCCTGTCCTCCATCCCCCAGAGTCCACTCAAGCTCACACCAACCACCTCAGTGACTCCATCCAGCCACCTCATCCTCTGCCATCACCTTCTTCTTTTGCCATCCATTGTTCCCAGCATTAGACTCTTCTTCAGGGAGTTCTTCCTTCTCATTAGGTGGCCAAAGTATTTGAGTTTCATCTTCACTATCTGGCCTTCTAAAGAGCAGTCAGGGTTGATCTCCTCTAGGACTGACCGGTTTGATCACCTTGCGGTCCAAGGGACTTGCAGGAGTCTCCGCCAGCACCACAATTCAAAGGCTTCAATCCTTTTGTGCTCAGCCTTCCTTATGGTCCAGCTTTCACAGCCATACATTGCAACTGGGAAAACCATAGCCTTGACTATAAGCACTTGTGTTGGCAGGGTGATGTCTCTGCTTTTTAGTATGCTGTCTAGATTTGCCATAGCTTTCCTTCCCAGGAGCAAGTGTCTTTTAATTTCTTGGCTGCAGTCCCCATGTGCGGTGATCTTGGAGCCCAGGAAAATACAATCTGTCACTACCTCCATTTCTTCCCCATCTATTTGCCAGGAAGTGAGAGAACTGGATGCCATGATCTTAGTTTTCTTAATGTTGAGTTTCAAATTACAGCCCTATAGTAAAGGATTATATGCTTGCAAAATTCACCCCTCTCAGCTGTAAAAGAACTTGGACGAGTCTGAGTCTAACCCATCTGGATCATGTCTTTTCCAGAAGATGTCAAAACCTCAGGAGCAATTAGGGCAGAAATTTCAGCTTTTGCATCTAGATCAGCAAGAACATTTCTTCCTCAGTGAGGATGCCCTGTGCTGCTGCTTGAAACAGGAGCATGTGAAGAATGCCTTTGTGTGCCATATCTCCATCTTTGGTAAGCAGTGCCTTGGCAAATCCTTCCTGATGAATCATTTTCTGCAGTGATACCAAAATATGGTAGGCATGAATACATCTGACTGTATATGTTTTGTTAGACCTTGAAATTGGGTAGATCAGACAATATTTCATTCCCAATCTATTCATGAGAGAGACTGTAAATGTCTCAGAGGGGAGGACAAGCATTCTCTTCTCCCCTTCCACAAATACAGACTGAATTAAAGAGTGGAAACACCTGTAGCACATCACCTGTGCATCTTCTTGCCCTTTTAGGAGCATGCTGCTGGTTAGACCCAGTGGTCTTCTGATCCCTTCCAGCTCTACTATTCTATGAAAGAAAAGCATTTCTACATATCTTCATATCTTCTACATATATATGTAGAATGACTACATATCTTCAGAACGCCAGCTCAGCTGATAGTGATAGGAACTATAGTCCAGTACGTCTTGAGAGTACTTGGTTGTCCACCTGATCATACGGCTTAGACAGATATTCCTTGTTAGTACTCCATGAAGCATAATTTGCCCTTAGTATAATTTCTTCATGAAACCTTAACTGTAACCCTATATTATATATCTAACCACTGCATTGGACAAGGCCTTTATTTTGCCAATTTCATTCATGATGTAAAGGGGATGTGCAAGGAATCTGTCTTGGGTGGAGAATTCATTTGATTCTCTTGTCTTGGTTGCCCAGAGTGAGAGCACACCTGGAGAGCACACCTGGATTCATGGGATGCTTGCCAGAAGTTTGCCACTGACATCAGTGAGCTGGGAAGGTTAGCCAATGCGAATGGTGACTGGCAAACCCATGCCCTATACCTCCACCAAGTTCTGGTTGAGCAATCAGCAACCTTCTTTGGCATTAGCAGCAGCAGTCCAAAAGAGCAACTGTAGCTGGCATGCAAGAGGAACACTGTTTGCACAGCACTGTGTGTGTGTGTGCGGGGGTGCTATCCTGGCAGGCACTCAGTAGCAGGATACCCACTAGGGATGCAGTCTCACCACCACAGCGCAAGCAGCATCTCTCTTCCCTGAGTTTTTGAAGACTTCATCCTTGCTCAGCATTCTTTGGAAGATAGGGCCAAGCCCAAGAGGAAGCCTGTGGATGCATGGAGGGACAGATTCAAGGTAAGGTGTGGAACCTGCTTCCCAGAGAGGACACTATATTCTTTTCAGCATCAGGCCAAAACATTTTTATTTTCCCATTATTACAAGAGCTAATTCTTATTTTAATCAGGCTTTTATTATAGATGTGATGCTATATCTTTGTGGTTGAACTGTCCTGAGACTTTTATGTACAGGGCAGGATACAAAATTTATAAATAAAGAAATAAAGAATAAAGTTGGAATCCTAACCCCCTCCCTAACACAAAGCCTTTTGCCCATGTCACTATTCTGTGTTTGATTGCAAGTGAAATAAAGTAAATAAATGAACTCCTGTGATAAAGAAAGAACACGTCCATTCTGTTAAGAAACGTATTTAAGAACTAAGAAAGGGGAAAGTCCTGAAGCAATGATGGCATGCTATTTTCTCCCCAGCACCACTCACTCAACAGGTATCTATTGTGTCAAGCTTGCAGGCTCCTAAAATCTCCTAAATCTCTTTCCTTTGAGACTCCTATTGCAAAGTCTCACCATCCTGGTGCTCAAAGTCTTTCTTGCATATCTTTCTTGCTGTCAGCTAGCTGGTGATGAATTGTGGATTGGCCTGGAAGATGAGCCACTGGAAGGATTTGAATGGGCACCAGGACATGAATGTACTATCAAGGGGGTGTGGATATGGACACAGCCATTTTGGGTCTCCAGTGAACATGGAAAGGTAAGAATTTAGGGGAACAATCTGTGAAGATGATAGGGAAAGAACAGCAGGAATGCAGTTTAGGAAAAGTAATCTATTCTACCTGAGAAGGTTAGGAGAGGAACAGCAGCAGAAATATCCACTGCTGAGTTCTTTATTCCTTGCTGACAAATTCCTGAGGACTAGCTGTGGTAGTCTTTTAGACACACACACCTATATATACACACATACTTCTGTACACTTCATGACATGTTGAAAATTACAGGTTTAATCTTATGGTCCTGTAAGTGTTGTACAAAGGAGTGTGGGATAGAGTAAATTGTGGATGCAGACCTTGAAGATGAGCAATGGGGTTGGGCCTGCCCCAGTTTGGCTTCCATGAAAGTGGGCTTTTCTGGTTGGGGAAATCCCACACAATGAAACTTGGCCAGCCTGGATGCAGGAGCAACAGAGACTTGACTGGCTCTGCCCTTTCTTTACCATCCACACCAACTTTCCCA
Organism: Varanus salvator macromaculatus; assembly: GCA_023646645.1. Taxonomy (NCBI): domain Eukaryota; kingdom Metazoa; phylum Chordata; class Lepidosauria; order Squamata; family Varanidae; genus Varanus; species Varanus salvator. The sequence goes on from JAIXND010000782.1 coordinate 197,250, forward strand.
CAGAGAGGAGAAATATCAGAATGAGCAAAGCAGAGGAAGTCTCAGCTCAGCGTGGATATGTCACAGTGCCTAACTCCCCTTATTGTCACTACTATCTCCAGTCACAGACTGGAAGGAGTGGTGGAGGAATGCCCTTGAGGGGATTTCCTCAGGGAGTGGGGCTTGGAGACTATGCTCCACCTCCTCGAGGAAACCTAGACTGGCCTTTGGTGCACCAGAATGCAGAAGCATCCAAGGAGACCTTGCCATTTTGCTGTTGCTGCTTCAGCACCAAGGCGAGCAAGAGAGAGACCTTCCAGAGACATGCCAGGGGAGACTGAGGAAGGCTTTGAGTTCAAAGCTACTCAGGTCATCCAGCCCTTCCTGGCATGAGCCTGACACTGTTCAAAAATTGTAGTTCCTCTACCATGACTTTTGACCCTTCTCCAAGAGCAAAACTACATGTTACCTTGACAACACAAAATGTATCTGAGGCTTTCCTTTGTTTTCTACTCTAGTGGAAGCATTCACAATCCCAATATGGATTAGGAAGAGTGTGCTTCAGAAGAGGAGAGTCCAACTTCTCACCCTCACATTTAATTCCTCACATTCCCCATGCAGGAAGGGGGCGGGGGTTAGGAAAAAGAAATCAAATCTGCTTTGGGGTATGTTCATGGTGGAGGGGGGAGATTTTCACTTTCACTGTGTGTGCACACATGTATGCATGTGCATATGTGTGTATGCACATGTGTGGTCTAGTCTTCAGGGCTAAAATAGTGTTCTGCTCCTGGTGGAAATTGCACTTTGGAGCCCTGAAGAGCAAGAGAGGTTAAGCTTTCCCTTCTCCCACTGATCCCATCCTCACATGGCATGTTCACACACACACAAGTGCACTTATTACCAAAAAATATTCCCACCCTGATATAAATCTATCCCCCAAGTGGCCCTCACCACATTTCAGAATTTGTATGACCGCTTCTCTTGCATGTTCTACCCCTCAGCTCACACCAGTTGGAGTCATGAGAGCTTAGGATGAGAGACCAAGCCTCTTGGCCAAACCCAACTCTCCTCTCTTCCACTATCATTATTTATTTATTTATTTATTTAGACAGCTTATATGCTGCCCTCTTTGCATAAGCCTCGGGGTGGCTTACATATCTTCAGTTGTTGACTCAGGTAAAAGGAGGAGTGGAAACATTGTTTTGAATTTAAAGGTGACAGATAAATTTAGAGAAACATTGTAGAAGGCTTTTGGTGTTCTCAGTTGGTAAAATCTAGTTCCCTTTGTCTCCTTTTCATTCTTGGATGCAGAAGCTGGATTGTCAGTCTACCAAGCACTCACAAGCCCAGAAAGCTCTCAGAAGAAACAGCACCCACTGTTTTATCCTGCCCCATCCTGGTATGATAATTATGAAATCATCTAAGGGCTCCATTAGAGGCAAGTGCTCCCTTCCATGATCATTTCCACAGGATGATCCTCTAGATGGCTGCATGTCTTAATATCCTCATCTACTTTGTTGTCTGTTTCATTCATTTTGTTTCTATACTACCCAACAGCTGAAACTGTCTGGGCAGTTCATGAAAATTACAAACTGCAAAATAAATAGTATAAGCAGGACCAGAAGCAGAAAGTTGAAGGCTTACAGTAAGATACTACTTAAACCAACTGACATAAATGCTCTGGCATTAGAATCTCTGTCACTGTCTTTTAACTGGGAGGGATATCCTCCTCCTCCTCCTTCTCCACATCATCATCATCATTGATGATATGATAATGATGATTAATATTATTAATTATAGAATACAATAAAATAATTATTAATAGTATTAGAATGAGAATAATCCTAATAATGATCATGATAATTTAAGTTCCTTAAATTGGCCTTTAGATGACTGCCAGGGTTTCCTTTCAAGTCCACTTGAAAAAATCTATTGAATTGCTGTCTCTCTTCTTCAAAGGTTTTTCCTAATTGAACAGCAATCTGGCTGCTCCTTTTAATTTTCAAATGGCTAAAATAGTAAATATTTAGTGAGATCACTTGTTAATTCTAGTTGGAGCTTATTGATATGATATTACAGAATTTTTATGACCAGAGATTCCACCTAGAAACCCACATGACCAGGGGTCTGCAACCTGCAGCTCCGGAGCCACACATGGCTCTTGAACTCCTCTGCTGCAGCTCCGTCACTCAAAACATGTGCTGGCACAGCTGCTGATCTTCTCAGAGCTCCACTCAAGAACGCAGTGCTAGCAAGTTAAGTAAATCAGCTAGTTAAGTAAATTGCTACATTCCTCTGCTAAACAAGCTTCCTGCAGGCTCTCATGTTACAAAAAATGCTGCTGAAAGGATTCTCTTTGTCCCAATGTAATCTCATTCATCTGAATGTTAAAAGCTGCACTTGGGACCTGTCACAATTCACAGCACTTGACTGTTTATCTGCTAATCAGTCACTAAATGCACCTATATCTCCTGCACAGCTGCCAATCTGTGGACCTTTATGCCTGTGCCAATTTACTGAGCTCCCCCCCCCCGCCCTGTAGGCCAACCATGGATAAATCAAAGAAAAGTTTCTGAAGAAAACCAAACGTTTAATGGTACGTGGGTAGATTCATTTGCTTTTACTGCTGACAAACTTATGGGGTTTGCTGTTTAATGCATGCAGCCCTTTAGCACTGACTTTGACTCTTCAGGAAGCTGTTCTCCTATTCAAAATATATGAAAGGAGTCCTACTAGTTTATAATGTAAGATTAAAAATAACAGTTTTTAGTGACTGAACAAGAGCTGCAGCTAAATCATAATGAAGATATACATAGCATTAAGGTAAAAAACAATATATGCAGTGTTATCTTCATTTTAGATGTCAAAAGGGTTTTGCGGCTCCCGGTGTTTTCTTTTGTGTAAGAAACAGGTCCAAATGGCTCTTTGAGTGTTAAAGGTTGCCGAGCCCTGTACATGACCATCCAACACATGCTCATAAACCTCATTTATGCAGCAGAATGTCTGAAATGACTCAAATGACTATGAGTAGGACCAGGATCCTTCAGAACTGAAGTAATATGGCACCTGATACCTCAAAACTCTCCAGCCATCTTTTGTTTGGATTTCCAGTCCACTTTGTAATGAAGAGAACAAACCCAGGGTCCCTAAAATGCAATTGGGGGTCCACTGGATACATTGGATTCCCAGTTCCAAGGTCAGAAACAGAATTCCAACCTCAAAAAAAGGAAAAAGCTCTGATATAATGTTAATAATTAATATTTATGAAAATAATTATTTTATGAAACAGTGAAATCTGAACCATGAAGGTGTTCAGGCATACTTTATTTCTCTTCTTCTATGTGTACTGTCTGTAAGTATTCCTGAATTATATGATGGTATTTTTTTTCAGACATGGAAAAAAAACTTTATGAAACACATCCAGATCACCTGGATGCCATATAAAAAAGACCAGAAAGGAATGTTCCTCACAGGGAAGCAATTTGCAAACAAGATAAAGGTGGGAGATATCAGATGTTCTTATAAACATAGACTAAGCAAGGAAAATTAAACCTTTTAAATTACAGTCCTTGTAAGACACAGAGCCTCTGATCTTATAGAAAGTGACAAAGCTAGCTATACTCTGAGATCAAGAACAGAGAAGGAAAATATAATTTTCTGTTCTGAAAGTGAATGGCAACTTCTGCAGGTCTGAAATAATTTTGGCGAGAGTTAAGTTGAAACTAAATCCTCAGGGTCGGGGTCGGGGTCGGAGTTTCATGCTACTGCTCCCAAATTTTTGTAAGTCTTGGAGCTCACAAAGTAATGTTAGTTTTCTTGTTATATTATTCAATGGGATCCAATTGTGCAATGTTCTGAATTGGGGTGAAAATGAACATAGGGTGAGAGTCTTCAAAGGGATCTCATGATCTTGCCCAACCTTGTGCTCAGTGATGGCTCTGCAATCCAGAATGCAGTCACATCCTCTCAGTCCAGCTTTGCTACATACCACCTGTAAATGAGAGACTATCGCATCCCAAAGACTATCACTGTTGAAAATGTCTTATGGTCTGGAAGATCAACCTAATCATCCTAATATCTAGCAAAACTTCGCCTCCCTGCATCTTTCACCTGGTTCTAGTCCTGCATAGGCATTGAGAAACTTGTCAATTTTGGTTTCCTCATTTCTCATGTTCCCAGTCTGAAATTCAGTACATGAATTTCATGACATTCATCCTGAATTTTAGGAAGGTTAAATAAAAATTATAAATAGATGAATGAATTAATGAATTAATGAATGAAAATAAATAAAATAAAAGCTCACTGCCTTTTCAAACACATGTTTTACAGAATACATGCATATGTGTAAGCTGCATTCAGAAAAAAATGTGCTACTAGTGGGAACACAATTGGTACTAAATCATGCAATCAGAGTCTAATCCCTTTTTCTTCTTAGAAATTCTCAGTTTTCATGAAGAAATGTGAATTTGGCTTCTCCTCAGCCAGAAAGGTAATCACCTCCTTATTCTGTACCTGCCTTCTACCCTTCCAATGAATGAGTGACAATTTCAACAGGTGGCGCAGTGGTTTAAACCGCTGTGCTGCTGGGCTGGTTGATCGAAAGGTCGCCGGTTCGAATCTGCACACGGGGTGAGCTCCCGTGCGCCGTCCCAGCTCCTGCCAACCTTGCAGTTCGAAAGCATGCAAATGCAAGTAGATAAAAGGTACCACTTCGGTGGGCAGGTAACAGCGTTCCGTGCACTTCGGTGTTCAGTCATGCCGGCCACATGACCACGGAGACTGTCTGCGGACAAACGCTGGCTCCCTCGGCCAGGAAACGGAGATGAGCACCGCCCCCTAGAGTCAGGCATGACTGGACGTAACGTCAAGGGGAAACCTTTACCTTTACCTTTTTACTGGAGGTGGACACTAGGTTTGTCTGCTCATGGTGATTCTTCTGCTTACCTGTGTGTGGTAAGCAGAAGTGATTCTTCAACTGTCCTGACTTCTCCCTACAGTAGGGAATTTTCTAAAGACAGATGATTCATTAAACTGGCTGAACATTAAGTTTGTGTGGGTGTGCTTAGTGTCTGAAAGGGAGATGGCCCCAGAAACTTTTTGTAAACCATCCAGAATTCCATCGTGGAACAAGAAGGCATATTGACATCACTATCATCAACAAGTGCTATCGAGGATGTCTGTTATCAAAAGTGTATCTCCTGTGGATGGCAAAGAGGTTAGCTGACCCATCTGCCACTGCCAGGAAGAGTCTGTCTGCAAATTCAAGGAGGGGGGAGGTGTCAGCAAAAGCAAGGGAGCTCTGTGTCTCAGTCACCGTCTATGGTTCCATGACTACTACATTGACTTCCTCCATCTTTGCCTCTTTCAGCAACAAACTTGGAAGGCTCAAATGAGAAAATGAAGATCACATTTTTCCTTTTCCTTTCTACAGATGGCAATTTCCTGCACCATGTGGAATATGAAGGATGACATGAAGAAAGAACTTCACGAATCCATCAAGGAACAGGTAGGGCAGGAGGCATCTTCTGGGCCAGTGGCTCTCAGAGACATACTGATAGTCCAGGAGAGTGAGATGAGATGCTGAATGAGATGCTGTAGGGCCATATCATGTGAGGTGGGGGACTTGGCAGGGTTTGACTTGAATTCAAAGCGAGATGGCCAATTCAGAAATGCCTTTGTTCTGGGTCTTCTTGCTCTTGCCTTGTTCTGCTGTGCTATGATCATTCTCCTCTTCATTTCAGGAGCTCACCACACGTCCTCCATTTAAAAGCCTTAACGTCAAACCCTCTGTTATGGCACGCTGTCTTCATGAGAAGCAAAACAAGCTACTCACTTCATGTAAGCGACACTTCCAGGGTGACAGCACAAACTGGACAAAATGGGAAGAACTCCTTAATTCTTATTTGCATGATGATATTGAGAACTTTCTGGAAGAGTATGGCCATCGTTACATATTATACAAGGGTATTGAGACAGCTGCTGTGGGCACAGCAGCTCTGGGGCTAGCAGGGACTGGAATTGGAGCTGGTGTGGCAGCTGGCCTTGTGGCTGCTGAAATGGCTGTGTTAGGCACTGGGGCTACTTTTGCCATTACATCAGCAGCTGGAGGGGGCATCTTAGCAGGGATTGGGGCAGCAGCTGGAAATTGGATAGAATGCAGGAAAGGAGCACATAATGTTCAGGAAGCCCGGCTGGTAGAGATGCAAACTTTATCATCACAAAGCATGGATGACTCAGAATTTGAAGAAGATAATGAGATGACAGAGCTTATCCAATGATGATTTGAGAGGGCTTAATGTCTGTGGTGGGAAACTGACCACATTGTTGGATGCCTTGAGACATTTTGAAAGCAGTGTACCACTCAAAAGCTTTTTCTTCTTTTGCTCTTAGCCTTTTCTCTCTTTCATGTAAATAATGCAGAAAGCCTAGTTGTTCCTCCATTAGGTTAAGAACCTAAGCACCCAAAAATGAAGAAGATGCCAAGCAAAGGTAGTCCTATGGTCTCAAAGACCTGTTTTTTGCATTTCAGATGCCTAAGAACAGGGTTGTCCTATGGAAGGAAAGGAAAGGTGCTCAGAAACAACTTCCTGTTTCCTCCAGGTTGTGCCCCTCCTCTGCCTTTACACACCCACACCAGGGAGCACTCACTGGTCTTCTCTCTTTCACACTCTTGTTTAAAAACTGGCCATTCTTCCTCCCTCTTCTTTCCTCACACCACTGCTTCATATTTCAGCACTCTTTCTCTTTCTTTCCCTCTTCCCCACCACAACCATCCTGTCCTCTTTCAAAATCTAGTTTCACTTCCTCTCTTTTCAAACCTAAAAGTTAAACCCAGTCACAGGGAAATCCATTGTCTCTTATGCCCATCAGTGGGCCCTTTTTTAGTGCCTTATGAAGAGAGTGTTCCTAAGCATGTGCAGAGTGCCCTTCTATTGCATCAAGGCAGAGAATTCTGCAAAGGCTACAGAGCCAGCAGTTCTCAGATTACAGTAGACTCCTTGGCATCCAGCACCTTGTTCAGAAAAATAAACTCCCTGTTCCTTCTAAAGCATGGGACCTCAAACTATGGCCCAGGGGCCAGATCTGGCCTGCCATGCCCATTTATCTAGCCTGCCATGCCCATTTGGACCTGCTGCATGCATGCCTACACCCACACATGCCCATGCTGCCGCCCACCTCACCCCGCGTGCAGGGAGGCAGTTGTTTGCTCACTCAGAGAAAACAATCTCCAAGTGAGCAAGCTGCTGCCTCAAGTGCCTGTCTTGCACCACATGCCCTTCCCTGCCTCGCCTCACCTCCCCTCTCTGTGCGCCCTGCCCCTGCCTCAGCACGTGCACCCACACACCCTGTCCCCCATGCCAGCCCGTGCACCCCGCCGGCATCACCTTTCTGGCCTGTGCCCAGCACCAGCACCTTTCAACTGGCCCCCAGTAAAAAAGTTTGAGGACCCCTGTTCTAAAGTATGAAGAACACATACACAAACACATACACAAAGTAGAACATGCATTACCTCTCACCCGCCAGATACCCTCTGGGGAGCATGTAGGATTTTGGATGCATGTGTGGGTGGAGGCATGTGTCTAGACTGGAGGGAAAAGTTATGGGGAGGTGGCTTTCACTCCACCCACAGTAAAAAGAAGGGGTAGCAAGAGAAGGGCCATGATTTCCCCATACCAACAACGATGGCACACAATGACTCTCCCATCCTGTTCATGCCAGTTTACTTTCTGTGTGGACAAATATTAAAAAAAAGGAAATGCTTTACTCGTGCTTGCCCCATTGCTGCAGAGAAGACACAACCTTTGCTGCCAAGGAGTCATTCAAAGAAAGGCAAACTTTCCAGGATCCATTCTCCCTTCCTGATAAAAAGTATGGGCCCTCCAGGCCAGGAGTAAATTGTAGATAAGGCTGAGCCATAGTTACTGCATCCCTGTTCTTTGAGCACAGAAGTTTAGAAGCACTTTTGCCCTGGGGGCTAGAAAGTTCTCTGGGACTGGGTGGGGGTCAGGATACCAGTCTATTTTAGCTTCTTTTTCCTGTAACTAACAGGGCAATTAGACAACTAACAGAGCAACTCTGCTGCTAGACAGCTTCCGGGGGGGGGGGGGAATGGGATTGTCCATCTTCCTGGTTCAAGGAAGGCATCAGAGCTGGGGATTGGTACCCAGATCCCTCTCCTCACCTTATAGCTGCAGCTAAAAGAACCAGTCCAGCTGTTTCTCCAATGTGGTACAAGTGACCTCAGAGAAGAGACCATTGGGCATCAAAGGGTAGATGTCAATGGCAGCAAGATATGAAATATCCTGGTGGTACCTCAGCATGCTTCCCTCTTCCTCTGTCATACCACAGTTTGGTGGCCATCCAGCTCTGCTGCAGAGAGGGAGATCTCCAGGCCTCCAGAAAGTAAGGGCATGCATTTCCTCTCATGATAGTTATCTCTCTTTCTCCCTTCTGGGAAGATCAAGGGAACACATGGGCACAGGATGCTGATTATATGCTAGCACAATGCATGACATAGCACAGTAGCTTTATTGATTAGTCTTCACTTACAGTAGCTTTAGAGCAGCTTTCACTTTGTAACTGTGTGGAGGTCTGAACCAACAGGAACTTGCCTTCAGTCTGGACCTAAACTAGCAGTTCTGCTTTTGTCTTTATAGAATTGAATTTAGGCTCTGTGTGTGCATTAGAAGCTGATGAAGCCATACTCAGAGTGAAAATTGTGCTATGTGGAACACAATCTTTTCCTGTAAGCAGGAAGCTTGATCTGCAACTATATAAAATTTCCTTTTGATGGTCCTTGCATAACTGTGTACAAATTCAACATAAGTTTCGTTCAAGCAAGTGTTGTATCTTTATGTATGGAATAAACAGTTTAAATACACTATCAGGCCAGAAACTATTATTCCATACTCTGCTTTTCTTCCTTTTTCTTTCTTTTCTATTCCCCCTTTATCTTGGGCAGGGTAAAAGGGTAGGGGTGGGAAAGTGAGAAGAAATATGTAGGACATCTGGATGACATTCTGCAAGAAGGCCTCTAATTTCTTGTGTTGGGGCAGGGGAGAGAAACATCTTTAAGCTCCTCACAGTTTCCCCCTCAGATCACCATACATGATTGTTTCTTCTGTAGTTCAGATCTATGGGCTTATAATTCTTTTTCTGTATCCAAATTCAGATGTTTGCTTTTGGACTGGGGAAGATGACTTCCTTGCACTGTCATTGCCAGAGAAGCTATTTTTACCCCAAGAAATGTTACACAATATGTCAGCTCTTTCTATGGAATCTGGTAACCTGCAGTGCAGGGGGAAAGGGAAAAAGAGAAGGGGTTCCTTAAATCTCTGGCAGAAAGTCCTTCCATGAGCAGTGGAAGTGAGATCCTGAAAACAACTCCTGGCATCCATTTCTTGGGACAAGATATTCCAAGATACATTGTTTTGTGAGGTTCAACCAAATGTCTGTGGAACCGTCTGTTCTGATATAACAAACAAGTTTTATTTAGCTATTCAGCTGAGAATTTCTATGTATGAACTGATGGTTTTCTTCCCTTTAATTATCCCAAAGTCCATAATTAATTCTGCGACTTCTCAAAAGCCCCAGTGGAGTTTCAGTGACCAGCAGCATAAAGAATAGTGCTTGGTATTAAATGCATCCAGTGCATGTAAGAGCTGGTGCTGTGTATGACATTTGGAGAATTTGATTTTAGAAGGATGATTTGTGTTGATTGTTAGGATGTTGGGCATGAAGGTTGTGTTTCTGATACTCCTTCCGCTTGTGGAAGGCAAAGCTCACAAAATCAATTGCAGTGTCCATGATCCACAGCCCCCACTTCATAAATACTATCATTTTGGAAACTTGATCATTGGTGGGATTGTTTCTCAAACGATGATTGTTGTCAGTCCTATAGAATTCAATGAAGAACCTGTGCCACCAGTGTTTGGGGACCTTGCGTAAGGAGTTCATTTTTGCTTTTATCAATCATTTCTTTTTCCAGAGACATCATTCCTAGACCTACAACACAGTTAGTTTTGAAAAGTGACAGAAAAGTGACAGGATTAAAGAAGTTTCAAGGGGAAAAATATTCTAAACTGATGCTTTATGAAAATATGCTAGATTTCACCTCTGTTGATATGGAAGGAAAGCACTCTTCTTACTGACAGAAGTGGAAAATTTAGTTCTTGATTTCCATTCTTAATTGATTTTAGTGTTTTACACGGGAAATTTCTATATGCATCTTCAGAACCAATCATGCATTTTCAGTGCCAGTTTAGGAGCACTGTTTCTTGTAGGAAGGATTAAAACACTCACCTCTGTCCTTGTACCCAAATACCTTACATGTGTTTTTCAGGGGATACTGAACAGGGGAAAATGTCAATGGACAGGATGGCTGCCTGGCTAGTGCTCTCTCTCTCTCTCTCTCTCTCTCTCTCTCTCTCTCTCTCTCTCTCTCTCTCTCTCCTGCACCAGCCATCATCAGAGCAATTCCAAGGGAAATGACCCAGTAGTGATGGATCATGTAGCACTACTCTCTTAGTGTTTAGTGGCCCCTATCCAAATTAGGACTGCATGTACTAACATTAGCATGAGAACACAAATAAGCCGTGGCTACATAGTATACCATAGTATAATCTTTATTTGGCTTTCATCAGTAGTCCCTAATGAGTACAGTCTGGATTAATCACATGTGAGTGAGTATAGGATTTCAAATTATCAGTTATTTTACTTCATTTTACATTTTCTTTTCACTTATTTTATTGCTGTAATTAACATTCTTGTTTTGATGGCAGAACAATTGTTTTTCTCCTTCAGTTTCTATGTTTTTTTATATTCCTCTATGAATACGTTGCCTCAACATCCTTGACCCTGTTCAATTCCTTCCTTCTGCTTCTCACTTCATTTAGTACATTTCCATGTAGCATGAATGATAATCTAGATATTTGCTCATATGTCAAAACACAGTGGCAGAGTAACTAGCTGGACAATTATGCATTAGAAGGAGAAAGCCTCTAAGATCTTTGCGTACAGGGCTCTCCATTGTCAGAAGCTCTGTCCAAGCATCTTTGTCTTTTTCCCTAAGAGCTCCTGGGGTTTGGGTGTACTGCCACTTCAAGTTACATCTGCATGAACTGTGATGGCAATCAGGGTTCAATTCCACATGCCACAATGCAACTTGAAAAGAGCAATGTTGTAAAGAATTCCAATGAGAAGTTGGAGCTGATTCTGTGCCTGTATTTTTCCTTCAATTTCATGAACATTTCCTTTTTTCATGGTGAAGACTCGCATTGTTTTGCTTCATTGTCAGGGTGTTCATTTAAATCATGTTTGATTCATGTTCCTTCCCTTTCCTCGTTGATGCAAGAGGAGGTGAGAACGTGTCTGTGTGTTTTATTCCTGTTACACCATCTCTCGCTTGTTCTGCAGCCTCCAAGGCTGCTTGAGCTTTCCAGTCTGAAAGAGATGAATGAGAGGAGTTACTTATCTCAGGTAATGCTTTCCTTGGCATTAGTTGTGAGAAGCCAAGGATGTTACAAGATTCTAGAACTGAATTGGGAACACTCACTACAGTCCTTGGCAACCTTTTAAATCAGGTGAGCACAATCTGAACCAACCCATGAGAGTATCTCTGAAATTGGGGTCTACTTGAATTTCTTTTCAAAAACATGACCTTTTCCATCAATGTCATTCAGAATGGTCAAAGTATTGTAGGAGAAATATTCTGCACAGTGCTAGAAATAGATGTTTCTAGGGATCCTTTCTTGTTTGTGTTTTAGCATAACTAGTGTCATTATTTTCCATTTTCTTGGAAAGTTTAGTTTTTAGTTTTGTTTTCTTGTTTCATCCAAGTGTAGTAGAACATCAGGCTAATGATGAAACAGAGTATTATCAGTACAGTAATGCATTAGAATATTGAGGAAGAGGTTGAACACAGCAGTTACAATTTTAGGAAATGTGGAATAACTTTCTGATGCAGAATATAACTTTCATTCTAGCATTATGACAAAGAATTACCAGCACATTTTGGCCTTGGTATTTGCAGTCAAGGAAGTCAATGAAAATCCTCAGCTGTTACCCAATCTCACCCTGGGCTTCCACATTTATGACAGCTATTACACTGCAAAGTGGGCTTATCATGCTGCAATGCAACTCATATCAACATTGGAGAGCTTTGTCCCTAACTACAAGTGTGGTGTCCAGAACAACCTGATGGCAGTTATTGGGGGATTGGACTCTGAAACCTCCCTTCATATAGCAACTCTCCTGGACATTTATAAAATACCGCAGGTGAGCTATGTGTTTCCTTTTAAGTGTATATTAGATCACAGTTAATCACTGGGTAACATTTTGTCAATCCAGTTCTATGTGCACATCCATAAAGATATGCAGTTGGATCTCAACTAACTTAACTACATGAAGTTACTATTGAAAGTAATGAAGCTTGGGAGGAATCACAAGTATCCCTTCACATTCCTATCTAAGCACAAGTAACTTGTTCTGGACTACTGCAAGCTAGTTAGTAAAGCAGTTAAATAGTGGAAATGTAAATACAAGGTGTTCCAGTGCACTTCTTTCTTGGCCATGGCTTATTCAGATACCACAGGAAGTACGGGGAAAATCATAGGCTCTAGTAAGTGCAATACTGTTACTGATTTTCTTATCTCCCCAATCTATCTTTAGCTCATTTACGGCCCTGCTCCAGTGATGAGTGATAAAGCACCAGGTTTATCCTTCTTCCAGATGGCTCCTCAGGAAAGCCTTCAGTATATGGGAATTCTCTCTTTGCTTCTGCATTTCAGCTGGACCTGGGTTGGAATCTTAATGGTGGATGATGACAATGGAGAAAGATTTCTGCAAACTGCACTGCCAGTATTTTCCAATAAGGGCATCTGTTTCGCCTTCATAGCAAGAAGCCCCAAATTCAGTTATTTCTCTGAAGCTATAGACATGATACAAAAGGGGGCGGAAATATATGATCAAATTATGGGCAGCAAAGCCAATGTCTTGGTGGCCTATGGAGCATCTTATTCCATTTCTATGTTCATTTGGTTGTCCTATATTCCAGAACAAGTACATGTGACGAAGAAACCAAAAGGTATGGTGTGGATTATTACTGCATTAGTAGAGCTCAGTATATATCTTTTACAGAGGAATTGGGATTTAAACTTATTCCACGGTGCTCTGGCGTTTACTCGTCACTTAAATGACCTACCAAAGTTCCACCACTTCATTGAAAGCAGAAATCCATCCACTGCAAGAGGAGATGGTTTCATTAGAGATGTATGGAAACAGGCTTTCAACTGTGCATTCCAAAATGCAGCTACAGATAAGGTGGATGGACTGACTTGCTCTGGAGTGCAGACACTGGAAAACCTCCCTGGTCCTTTCTTTGAAACAAAAATGACTGGCCACAGCTATAGCATCTACAACGCTGTCCATGCAGTGGCCCATGCTTTGCATGCCATGGCCTCATCTACACTCACATGTAATATAATAATACATGATGGCTATTTGAAACACTCATGGAAGGTATGGAACTCAAAATCATTAGCACAACATTTTGGCTATCATGACCATCTCATGCGGGAGAATGGTTTTACAAACCCTTCCTCCGATGGAGTTTTCATCTTCCTTCTTTTGTCTATCACAATAAACAACATGTTGCATTTATAGCAGCTGTTGCATTTAATAAAATGCATTGATTTATTCAGATATCTAACATCTCTTAATTAAAAAATGGATACACAATTTATAAATTGTTTCAGGCATCAAAAAAAATACATAATACTTCAGCATATCTGTGTTGTTTTAGGTTTTAGGGCAATTCACAGCTTTCACCATCAAATCCTAAATTCTACTGCTTATACAACAGCTCAACTCACAAGATTTTTTTGGGTAGTACGGCTCAAATGCTTCTGAAACTGATAAAGTGACAGGAAAATATTGGGCACCTTTAGTCATCATGGATGCTCCATTTCTGCATTTTGATTTGGGCCTGAAAATTCAAGAAAAAGTGTGGAAGCACGGAAAGGAAGTTGCATGCAAACACAATTTATAACATCACATACAGGTGCTACAGGTGGCGAACCCATAGCACTCCCAATGTTGTTGGAGACAGAGAACAGCTCCCATCTTTGCTGAGTGCTAATTCATGAAGTGCCATTAAGGCTATTTGTACTCAAATCTTCCCCATCTCTTAATATTTTGTTATAGTCAAATGGGTGTTGGGGTGTTACCACTTGACTGGCCAACATGATTGCAAGCTGCATGTCATACATGGCATGGAAAATATTATGATTGGAGGTGACAGTATTCCAGCTGAGCTATTCAAAATCCTGAAAGACGATGCAGGTAAAGTGCTACACTCAATATGCCAGCAAATTTGGAAAACTCAACAGTGGCCACAGGATTGGAAAAGGTCAGTTTACATTCCGATCCCCAAGAAGGGCAATGCCAAAGAATGTTCAAACTACCGCACCATTGCACTCATTTCACATGCTAGCAAAGTGATGCTCAAAATTCTACAAGCTAGGCTCCAGCAGTATGTGGACCGAGAACTACCAGAAGTACAGGCAGGATTTCAAAGAGGGAGAGGAACTACAGATCAAATTGCCAACATACGCTGGATCATGGAGAAAGCTAGGGAGTTCCAGAAAAACATCTACTTCTACTTCATTGACTACGCTAAAGCCTTTGTGTGGATCACAACAAATTGTGGCAAGTTCTTAAAGAGATGGGAGTACCAGACCATGTTATTTGTCTCTTGAGAAACCTATATGCAGGTCAAGAAGCAACAGTGAGAACTGGACATGGAACCACTGATTGGTTCAAAATTGAGAAAGGAGTTCGGCAAGACTGTATACTGTCGCCCTGCCTATTTAACTTATATGCAGAGCACATCATGAGAAAGGCAGGGCTAGATGAATCACCAGTTGGAATCAAGATTTCTGGGAGAAATATCAACAACCTCAGATATACAGATGCTACCACACCCCATGGCAGAAAGTGAAGAGGAACTAAAGAGCCTCTTGATGCGGGTGAAGGAGGAGAGCGCAAAAGTTGGCTTGAAACTCAACATTAAGAAAACTAAGATCATGGCATCCAGTTCTCTCACTTCCTGGCAAATAGATGGGGAAGAAATGGAGGTAGTGACAGATTTTATTTTCCTGGGCTCCAAGATCACCGCAGATGGGGACTGCAGCCAAGAAATTGAAAGACGCTTGCTCCTGGGGAGGAAAGCTATGGCAAATCTAGACAGCATACTAAAAAGCAGAGACATCACCCTGCCAACACAAGTGCTTATAGTCAAGGCTATGGTTTTCCCAGTTGCAATATATGGCTGTGAAAGCTGGACCATAAGGAAGGCTGAGCGCAAAAGGATTGAGGCCTTTGAATTGTGGTGCTGACAGAGACTCCTGCAAGTCCCTTGGACTGCAAGGGGATCAAACCGGTCAGTCCTAGAGGAAATCAACCCTGACTGCTCTGTAGAAGGCCAGATCCTGAAGATGAAACTCAAATACTTTGGCCACCTAATGAGAAGGAAGGACTCCCTGAAGAAGAGTCTAATGCTGGGAACAATAGATGGCAAAAGAAGAAGGGGACAGCAGAGGATGAGGTGGCTGGATGGAGTCACTGAGGCAGTTTGTGTGAGCTTGAGTGGACTCTGGGGGATGGTGGAAGACAGGAAGGCCTGGAGAAATGTTGTCCATGGGGTCGCGATGGGTTGGACACAACTTCGCGACTAACAACAACTGTGAAATTGGGCTAGATTTTCTACTTCCTTTCAGTATGGCTACAAATTCCCCATTACTGTCATCTAGAGTGCTCTAGAGTACTCAGTCATTTTTATAGCTAGCCCTAAAATTATTCTCTCTCTCTCTCTCTCTCTCTCTCTCTCTCTCTCTCTCATAGTTTCCTTATAATTCTTCCTCTGGTCTAAGTAATGCATTAGGAATGCATAGTGTACTCTTGTTATACAAAACAAAGTTATGATCGAGTGGTTTAGGGACACTGTCTTCTGCTTTTCAACCCAGCTCCATCACTTTCTCAGAGGTCTCTTATTTAACAACAGTGCTGGGGACAAGGTTACCTTGGACCAGAACGGGGAGTTAGTAGCTGGATATGATGTTATTAACTGGATCATTTCCTCAAACCAATCTTTCCATAGAGTGAAAGTTGGAAGGATGGATGTTGAGGCTTCTGCAGACCAAGCATTAACCATCAAAGAGGATGCCATCACCTGGCACAGCTGGTTCAACCAGGTAGAAACATCGATTTAGAAAAATGCTTGGAGAAATTTCTCAGAGTCCTCAGATTTCCACAAGAGCTCTGATGTTGAAGTTGGGTCACTGAATCCCAAGATGAAAAGACACACACTTGCTGCTTCCTCAGGATTGCAAGAGTGTCAAAGATGGCAGGGAGGAGACTGGGAAAACTGTAATACAGTATAACCCAATGGTGAGCCAGCCTCCTTCCCTCTGGGCACACTTTAATGAAAAAAGTGAGCCTTTACTGGAGTCATTTTTATATAAATGTATCTGACATTGCTGTCTAAAATATTCAAAGACTGATGCATGGTGGGAGGATCATATTTGTCCTCTGTACCTTCTAAGTCAATCTACTTTTCTAGTAAAACATGACCATTAAGTGGGAATTATTGACAAAATACACAAAGACAAGACAGTCTCAGGAAAAAGAAAACATTTTCTAGTTTTTTTTGTATCAAAGCCAGAAAAATGTGTCTTCTGAAGTACAGCAAGACAAGGACTAGCAATATGAATTTACTTTATATGCGTATCTCTTTAAAAAAAACCAAATTGATCATTTGATTCATATAGCTGATCCATTAACTTTGATTCTCTTCTGTACTTGTTCAGTATTAATTCTATCTCTTTATAATATGGTAATATCATTATCATTTATAATCTCATTATACATTATAAACTCTATCACTAAAGTTTGCATCCATGACTGTAAACTGAGCACAACTATTCTGCCCATCCCCCAATTCAGCTTTATTTCTGTGTTTATAACAAATTGTCCTTTTCCAAATGTAATGTATTTTGAGAAGTGACTGTGTTTTATACACTGAACCATCTATGGAATGATTAAACCTTAGATAAGCCCCAGAAAATGGTTCAATCATTCTAAGCATCTATTCTCTCAAGATTTTCTTTTGGGTATGGGTTAGATACAGCTGCAATTGATTTTGGAAATGTGGCATATCAGAAGACTAAACCTTGGAAATTATTGCTTTCTCTTCCATATCTGGTTAGGCAAAGCCTGTTTCTGTATGTTCTGAGAGTTGCCATCCAGGTTCCATCAAGAAAGTAAAGGAGGGACAGCCATTTTGCTGCTATGATTGCATCCCATGTCCAGAAGGGAAGATTTCACTCTGGAAAGGTAAGGAATAAGGTGATGGGGTATTTACAGTAGTTGTAGCAAATTAACTGCAATGTCCCTTCTGGGAAAACCAAGCCTCCAGATCCCTTTCTTCTTCCTGTTACCTAGATGACTTTGGTCCTACTTTTAAAGCCTTGCTGCAGATCAATTTCCTCTATTTCTAGTGTTGCTTTTGCTATAGTGTTCAGCTCTTATCTTTCTGATGATGAGAATGGGTGTGCCTTTGCTGCTGCAATCAAGTTGGCAGCAGTAGAACTGAAGTGGGTGCTGGAAGGAATTTCACAGTTTTAAGAAATTAAAATGAAAAACACAACTAGAGACACTGAAAAGGTGCAGTGACCACAAATGGAGTCTTACCTAGGAAAGGGTTGGACTGGGGACCTCAGGGAAGGACTGAATTGCCAGGGGCCTGTACAGCACCTATATGTGCTTCAGTGTTCTGATGTGGTTCCTATTGTGTTAAACCTTTTTAGAAAACCAACTGAGTTCCAATATCTCTGTGGAGTTCAAATCTGATATTTAGAATTTGAAGGGAACATGTTCAGTTACACTTTCTTAGGTTTCTGAGGATCATGGATTTCAGCATCCTTGTGGCAAATTTTGAAATATAATCAAGGGAGCTGCTATGCATCTGCTCCCATTTGTATAAACCTATTAACATGTTTCTATAACTAGAGGGTCAATGAGAGACAATCACAGGAGTAGCATGTAATCTGTCCTCTCACCTGAAAATAAAAAAGGCATCATGGTGGAAGAAAGTCTTAATGCATGTGCCTTAAGGCATTTTCTTTTTCTCTTCAGATATGATTGACTGCTCTAAATGCAGAGATGGATACTATCCAAATAAAAACAAGGACTTTTGCCTTCACAAGAAAATAAGCTTTATGTCTTACGAAGAACCTTTGGGGATCACTTTAGTCTTTTGTGCTCTTTTCCTTTCTTTGATCACAGTCTTGGTGATAGGAACCTTTATGAAGCACCACAGCACTCCCATTGTCATTGCCAACAACCAAAATCTCACATTCATTCTCCTAACCTCCCTCCTGCTCTGCTTCCTTTGCACTTTGCTGTTCATCGGGAAACCTCAGGTGGTGACATGTCTCCTTCGACAAACTGTTTTTGGCAACATCTTCTCATTGGCCGTGTCTTGTGTGTTGGCCAAAACTGTCACAGTGGTTCTGGCTTTCATGGCCACCAGACCAGGATCCAGGATGAGGAACTGGGTGGGGAAAAGACTGGCCATTTCCATCATTCTTTCTAGCTCACTTATTCAAGTAGGCATTTGTATTGTGTGGTTAGCAACCTCCCCTCCATTCCCACATGCTGACATGAATTCAGTGATGGAGGAAATCTTACTGGAATGTAATGAAGGTTCTGTAATTCTGTTTTACTGTGTCCTAGGTTACATGAGCTTGCTGGCAATGGTCAGTTTGGCAGTTGCTTTCTTTGCCAGGAAGTTACCGGACAGTTTCAATGAAGCCAAGTTCATCAGTTTCAGCATGTTGGTCTTTTGCACTGTTTGGTTATCTTTTGTTCCAACCTACCTGAGCACCAAGGGGAAATACATGGTAGCCGTAGAGATCTTCTCCATCTTAACCTCCAGTGCTGGGTTGCTGAGTTGCATCTTTTCTCCAAAATGTTATATTATTTTGATGAGGCCTGAACTGAACAGCAAGGAACAGTTGATCAAAAGAAAAGTCTAAAGAAAATAATTGTCAATATCCTATGCTATAGTTCTCAGTCCAGGAAAACTTAATTGTTCTATGCATAGTGTGGCAGCCATAGGTTTGCTCTGCTTAAGTATTACTGCTTGCTATTTATTTCATTTATTGCCACCCCATTTGCAGTGATGAAGAAATCCACTTTGGAAACATTTTCTATTTTCTGACTCACCTAACAGTTCAATAGCACTATACTTGGCAGGTTTCTGTGAAGATCCTGTGTAGAAATTCCTTCAGTATCTGAGAAAATAATATGATGCAGGGTACTGGCGTGCATTGCAGGTTTCCTCATGTGCCCATATAGTCAGGGCTGAAATTCTACTAGAATTGTGAGACCAGTGGGGAAAATGCTGCACTTTTACCCTTGTTTGGGAGGTGACTATCATGTCCTTTCAGTGTCCTGATACATGAACACACCCTCACATTTTCACAAGACTTGTTTGGTAGTACCTGCCTGGTGTTGCAATAGTTATTGTGAATGTTCTTTTAAGGCAGTCATGCTATCTATCTATCTATCTATCTATAAATAAATAAATGAATAAATAAATAAATGTGTGGTATGTAATTTCCCCCAAATATGCACTTCTAACATCATTTTGAAATTGGAACAGAATTATGAATAAAAACTTTCCAAAATCACTCAGAAAATAATTAGTCAGATTCACCTAATTATAATAAGGGCTGGGTACAAAACTGAGGATGCAATCATATTCAAGTTTAGATGGAACCCTCTCCCCCACCTTTCAATGCCCAGCATTCCCCAGGAGTCCCTTTCTTGGTCTAATACACATGCTGTTGTACCCTAAGGAGGTCACATCCCTGATCAAGCCCACACAGAGCAAGTATGTTGGACTTCCACCCCTTGGAAGTGCAATATGAGGACTAAGTCCAAAGTTTCATTCAACTAGAATGGTATCTTCAAATAACAGGTTGTGCCATCAAACCCATTGCCATAAAACTCCAAGAACTGTTAGACCTGAACACCAGCCAGGATGTCACTTGATACCCACAGCTGGTGGTGGGTGGGCCCACAGTGCCTTCATAGTAATGCCTTGCCTTCAAAGGGGTACCTCACCAGGCTGACCATTTTCCAGGAAGAAATAAGGTGACCCTCACTTTTCTTGAGGAGCCATAATGTCGTAGTTTTACTGGGGTCTTCTCCCCACCCCCAAAGAGTCAAATGTGAGTACAGCTTTTCCTATGAGAGATTAATTAGTTCTCTTGTAATGATCAGGAATGTGAACTTGGGGTGGAGTTCCTTGGTCTTTTCCACAGTCCCTTGACTCATTTGCTGACTAAGTAATAATTAGACACCCTTGAGCCACCAGCTGGAGGATTGATGGTGACCTTTGTGCTAGTCATGTGATTGACCACTCATTCCAGCATACCTTCGATCATCTTGACATTGGCATGGGAGAGTACACCATATTGAGAGAAACCTATCATAGGATTTTTCTTCCATGGCCAACAAGAAAGTGGACAGTGTACCATGCTTGTCCTGTAGCATTCCTTTATAATAGGGCCATACCATGTGAACAACACTGTCAAAGGATGTATATTTTGCTGAACATATATAGCTATGGATAACACCCATGGGTAATTTTGCCATAGGTAAAATGAATTTTGAATTCTGCAATACACATCTGCTATCTTGAAAAGGAGAAATTGCCCAAATAGATAGACAGCATTCTTAAGTTCCTTGGCCAGTGTAATCGTAAACAGTTTTGGGATGCCCTCAACTAATTTAAAATATCTTAATATGCACTAACCTGTGTAAGGAATTCCTGACATGACATTTTCTTTGACTTTTCTGGCCCAGCTTTCTAAAATTGACTTTGGCAAAATGCAAACGTTTCTGTTTCCTTACAGAACCCTTTGGTTCTGTTAACTGTAGAAAATTCATATCAGTCCCCATTCCCTTCACACTCCAGTTCTTGACACAGGCTACATGTTTAATTAGGACTTGTATTGTTGCTAAGTTGTGATGCAAGAAAGAACTGAGAATTGATCTCTCCAATGATGTTTGGCATTAAACATTATCCCTATCCTATATATCAAAGCAGTATAGCAATGTCTGTTGAATGTTCTGGAAATGTCTGAGCTCTTATGTGAATATGGTTCCTATTTCCCAAAGCCATGAAAAGATTATGAATATCTAAGTGGATATTGTTGTAAATTAGATGGTTGGCAATTCACCTCATTTCAGTCCATTATATTACTGAGACAAAGGACAGACTGTATATATTCTGAGTCTTATGATTAAGGACTGGATCCAGATGCATACTACAATACTTATGCATGTCTTCTCAGGTGCAAGCCCTATTGAGTTCAATAGGGATTTATTTGAATGTATAGAAATAAATACTGTGCTCCTGTACTTTCTAGAGACAGTCTAAGCAATAAGCATTTGCTAGAGGCAGTCAAGGAAAGCAGCTAAAGCAATCTACCTTGTGCTTACTTCAAGGAATAGAAACAGTGGAAGAACAATGAAAACAAATGCATGAATTCTTTCTGCAAATTGGCAGAGTTACAGTCCAATTCCATCATCAAAGTTGTTTACTTTTGTTTTCTTCCTATTTTTCCTTTATGTCCTATTCTCATCATGGGTCACTTGGTGTTCATCTAAGTGGAAGGGTATTACGACCATAATAATAACGGTAAGAATAATAGAACATTTTCCTCAGGAATTCCACAGAGAATCCTTTAGAAAAAGGTGATGATTTCCTTTCCCTTTGATTATCAAATTTAATTATCCCTTTAATTATTTAATTATCAAAAGGAATGCAATTAGTTCTTCTGCTTGCAAGAACTCCAATGGGATTTCAGTGGCCACTAGCCAAACTCAGAGCAAAAAGCATGAAAGATGGTGTAAATACCATTTGAAAACCAATCTAGGAGCAAAGGAGTTTTATACCCCATGGTTCAACTCAGGCCTATCACTGACCAGATTAACTTGCTGAAACCACAAAGACTTTTAAAAGATGGAGTTGTAGATAAAATAGATGCACTTTTGTCTTGAGTGAAGATTTGTACTTGTACTTTAGCATGAAGGTATTGCTAGGGGTGCTGCTGCTACTGTTTCCTCACATTGGATGCAAGGCTAGCATGATTAAATGCATGATTAAGGATCCACATCCTCCACTTCGCAAGTACCATCAATCAGGAGATGTCCTTATTGGTGGCATTGTTTCTCAGACCTTTATTGTCTTGAGTCCAATGTCCTTCACTAGAAGACCACCACCAGTAGTATTTGAAGAACTGACGTAAGAACTTTAGTATTTTTCCTTTGGTTGTTTTTAATTCTAAAACCTCAGAAATGTGGTGCAGTGAACTAGGCAGAGGAAGACATTAATGTAATTAAGGAAGAAAATCTCCATAAAAAAACACTGCATGTTGCATGTAAGCTTGTAAACAGCACTGAAATATTTTAAATTCCTCTTACACTGGTTTCCTCTGCCACCTTCTGTCACACCATGTTTCTTCATGGTTGTTTTGTTTCATGGTGTACCTTCCTAACTGTATATAATAATATATTTCTTTATGCAGCAGCTTTTCATATTAAATGTAAATGCAAGATATGGGCACATAGCAAGACATATTTTGAAAATCACAATCCTTTACTTGTCTACTCAGATGTAAGTCCTATGAATTCAATTGGGCTTATGCCTAGGAATTGAGAACAGGATTTCAGCCTAAATTACTTGTTTGGTGTCCAAGGGATAACTTTTAGGTTCTTAAAAAAGAAGTGAACAATCAAAATAAAGGAAATTTAGTTTTCATTTCACTTCATCTAATCATGGAGAAGGACTGCAGGTGGCACAGTGGTTTAAACCACTGTGCTGCTGGGCTGGTTGATCAAAAGGTCGCCAGTTTGAATCTGCACATGGGGTGAGCTCCCGTGCTCCGTCCCAGCTCCTGCCAACCTTGCAGTTCAAAAGCATGCAAATGCAAGTAGATAAAAAGGTACCACTTTGGTGGGCAGGTAACAGCGTTCTGTGCACTTCGGTGTTTAGGCATGCTGGCCACATGACCACGGAGACTGTCTGCGGACAAACGCTGGCTCCCTCGGCTAGGAAACGGAGATGAGCACCGCCCCCTAGAGTCAGCCATGACTGGACTTCACGTCAAGGGGAAACCTTTACCTTTACTTTAATCATGGAGATTCACTTAAATCCCCCTTCTCTAGTACCTCTGATGTTACCAACATTTCTGTAAAATCTCTCAAATGAACTAAACGGAATTCTCAAACAAATATGTACAGAACATGAATTTCAGGTTGCTCAGATAGATTCATCTAATTCTGAGGAGGTAGAAGAAAAAAGGGGGCAGAAGTTTTGGAAGTTTCAAAGTTATCTAGTGAAGTTTCTGAGACAGTGTGAGAACCGGCCCTTCTTGGAAAAAGAGGAAGACTTTGTGGAGCTGGAGTGGGAGGGGATGTGGGTGCACTGCCTTGATGGTCTGGAGAGACTAGGTGAAGCAAGTTGATGAATTAACACACATCCAGAATTTCTGACATATCATCCACAAGTGGCAGGAGTAAGTGGCACTGTAAGGGAGGGAAGGAGGGGAAGTTTCATTTTGGATTCAACTCTTTACATGGGTTAAGACCTGAGTGAGACTCTGAATGCCCTGAAAGCTGCTGTTCACTGGTCCCCAACCAACCTGGCTGAAATGGAATAGTGCTGCTAGTAATCAAATAGAGATTTGAAGGTTGCAGATGCACTAAGCTAATAGAGACTTACCCAAGAAGACTTTCCCAAGGATTGTTATCATAGGTGTTTCTACTAAGTATTGACTCAGGGGTTATTTCTCATTCAAGCATCAGATGTTGGCACTTTCCTTTGTTGTACACCTTCACAGGTGCAGAAGTGCTAACAATGCCAATCAAATCAATTTCAATTACATATTGCAAAACAGCAAAATGTGGAATAGTCAAAGGGTATTTGTGTGGATAGTTCTGCAAGGCGTTGTATTAGGAATATTGTTTTCTGAAGTTGGTCACTGAGATTATTTTGTCATTCCACCTTTGTGTAGAACATGTGTGGTATATCCTTCTGATATAGATTGCAACTCTTATTCTAGCATAGTGCCTAAGAATTACCAGCATATCCTGGCATTGGTATTTGCGGTAAAGGAGATCAATGCAAACCCTCGTCTCTTACCCAATATCACCTTGGGATTCCAGATCTATGACAGTTACTTAAATGCAAAGTGGACTTATCATGTCATAATACAGCTAATATCTGCACTGGAGAACTTTGCTCCCAACTACAAGTGTGGCCTTCAGAATAACCTGATAGCAGTTATTGGTGGACTGGATTCCCAAACCTCCGTTCATGTGGCAATTATCTTGGATATCTATAAAATTCCACAGGTTGGGTGTGTGTGTGTGTGTGGGTGGTATGGGAAAGCAATTAATTATTTACAAGACTGACAGTTTACTACATAAAACCAAGAAAAAATCAAATAAGCAAGAAAATATTTAATAAAGCTGTTATCAGGAATGGTTACATTTTCATAACCATCAGAACTGCATTGTAATTGCATGCTGTGTGTTTTCAGGGATAAAACGTGTGCACTAAAAGGAATGATTTGAACATCATATTTCATGTGCACATCATGTCCTTCATGCAAGGAAAAACAGCCTTCATGGTTGATTCAGAAATGAAGCAGAGTTGGGTGGGGAGACTGTGACTGTTACTGATGATTAAATTTATGTGAATAGGGCCCATGAAAATCCTGGACCATCTCTTGGAAGAAAACTCACTTTACAAAGTGCACCATGATTTGATGAATCTGCAGGCAAAGATCACAGGACTAAATGGCTTGAATGCAGTGAAGGCTTGGCTGTGGTGAAGGTGTGCTACTAATCTAATGCAGAAATGTAAAAATCAAGAATACTTGGCAGATCATCAGATCTTTGAACCCAGTGTCAGGAACATAATGCTTGCTATAGAAACAATATCTATCAAAAATGTAGTAGATCCACACAAAGTAGCAAACTTCTCTCTGTCTTTATAAGATAAAATTTCTCAATCCAACTTTGTGATGGAAGAGTGTAAGAAAAATACAAAGAAAGATATGTGGAAAGAGAATACAGTTCAATAAGTTCTCCTTGACCTGATACATTCTACAAAATTATTAGCATGTACACTGCTATATACAAATGCATGAATGTACCTATGTGTACATGTGACACATGCTGCAAATCTTCAAATTGTAATATTCATTTAGTGTTGCCTCTCAAGTCCCACCCTCAAGTAGACTCCAGTGTAGTTATTCAGCGGTAACTGGTATTCTCACCGGTATCTACTTACGAAGCCAGCCATGATTCTTTGTATCATGAAAATAAGAATTGCTTACTTACAGTTGATTTTAAATTTTGTTGACACAATGCATGTGGAGAAAAACACTAAAAACTCCTAGACAAATATCATTGCTTATGCCTTTTCCTTTTCTACTCCACCTCCCTCTTAGCTCATATATGGTTCTGCTCCAGTGATGAATGAGAAAGCCCCAGGTCTTTCTTTCTACAACTTGGCCCCTCAGGAAGCTCTCCAGAATGAGGGTATTCTTTCTCTACTTATGTATTTTAGGTGGACATGGATTGGGGTAATTGTTATGGATAATGACAGCGGAGAAAGATTTCTGCAAACTATGCTTCCAGTACTTTCCAAACATGGAATCTGTTTTGCCTTCATAGAGAGATGCCCTATGTTGACTTTTGTTACTAAACTTGAAGAAATGTTTCAAGTTGGGGCAAAAATACATGATCGAATCATGAGGACCAAAGCCAATGTTCTGGTGGCTTATGGAGAATCTTATTCTGTAGTATATTTGAGATGGTTGCCATATCTAACAGAAAAACAGCTCATGATAGGTAAAGTGTGGGTCATGACAGCCCAGATGGAGCTCACCTCAGTAGTCTACCAAAGGTCTTGGGATACAGAAATAATCAATGGTGCTCTGTCCTTCACAATTAACTCCAAAGATTTAACTGGATTCAAGTCATTTGTGGAAAGCAGAAACCCTTCCCACACAAAAGGAGATGGGTACATCCAAGATTTCTGGGAGCAGGCATTTGGCTGTGTGTTTCCAAACAGAGTTGCAGGCAAAGCAGATGGGCCTATATGCTCTGGTGAAGAGAAGCTGGGAAGCCTTCCTGGGCCTTTCTTTGAAATGAGCATGACTGGCCACAGCTACAGTATCTACAATGCTGTCTATGCTGTGGCCCACACTTTACATATTATGTCCTCATCAAGACGCAAACCCAAAGTGATGATGGAGCTAGGAGGGCTGATGCAGAATCAACACCTGTGGCAGGTAATGAGCTAAGCATTTTCTTGTGACAGTTCACCATAACTGAGTATTAAAGCAGGCCCAGCATTTCTATGGACAGTCATCTGAATGAAATGGTGTAACTTAGTGTCCTACAATAGCAGGGAGTTGGACTTAATGGCCTTTTTGTCCCTTCCAACTCTATGATTCTATCTACTGAACAGATTCCTAGTGCTCTTTCCATGTATGTTTTCTTCCTCTTACCACTATGCATAAATGATTAATTCTTATTTTCAGCATTTTTCTTTGCTTTCATTTTAGTTGTCTGTGAACTTGATATATGTGCACTGCTGTAGTCTCCCTATTTATGGAGAGTTCTCTGATGAAGAGTGAACATCATTCTTCTTCTTAAAATCCATCTATGCCATCATTGACCTGTTCACATTTATTTTTGTATGAAAGATTCAGCTTCAGCTTTTTCTAAACTCCTGCTTTTTCATTTTAACCTAGCTCCATTACTTTCTGAGAGGTGTCTCTTTTAATAACACTGCAGGAGACAAGATTTCCTTTAACCAGAAGCAGGAGTTAGAAGCTGGATTTGATGTTGTCAACTGAATTATTTACTCCAACCAATCCTTTCATAAAGTGAAAGTTGGGAGAGTGGATCCTCAGGCTATTTTAGATCCAGTATTCACAATCAATGGTGATACAATAACATGGAACAGCTGGTTTAACCAGGTAGGACCCAGTTAGGGTTGCAGACAGTTTGAGAAGACTTCTAGGTCTGAATTAGCAATGACTCACTGTTCTAAAATTAGTTTCAGGGAACAATGTTGAGTTTCTATAAGGTCTTTTTTGGTGGGAGGAATGGAAAAAACTTAAGGTATTGATTAATGAACCAAGTTACGTGGGCTTCTGGCATCCTTGAATACAAAGAGTGAATTATTTTCTTGTATGGATGTGATCTGTCTTTAACTCTCTTGCAATCTAATGCTGCCACCAGAAATTTTAATCCCAGTCTTTTCATTTAACCTTTTTGAAAGAATTGTGCCCAAGCTTTAGTGTTCCTTTGTTGGACTGTGTTGTACTGAGGATGAAATGCTAATAATCAAACAGCCTACAACTCTGAGTTAACAATAAACAAAATAAAAGTATATTTGTAAATAAGCAAATTGTTTTCAGATGTCCAGTCACTTATTACCTTGGTAAATAAAAAGTTGTATAATTGTGTTTATGTGTTATAAATTTATACATTTTATATATTTGTATTATACATATGATTCACCTAGACATTAATACTACTGTGGACAACCTAGACATTAATATTACCTAGACATTAATACTACAGCCCATTGAAACACATCTTCAACACTGGGAAGACCATTTTTTGTTTGATCCCATGATGGATTGCTGTGAAAATACTGGAAAGGGTGACACTAAATGGGTGACACTGGAACCAAGGACATGGTAAATCTTTTTCCACCCAAGTAGTAATCAGGTGGGAGGCATCCGTCTGCCCATTACATGATACAAATATTTCAGATATGCACATTCTGACAAAGCATTAATTCATGTAAAATCATTTCCTATATCATGTTAGTAGCATATGAAAATGCCACAGAAGAGTGATCTTAAGCAATTATTCTGACCATTCCTCTCTTTCATTTATTAGGTTCAACCTATTTCTCTTTGTAGTGAAAGTTGCCAACCTGGTTCTAGCAAGAAAGTCAAGGAGGGGGAGCCATTTTGCTGCTATGATTGCATCCCATGTCCAGAAGGGAAAATTTCAGACAAGGAGGGTAAGATGTACAGTATACTGAACTAACAAATGGCTTACCTGCAAGCCAGAGAACCACGAATATAAAATAATGCCTGTCTTTATCACTTGAAATTGATGGAAAATTTCAGCAATTGTCTGAGTAGGAAGATTCTGTAGAGGAAAGACTCTGAAATGTCCATTTGCTGTCAGTAAACAAACCCACACAATCTTAACTGAAATATATTCTGAGTATCCAGGTGGTAAGTGGTTCTAGTCATATCTGAGGAAAGAAGATGCTTTATGTCAATGGGTTTGTGTTTTCTCTGCCCACTTCCTGGAGAGGGCTGCTCCCTTGCTTATCTATGAGTTACACCTAGATTAAGATAGCTGCCTTAGTTAATAATGAATTACTTTTCATATTTATTTAAATGAGGCCAAATTGAAAGCAAATTGGTCTGGTGTCGTGCAGGAGAGCACGACAGTGGCTCCTCCTCGTGAGGAGGAGGTAACCATGATTACTAGGAGCAGGAGAGAGCAGACGCTTCCAGAAGAAGAACCAAATCAGGGGCCTCTGGCTGCTTCCCAGGAGGCTAGCCCTTTAAACCATACAGACTGTGAAGGAGAAAGGGAGGGGGGAAATACTGTACCGGAGGAGGAGGAAGGCAGCTGACTGGAAGGGGATGGGCAGCTAGGAGGCATTGACTTGATTGACGCTAACCAACGACGAATGATGCACTCTTATCAGCTTCAGGAAGAACGGAGAGGAAAGAAACAGGAGGAGGGGGAGGGATGAGATTCATTCTCAGGGGAACATCGTTCATTCATACACGTGCCTTGCCGTTAGGACATTTGTTTTACCGTAAATCTTGTAGATAATGAGCAATAAACCAATTTAAAACCTCCGCTCCAGTTTGAAGAATTTATTGCAGCTAAAGCACCTCCAAGTGTGAGGCTGTTTTTATAACACTCTCACAACATCTGGGTACATCAGTCCATTGTTTACTCTTGTTTATTTCATTACTGACACCAGACACTAATTTAGAAGTAGAGTAGCTTCCTTGGATTCGGATGGGAAGGAGAGAGAATTTGCCATCTTCAATGTATTGCTGTACTGAACTTCAACATTCTCCACAACTGCTCCCAGTTTCAAGTATATGTCAAATCAGAAAGAGTTGAATGATGGGGGAAACCACAGGCCAATGGCCATGGTGTTAAGCAGGAATCCTCCAGCACCACCTTCTGAATTTACTGCCTACTACACTGAGACCTTTCCAAGTAGTTGAGTTGTCATTGTTGTTTTTGATGATGATGATGATATAAAGGAAGTGTTGCAGCAGTCTGTCAAGGACCTTTCTTTTGAAAATTCAGAGTCACTGATAAGACTTTTTAATGTTAAAGGAATGACTAAAGAGGCTGACTTCATTTGCAGAATCCTGATCCTTGACACTCTGAACAGCAAAACTTCAGTCTGAATAGGGAAAAGGAAAATGTATTAATGTTTGTTGAACTTATTAAATGTGGTAGAACAAATTTTTAATGACCTCAGTAGGAATTAAGTGGAGTTTATTTTGACTGAATCCAACCTGTTATCTGTGTGAAAGGATGGCATAGCCTGTGAATGAGATTTACAGTGATTTTGTGTGATTTAAACAATACTTTTTTCTCATTTCAGATATGCATGACTGTTATAAATGTACAGAAGAAAAATACCCACATAAAAAACATGTTTTCTGCATTCCTAAGCTCATAACGTTCCTGTCTTATGAAGAACCACTGGGGATGAGTTTAGTGTGCTGTGCTCTTTCTTTTGCTATAGTCACAACTCTGGTCCTGGGAATATTTATGAAAAATCACAACACTCCAATTGTCAAAGCCAACAACCGGGACCTTACCTACACTCTCCTTATCTCCCTTTTCCTTGCTTCCTTTGTCCATTGCTGTTCATTGGCCAACCTCAGCAGGTAATGTGCCTCTTGCGACAAACTACCTTTGGTATCATCTTCTCAGTGGCTGTTTCCTGTGTTCTGGCAAAAACCAGCACAGTGGTTCTGGCTTTCATGGCCACCAGACCAGGATCCAAGATGAGGAAATGGGTGAGGAGAAGACTGGCTAGCTCCATTGTTCTTTTCTGCTCCCTCATCCAAATGGGAATCTGCATTGTCTGGTTGTCAACTAGTCCTCCATTCCCAGATGCTGACATTCAGTCAGCCCCTGAAGAAATTCTCTTGGAGTGTAAGGAAGGGCCTGTGGCTATGTTTTATTGTGTTTTAGGCTATATGGGTTTCTTGGCTATTACCAGTTTCACTGTGGCTTTCTTTGCTAGGAAGCTACCTGACAGCTTCAACGAAGCCAAGTTCATCACTTTCAGCATGCTGGTCTTCTGCAGTGTTTGGTTGTCCTTTGTTCCCACTTACCTGAGTACCAAAGGAAAATACATGGTAGCTGTGGAGATCTTCTCTACCTTGGCATCCGGTGCTGGTCTGTTGAGTTGCATCTTTCCTCCGAAATGTTACATTATGGTATTCAGACCTCATCTAAACAGCAAGGACCAGCTTGTATGGCAAAAAAGTTGAGAATGCAGTGACCTGTGCCATTTACTGCTGTTTTCAAGTATCCGAGTCAATCCATTTAGGATTGACAGAATTGGTTTTGTTTTTAATGAACTGTATGCATTTTTGTAACTAAATCTGGTATTAATGTAAATTTTACTAAGCACAAATTTACAGATTCGAACAAAATTACAGATTTTAAAAGTATGAATAAGAGCTTAAGGAGAGACATCAATAAATTACCACTGTTCTAAATTACTAATATGCCTCCATATAGGAGCAGTATCTTTTTCTAAAAAATGTCCTAATTATTATTTATTAAAACCATTGAGTGAATTTCCTACTGAACTATTGAAAACAATTGCCCATGGGGAAAAATGCACAGCAGCCAGTCACCATGAAATGTGGCTTTCAGGTATTAAGTCATCTTTTCTCAATTACAACTAATAGCAGCCTTTCCCATCTGGTGTCCACCAGAGGTGTGGGACCACAAATCATATCATCCTCATTTACCATGACTAATGGCTTGTTGCTTAGAGATTATGGGATTTTATTTCAACACAGCTGGCTGCCACAAGGTTGGGAAAAGCTGAGGCATGCTATCACTCATCACACCCCAGTATTGTGAGTGGTCCTTAAAATTCCATTTGTAGGTGTGGAGGGTAATGCCATGGCAGTCTGACTTTATAATCTGTTTGCTCTAATCCTCCAAATGCACCCTTGCTTTGGCAAGGGGGTTGCCAAATCAGACATTCAGTGGTCTATTCTTCTGGGTGATTTTACATGATCTGTGAACAGGCTTAATGCCCTTTTCTTTGATTCTGACAACTAGTGATGAATGCTGTCTTATCTTTTGTACTTATGTGTATTTAAGGACTATGCTAATATTTGCTTGCCCTATAGATATACAATATTTAACTCTCTCTCTCTCTCTCTCTCTCTCTCTCTCGTGAGTCACTAAAAACATTGACAGTTACCCTTGCTGGAGGTTGGATCATTTTAGCCAACAGGTAGAGGATCTTTCACTGTGTATGGCAGTGAAAGTTGGACAGTGAAGAAAATTGTCAAGAAGAAAACTGATGTATTTGAAACATAGTGCTGGAGGAGAATTCTGTGAATACCCTGAAAGGTGAACAAGTCAGCACCAGGTCAACTTTGCCTGGAAGCAAAATGGCAAAGCTGAGACTGTCATATTTTGGCCACATCATCAGAAGCCAAAAGTCCCTGGAGAGGACAATCAGACTATGGAAAGTCAGAAGAACTAAAACAGCAGCAGCAGCAGCATTGGCAGTGCTAGTATTTGTGGTGCTTGAAATATGATTGCTCAAAGTATCAGTGGGCCAGTATTTGTGCTAGTTTAGCATGACTCGATCAAGAAAACCACAGCCTTGAGTTTGCAAGAAATGAGCAGGGCTGTCATGGATAGGACTGTTGGTGGGCTTTCATTCCATAAGTCACCATAAGCCAGAGATGACTTGACAGCACAAGCTATCCTCCTTGACCTTGTAACCTCCCCAAAATGCTTTAGCTATGGGCTGATGTAAAAATGAAATTAACAGCAGCAACAGCATTGTTGGAATTCACTGGTGTCTAGAGATGACCAAACATCCTTCCCCATGTTTGCAGAAGATTGTTTCATGAAGGAGGGAGGATTTTGCCCAGCTATACACTTAACTTAATGAAAATTCAGAACTCCCCTAAACCCACTGCATTCGCACATCTGTTTCTTCAAGCCAGATGTTCCAGGAATTAAAACAAACACGCACCTTGGTATGCCAGCACAACTAAAATTGTGATTAATTTAATTCATTTCTATACTTCCCGATAGCAGATATTCTCTGGGTTGTTCACAAGGATTCCTCAAAAATACAAAAAATAAATATGGTCCAAATGACAGATATGGATACAAGAAACACTATATAACATTCCAGTATATGAACTCTGGGTTACAAAACTGTTTAAAATCCCAGTATACAAAAATGTAAAACAGTTTAAACATCTCAAATAATTTCAATAAAACTAGACTTAAACAGCCAACAGCAAACAGCCAACTTAAACAGCCAACATGTGCCATTAAATTCCTGGGGATAGGTGGCAGCTTTAACCTGACAGCAAAAGGAAAACAACATTGGTGCAAGTGAGCTTCAGTGGAGAGATCATTCCACAAGTGGGGGGCCACTGCTGAGAAGTCCATGTAGCCCTTTTCTGGGCCTTCCTTCGAGTTGGCATTTGGAAGAAGGTCCCAGATGCAGATAGTAAACTCCAGGTTCTGTAGATTGAGAACTACCTTTTCCAGCTGCCAGCAAACCATAAAGTTACCTATTAAAAGTACTCCAATACTAGAATAGTTTCAATACTGCTGAAGATAAGCTAGTGCATTAGAAAATGTAGGGTAGCAAAGCTTATATAATACAGTTAAAGAGAAGTCAGCTAGTAAAACTGGCAGTAAGCACAATATGGATATAAATGCAAAGATTTTGGACATTTGTTCCTGAGATTACAGGTATCATAACATTCTCAAGTAACCCTTCCCCATGATCAAGAACATTCATTCCATTTCAACACTATGACCTTGTATATTTAGGGTCTCTGTCATTCCTTGCCCAGCTATTCCATGCTATTTCCTTGGCAGACAAAACATTTATTCAGATGTGACAAACAGCCATTCCATTGAGAATCCCCACAGTTGAATTGCTTTCCGTAACAATTACCAAAAGGAAGGTAATTAATTCTGCTACTTGTAACCCCCTCCCTGGAGTTTCACTAGCTATTAGCAAAAAATAATAGCATACACTATGAGTGATGTTCTAAATACAGAGAAAGGAGATGTATTTAGCAGTCTGATCTCTGTTACATTTTCTATTGCAGGTGTGAGATGGAAAAGTCATCAAACTCAGACCAATTTAGTCCAACAAATTCTCCAAACAGGGGCATCTGTGCCTAGATCTATAGGGCAATTTTTAGCTGTCCTAGGATGATCATATTAGTAGTGCTGTTCATGTTACTCATCCCTTATGCATTAGTGAATAGCCATGTAGTTAACTGCAAAGTATATGACCCACATGCTCCACTTCAGATGTACCATCAGACAGGAGACTTCCTCATTGGTGGGATTGTGTCTCATGCATTCTTTATGTCCAGCTCAGTAGCCTTCAATACAAATCCCCCACCTAGGTTGTTTGAAGAACTTGTGTAAGGCTCTTCTTTTTCCTGCAGTCACCAGAGCTGCATCTTCAAAACAATGGCATATTGGATTGAAATATTTATTTATTTATTTATTATATTTATGCCCACCTTTTCTCACTGTGGAACTCAATGTGATTACATGCAGTTCCCAGGTGGTCTCCACTCCAAGTCCAGGCCAGCCCCAGACCTGCTTAGCTTCAACATGGGAGATACTTATGTGCCTTCAGACCATACTCTGGGCCCTCTTCCAGCTATAGAAAAGTTGAGGGAATTGTCACTTTTTAAAGACTCCATGTTTCAAGCAGTGACATAATTCATGTCATGCAAATTAGAGATTTTTTTCCCATTTGTTTCAGCTATGTTATTTCTTTACACTTCATCCCCACCTGCACCTCAACAATTTTTATGTCACATGAAATTACTACATGATGATTGTAATGCTTTATTGTTGTTTTGTATGTTTTATTTGCATATTTATTTCTTTAAAACTTTTTTAAACTGCTTTGAGTGTAAGTCTTGTGGAAGGAAGGGACTTTTGTAATAAATGAACTCTCTCTCTCTCTCTCTCTCTCTCTCTCTCTCTCTCTCTCTCTCTCTCTTTCACTGTTATTTCCCTAAATATTTATCCATGCATGAGAATGTTAAACAGCATGTTCAAAAGGTTGATGTTGTTGTTAACATTATTTAGGGAGATCTCTTAGCCTTAAATCATAGTGTTGAAAGCAAACACTGATGACATTTGTCTTTGATATTTTGTGTAGAGCACTCTAGTTAGTGAATATTGTTGTAACAATTCAGCTACAATACAACATCAATGAAGAGCACATTAGCAATAACTAACCCTTCTAATGAGAATGCAAATTTTGTTCCAGCATGGTACCTAAGAACTACCAGCACATCCTGGCCTTTGCATTTGCAATAAAGGAGATCAATGAGAACCCTCAAATCCTGCCCAATCTCACTTTGGGCTTCCACATTGTGGACAGCTACTGCACAGCAAAATGGACTTACCATGCCACAATGCAACTTATATCCACACTGAAGAGATTTGTTCCAAACTACAAATGTGACCAGAATAATACAATTGCTGTCATTGGGAGCTTGGACTCACAAATCTCACTTTATGTAGCAACTATTTTGGATGTCTACAAGATCCCACAGGTGTGTGTATATGTAAAATCAAATTTAGATTTCATTTTCCTTTCAGAAGGGATGGAGCTGGGTGTCTCGAAAGAGAAAGGGGGGGAACTTTACTTTTAACATGAAAAATAAAATAATTCTCATGCAAAGAACAAAACAGGATCAGGGCACTCACTTCCTAAAAGGACTGCTTCTATTCAGGCTTCTAGCCAGCAAGACTCACAGCTTCCCGGTAAGATACTGTGTTCTGCTCTCTTAATTTCCCATGCCTTTTAGATATGCCCAATACTCCCTGGGTTTTTGTTCCATCCCATTCCTTGTGTGTGATGTTAGAAGAGTACTGGTCCAAACCTCAGGATTCTGGCAAGAATGCTGACATTTTACTCTTGTTTCTCACACCATGCTAGTTTCGTTCCACTCTTACCCATGTTTACCACAGGAGTTTGTTCCCAGAGAAATAGCTGATTTTGTCCACAGGCTCTGCCTATTTGAATTGTTGTTGTTGTTGTTGTTGTTAGTCACGAAGTCGTGTCCGACCCATTGCGACCCCATCGACAACATTCCTCCAGGCCTCCCTGTCTTCCACCATCCCCCAGAGTCCACTCAAGCTCACACCAACCGTCTCAGTGTCTCCATCCAGCCACCTCATTCTCTGCCACCCTCTTCTTCTTTTGCCATCTATTGTTCCCAGCATTAGACTCTTCTCCAGGGAGTCCTTCCTTCTCATTAGGTGGCCAAAGTATTTGAGTTTCATCTTCAGGATCTGGCCTTCTAAAGAGCAGTCAGTGTTGTTCTCCTCTAGGACTGACTGGTTTGATCACCTTGCAGTCCAAGAGACTCGCAGGAGTCTTCTCCAGCACCACAATTCAGAGGCCTCAATCCTTTTGTGCTCGGCCTTCCTTATGGTCCAGCTTTCACAGCCATACATTGCAACTCGGAAAAACATAGCCTTGACTATAAGCACTTTTGTTGGCAGGGTGATGTCTCTGCTTTTTAGTATGCTATCTAGATTTGCCATAGCTTTCCTCCCCAGGAGCAAGCGTCTTTCAATTTCTTGGCTGCAGTCCCCATCTGCGGTGATCTTGGAGCACTGGAAAATAAAATCTGTCACTACCTCCATTTCTTCCCCATCTATTTGCCAGGAAGTGAGAGGACCGGATGCCATGATCTTAGTTTTCTTAATGTTGAGTTTCAAGCCAACTTTTGCACTCGCCTCCTTCACCCACATCAAGAGGCTCTTTAGTTCCTCTTCACTTTCTGCCATGAGAGTGGTATCATCTGCATATCTGAGGTTGTTGATATTTCTCCCAGCAATCTTGATTCCAACTGGCGATTCATCTAGCCCAGCCTTTCGCATGATGTGCTCTGCATATAAGTTAAATAGGCAGGGCGACAGTATACAGTCTTGCCGAACTCCTTTCTCAATTTTGAACCAATCAGTGGTTCCATGCCCAGTTCTCACTGTTGCTTCTTGAGCCGCATATAGGTTTCTCAAGAGACAAATAAGATGGTCTGGTACTCCCATCTCTTTCAGAACTTGCCACGATTTGTTGTGATCCACACAATCAAGGCTTTAGCATAGTCAATGAAGCAGAAGTAGATGTTTTTCTGGAACTCCCTAGCTTTCTCCATGATCCAGTGTATGTTGGCAATTTGATCTCTAGTTCCTCTCCCTCTTCGAAATCCTGCCTTTACTTCTGGTAGTTCTCGGTGCACATACTGCTGGAGCCTAGCTTGTAGGATTTTGAGCATAACTTTGCTAGCATGTGAAATGAGTGCAATGGTGCAGTAGTTTGAACATTCTTTGGCATTGCCCTTCTTGGGGATTGGAATGTAAACTGACCTTTTTCAATCCTGTGGCCACTGTTGAGTTTTCCAAATTTGCTGGCATATTGAGTGTAGCACTTTAACTGCATCATCTTTCAGGATTTTGAATAGCTCAGCTGGAATACTGTCACCTCCACTAGCTTTGTTGTTGCTCAGACTTCCGAAGGCCCATTTGACTTCACATTCCAGGATGTCTGGCTCGAGGTCAGTGACTACCCCATCGTGGTTGTCAGGGATGTTAAGCTCTTTCTTGTATAGTTCTTCTGTGTAGTCTTGCCACCTCTTCTTAATCTCTTCTGCCTCTGTTAGGTCCCTGCCATTTTGGTCCTTTATTATGCCCATCTTTGCATGAAATGTTCCCTTCATATCTCCACTTTTCTTGAAGAGATCTCCGGTCCTTCCTATTCTTTTGTTTTCTTCTATTTCTTTGCACTGTTCATTTAGGAAGGCATTCTTATCTCTTCTAGATGTTCTCTGGAATTCTGCATTCCATTGTTTGTATCTTTCTCTTTCTCCCTTTCCTTTCGCTTCCCTTCTTTCCTCAGCTATTTGTAAAGCTTCCTCAGACAGCCATTTTGCTTTCTTGCATTTCTTTTTCTTTGGGATGGTTTTAGTTGCTGCCTCTTGTACAATGTTGTGAACCTCCGTCCATAGTTCTTCAAGCACTCTGTCTAGCAGATCTAATTCCTTAAATCTATTTGTCACCTCTACTGTATATTCTTCTGGGATATGATTTAGGTCATACCTGAGTGGCCTCGTGCTTTTTCCTACTTTCTTCAACTTAAGCCTAAATTTTGCAACCAGAAGCTCATGATCTGAGCCACAGTCAGCTCCTGGTCTAGCTTTTACTGTTATTCCGGTTATCTTTTGGCTTCCTACTTTAGCATTCCAATGCCCCATGAAGATAGGAACATCATTTTTTGGAGTTAATTCTAGAAGGTGTTGTAGGTCTTCATGGATCCTGTCAACTTCAGCCTCTTCAGCACCAGTGGTTGGGGCATAGACTTGGACTATTGTGATGTTGAATGGTTTGCCTTGGATTCGAACTGAGATCATGCTGTCATTTTGGAGATTGTATCCCAGTACTGCTTTTCCTACTCTTTTATTGACTATGAAGGCTACTCCATTTCTTCTGAGGGATTCTTGCCCACAGGAGTATACCTGATGGTCATCTGAACTAAATTCACCCTTGCCTGTCCATTTTAGTTCACTGATTCCTAAGATGTCGATGTTCAGTCTTGTCATCTCTTGTTTGACCACATCCAGCTTGCCTTGATTCATGGATCTTACATTCCAGGTTCCTATGGAGTAAAGATCTTTGCAGCATCGGACTCTCCTTTCACCACCAGATACATCGGCAACTGAGTGTCCTTTCGGCTTTGACCCAGTCACTTCATTCTTTCTGGTGCTACTAGTACTAGCCCTCCGCTCTTCCCCAGTAGCATATTGGACACCTTCCGACCTGAGGGGCTCATCTTCCGGTGTCATATCGTTTTGCCTTTTGGTACTGTCCATGGGGTTTTCATGGCAAAGATACTGGAGTGGGTTGCCATTTCCTTCTCCAGTGGATCACGTTTTGTCAGAGCTCTCTACTATGACCTGTCCATCTTGGGTGACCCTGTACGGCATAGCTCATAGCTTCATTGAGCTACACAAGCCCCTTCGCCACGACAAGGCAGTGATCCATGAAGGAGCCTAGGCAGTGATCCATGAAGGAGCCTATTTGAATTATCAAAGTGAAATTGCTTGGAAAATGTTATTTGGGATGGTGGTGAATCAACACTTTATTAGCCTACATGATTACTTAGCAAAATATATGCATGATAAGTATCACACACATATATAACATGGTGTTTTTGAAAGATTTGCCTTATATACATGTTATGAGGTTAGGGTTAGGGGTGGCAGAACATGCAATGTGCTTTGAAAAGATGAATGTTATGTAATGTTAGTATATTCTTTAACTCTCTTTTCCAAAAATCCTTTAGCTCATATATGGGCCTGCACCAGTGATGAATGACAAAACTCCAGGCCTTTCCTTCTATCAGATGGTTCCCCAGGAAGCTCTTCAGTATGAAGGAATTCTCTCTTTGCTGCTGCATTTCAAGTGGATGTGGATTGGCATCTTAATTATGGATAATGACAATGGAGAAAGATTTGTGCGAACAGTGTTTCCAATGTTTTCCCAGCATGGAGTCTGCTTTGCCTACACAGAAAGAATCCCTATGCTGACCTATATCTCTGAATTTTATGAGTTGTTACAGCAGCTGGCAAAAATCCATGATAAAGTCATGGGCAGCACAGCTAATGCTTTAGTGGTCTATGGAGAATCTTATTCCATTATTTGTTTGAGATGGTTCCCATATCTTTCAGAAAGAGATGACATAACAAATATGCCAAATGGTAAAGTATTGATCATGGCAGCCCAGGTGGAATTCACCTCACTTGTCATTCAAAAGAGCTGGAACACTAAAATATTTCATGGTGCCATTTCCTTCACAGTTCACTCCAAAGAACTATTAGGGTATCGTCAATTTGTCAATAACGTAAGACCACTTCACAGAAAAGCAGATGGATTTATCAGGGACTTCTGGCAACAGGCCTTTGGATGTATATTCCCAACGACTTTTGGGGATGAGGTAAATGGAGATATTTGTACAGGAATGGAAAACCTGGAGAGTCTTCCGGGATCTTTCTTTGAGATGAGCATGGCTGGCCATAGTTACAGTATCTACAATTCTGTCCATGCACTGGCACAGGCATTGCATGCCATGTTATCATCCCAGCATCTGCATAGGACCACATTGAATGGTGGAAGACTGAAGCACCATGGTAAAGAGCAATGGAAGGTAACTCGCCAAATAGCCTCATTTAGCATCTTATTAGTGGATATAATGACAGAGCAGTTTTTGATTGATTGATTGATTGATTGATCGATTCATTACATGTATAGGGCTCTCTGGGTGTCTTACAGTAAAACCAGTGACAACAATAAAAAAATAACTAAAAGAAGAAAACTACAAAACTATATCTGGCATGCAAGGTGAAGAAGGTCACAGCAAAGCATGCAGCAATTAAAATTAAAGGAAAATTAAAAGCCAATTCAGCTGCTAAAACACCTGTTAAATGATAAAAAAAAATATATAGCAAACTGTTATTTCTATCAGCTAGAAATTAGATGATAAACCAGCCAGAGTCAAGCACAAAAAAATACTTTTAATGGCAAACTATTTTTTTAAAATAGAAATTGGGGAAAAAACATAAACATTACAGAAGAGACCTTCCCCTTGCCATTAAAATAACTTATAAAACTTAATACTCATAAAGAAAATTATAAACAGAAGCAAACTGGTAAAGGAAACCTAGCCAATTTTAAAATGCGTAATAACATACAAACTGTGTTGATGCTGGATGAAACGTATCATAACCCTATTACAATTACTCAACCTCATATAACAACCCCAAACTATTAATATTAATATTCATCTTTGACAAATGCACTTTGAATGGGTAGTCTTCTTCAGTGGCAAATATTCAAAACTAATCCTGATTACCTGATCTAAATAAAGAAAATGCCTGCAATGTGTGTGCAGCAAAAGGTTAATATCTCCCAACATCCCTCCATGCTGGTCCCAACTATTGTAGTAACACTTAGTCTTACATTGTGAGTTCATAAAATAAAGAATAGGCCATGAATGTAGAATCCTTCTGTAATACAGGCAGCAGCAATTAATTAATTAATTAATTAATTAATTAATTGTGAGCAGCAATTAATTCCTCCTTTTCCATCCCATATTTTAAGGAACAAGCTAAGTTTTTGCATTGCAAGAGAAGCACACTATTTTCTCCATCAAAATAGTACATAGGATTGGAGCTCTGCTTTCACTGCTGCCACCAGAACAGGCAGCAGCAAAAGTGCATTTTTGTTCATATATATGAAAATGGAAATGTCATTTTACATTATTCATTACTGACAATACTGGAATAATTTCATCCCCCAAATTAGCACACACACCAGTTTGCCATGTCTTAATAGGGTAGCCAATTTCAGCTGAATATTGACATCAGTACATGCAGTCTGTAGGAACCCAAATGCAGACAGTATACACTATTCATGCAGATTATCTGGGTTTTTTTATAAAGATTTTTATTAAAATTTTAAACTAAAAACTAAAAAACATCAATCATCAAGTACATAGGATGGGCTGGGTCAGCCCCCTATAGCATATCTTTTAACATTCTATCATCATATTCAAATCAATTTATAAAAACTTAAAAACATCTTTAAATCTAAGCTGAGTCCCGTTTCTCCAGCCAATCGTAAAAAAAGTCCCAAGTTTGATAGAAGTCAATATCTTCTTTCTCCTTCAGTAATAGAGTCAGTCAGTCCATTTGGACTGTGTCAGTCTGCACAGTCCAAAACCTTTTTCAAAATCAGTTCCTCAGTAGGTAGTTCCTCACTTTTCCAGTGTTGAGCAAGCACAATCCTTGCCGCTGTGATTAAATGCAGTATCAAATACATTTCTTGTTTGCTAATATTTTCCTGTACAATGCCTAAAAAGAAAATTTCAGGTTTAAAAGCTAAGGGTTTTTGTAGCATTTTGTCAAGCCATTTATGTATTTTAATCCAATACTTTTTCACATCTTCGCAAGTCCACCACATGTGATAAAAAGTATCCTTATCATGTTTACATTTCCAACATCTGTTTGACATATTTGGAAACATCTTAGCTAATCGATTTGGCGACAAATACCATATATAAAACATTTTATATAAATTTTCTTTATACAAAGTTGCTAAGGTTACCTTAATATTTCTCTCCCAAAGCTTCTGCCACTTTTCTAATGCAATATTATATCCAAAATTTTGTGATCATGTTATCATAGTGTCCTTAACCTGTTCCCCTTCCATTTTCCTGTCAAGTAAGAACTCATAAATTCTTT
Organism: Varanus salvator macromaculatus; assembly: GCA_023646645.1. NCBI lineage: Eukaryota > Metazoa > Chordata > Lepidosauria > Squamata > Varanidae > Varanus > Varanus salvator. Next base: position 239,024 of record JAIXND010000782.1, read on the forward strand.
TAATCATTAAAAAAAAATATCATGCAGATTATCTGTGTAGGTGTGTGAGTGTGTGTTGTATACTGGTGGCTATTCCAATGAACTGCCAGAATGATGGGAAATTTATCTTAGACAATTAATGAACCAATTAGTGAACTCTTGGAGGAATGGCAGAAATCAGGACTATGTTTAGAATAAATTAGAATTGTATTTTGTTTGTCCTTGTATCTCAATCTGAAAGTTTCAATGCCTGGGTATTGAATTACAGCTTTTTCTTTTCAATTGAGCTCCATCAGTTTCTGAGCAATGTCTCATTTAACAACAGTGCTGGGGAAACATTTTCCTTTGACCAGAATGGGGGCTTAACAACTGGATTTGATGTCATCAATTGGATTATATATGCCAATGGTACATTTTATAAAGTTAAAGTTGGGAAGATAGATCCTCAGGCCTCTCCGGGTCTGGCTTTCACCATCTATGAGGATACCATAACATGGGGCAGCTGGTTTAACCAGGTAAGAACCAACTGTGGGGCTTTTTGATAAGTCTTCCAGTTCTGAATAAGGGTTAGGGTTAAGATTCATTTCCTTGGAGAGTGCTCAGTCCTTATAAAATATTTAGGTCCATGGCATATGTTTTCTGAAAATCTTTCCACTGTTCTAAATTGATTGAAATGTAATTAAGCCTATGTATTTGATTTACACACACACTCACATACACTCAGAATTAATGTCTTGTAAGTTGTCCATTGTGCATTAGACTTAGGATTAGACCATTTTTTGGCATCCCTGAGCACACTGAGTATTTGTGCAGGAATCAAACCCACAGGAACACAGTGTAGTCAGTCTCCCTCTTCCCCTCACCACCACCATTGTTACATTTCTATACCACTCATACCTCTATTTCTCTGGGAGATTCAGAACACTTAAGTCACCCATCCATATTTCAACATGATCCGACCCTGCTTAGCTTCCAAGATTAGGAAAGATCAGGCACTTCAGGTTATACAGAAGTTATTGTGGCTTTGATTGTGTGGCATCTGCGCTGGAAGAAGGTTGCTGGTTGTGCAACAGGAGTTCTGTGAGTGTTCACAGTTTTCTGCTTATCTTGGTTCATTTCCTAAGCAAGGGCCAAGCCTGAGAAAGAACTTTGCCAAACAGAAGAAGGACAGATTTTGAAGATTTAACTGTTCTTTATAGTGCTTCAGCCACATGATCATTTTAGTTGCTCTTTTCTGCACTTTTTACTTTCTTGTATGTTGTGACCAGAACTGTATGCAATATCTTAAGTGCGGATGCAGGAAAGATTTTTATACAGTGAGTGTGATCTTGGCAGTTTGGCTATCCATTCTTTTTATCCCTAACATGGAGTGGGTTTTTTCATAGCAGCCAGACACTAAGTCAATATATTCATCAAGCTGTCCATTCCAACCTCAAGATCGCTTTCTTGGTCAGTCATCACTCTCAGTTCCGATTAACTTACACCTGAAGGTTTTTTCCTCCCAACATGCATTACTTTGCCCTTGCATACAATGAATCACATTAGCCTATTCTCTCTTCTTGCAGACATCTGCTTAGTGTACTTCTTGACATTTTAATAACCCTAAATATTTTTCTATCAACTTCAAAGATAGATATCTCATTTCTAACGCCAGTTCATTTATGAAGAGATTAAAAAGCATTGGTCCTGTAAACCAATGCAGAATACTGAATAACAAATAAGGAATGCACAATACAGAATGCAATCAGAACGTTGTGACACCTCACTATTTATTGTTGATTCCATGTGTTTCTTTCAGTGAACAAACAAATCTGGGGCACAGTCCTCCAGTCTATCTCTGAGAACCATTCAGCTCTGAGGTGGGGCTACAGATGGAGCGAACCAGAACACAGGATGCCATGTCATTATATGTATTGTCTAATTAATATGTATATGCTGAGGGCATGACCTCCAGCAGCACAATTTCTGGGTATTTTGAAGTCTCAGTGAACATGGCAAGCCCTTGATACAACCTATGAAACCCCCCAAAAATAGCAAACTGCTTTTTAATGGAATAATAGTCATTCATTTGCATTGTCTCTGTTTTAATACCAAAACTAAGTAAATATTGCCATCACCCTGTAACACAGAATATTCATTCTCTGAGATGATGCCTACGATATTAAAAAAGAATGGAGGTTCCTTTTCTGTGATTACAGTTCCCTCTACCAGGTCAATGTATAAAAGGCTGAAAGTAGGCTGGTGGGGCTAGCCATGAGTGTTTGTGCCATCCATTCAACTATTTCCTAACAGTTGAAAGTTGAAAAAGGGAAAAGAAGTATGATATCTACATTGGTCCACCATTTCAAATATCAGCATTGCAGCATGAGTCAGTACCTTATAAGAACATTTTGAAAAGCCACAAAATCAAAAGTATTCCTCACTAATTTTTCTCAGAATTAACATTGTTCTCTTTAATTGTGGTTTAGACCCGGCCTTTATCTGTTTGTAGTGAGAGTTGCCACCCTGGTTTTAGTAAGAAGGGGAAGGAAGGAGAGCCATTTTGCTGCTATGATTGCATCCCATGTTCAGAAGGGAAAATTTCAAACCAGACTGGTAAGAAATGCTGTATATACTGTATAGTTATTAAAGAAATAGTAATCCAAAGGAACATAGTTTGCTTATTTGGAACTTTATGATCTCAGCTAGTTCCCTTTGGGCACCATGGAAATATTGCTTTATAGTGCTTCCTAATGCAGCTTCTATGACACTGTTTGCCTGCTTCATTCTCAGCATTTTACAAGGGGGTGGTTGGAATCTAGATGTCAACTTCTCCTTGTTAACTTCCCATATTTACTATCTCATCTTCCATCTTCTTCTTCCTTGATGCAGAAAATCCATTAACGCTATCTTAAAGCTAGAATCCCATCACCTGGAAGTGCCCTTAACAACACATCTAAACTCTCCTTTGTCCTTTAGAGGAATGAGACACAGAAAATGACAGGGTTGTTTCTTATAGCAAGAATGTGCACAGGAACATACCGTATTTTTTGCTCTATAAGACTCACTTTTCCCCCCCTCAAAAGTAAGGGGAAATGTCTGTGCATCTTATAGAGTGAATATGTGTGTGCAGTAAGTCTGTCAGATGTGCAGCCCATGGGGAAGTGATGGGGAATGTGCCTGTGATTATGTGCCCATTTGATTCTGAATATTTTTTTTCTTGTTTTCCTCCTCTAAAAACTAGGTGCGTCTTATAGTCAGGTGCGTCTTATAGAGCGAAAAATATGGTAATTTCAGCCAAAACAATAGAGCTTTGCATGACTTTGAAGACTTCTTTATGGACAGTGTCTATGGAATCACATGCCAGATTAAAGTTGTTAGTCTTTGAAGGGCCACAAACAAGCAGAGCTGTCCCACTGGATCCTCTCACACTGGACTGGTTGGCTTTCATGCATGTTGTGGTGGCAGGACAGCAACCAAGCAAACAGGAGAGCCATGCAGCCCCCACAGTTCTGTCAAACCAGGAAAGGAAACCAGGTCTTGGGGTACTTTTGGAGCACCATGACATGGGACCTGGCAGATATTTGAGATGTTCCATGAGCAAAGGGATGGAAGCACAGAAGGTTGCAGGTCCCATGTCCACACACACAAGCACACAAGAAAGTGTGGGAAACAAACCCTGACTGTTACTTTCTCAACAAAGAGAAAAATTGAGAAAGGACTGGAACTCTTGCAATGTGTTTCTGTTTTCAGAAGGTATGCCAAAGGCCCTGGGTCCTTTCTGTCCATGCACTTGTGCATTACACCCCAGCCCTTCCAAATTTTATGAGGGGCAAACTTAATCTTACATTAAATATGGAGCTATTTTACTCAAGACTAAATTCATAGGACCTAATATGGTTCAGGTGGGTTGGGAAATTGAATTTTTGCAATTTGTCTTACAGCTGGATAACATTTTGTCAATATAAATTTGAATGGGACCAGAGCAGGAAGGATTAAGGTCTATGTAGTGACTTGAAATGGGACATGTGAGGTGTCATTCCATGACTAAACCAATAGGAATTGCATGGAATCTCTCTGTTATGCATCTTCTATGGAACCACTGGAATACTGGTTGAACTGTAGCTTCACAGTGAAACTGAGCAAGCCCTACACAGTTTTCATGGGGCAGGGAAACTAACTGCTGAAGCACTGCTCATAATTTCATCAAAATGAGGAAATGCAGACAATTTTGGACAAGTCAAAATAATGCAGCTCTGCAATTTTCACTAGAATATGAAATGTTTATATGTTGAGCTACTTGGAAAGGGAAAAATGTGCCAATAATCACAGCAAGCCTTCAGGGTCAACTCAGTGTTGTGAAATACTCCATTGTAGCATAGTATTAGCATTTGGTCATGGGCAACTCTCTGGAGAGTCCACTCACCAATCCCTCCTTCAGAGTATTTTCTCAGATTGAGGGATCAGGAGGAAGGCCTCTTCAGAGAAATCAGTCCAATCCCTTATCATACTGGCATGGATGGCTGAAAAAGACCTGCACAAAATTTATCTCTTGTTCAGTGGTAATCACCCAGCATTAGAGATCAGACCAACAGTCCAGTGGGTGACTTCTTTTCAGAGACAATCTGCCCAGTGACTCACTCTAAGCCTTCATACGAAGTGAGAGTTCAGGCTAGTGAACCACTTTGCCCAAAGAAATCACCTGCCTGATGCCTTACTTTTTGTAGGCATTGTAATAAGATATGATGGGGTGTCAGGTGTCGCTGTTTCAGCAAAGGCTTAGTCCCATTCAGGGCAATTTCCATAGTAGATGACCAGGGTTGGGGCAGCCAGTGAGGGCAGTGGCAGTGACAGAAGGGACCCCGTGTCTGTGTGTCCTAAAATTTGGTGAAAATTCCTATGGATGTGTGGGAATAATACTTTCAGTATGCTGGTGAGAGGTAAGACATGCATGTAAATACTGTGACAACGTATTTTCTTTTTCAGACATGAATGATTGTTATAATTGCATAGATGACCATTATCCAAACAAAAAGCAGGATCTGTGTATCCCCAAGCATACAAGCTTCTTGTCTTATGAAGAACCTCTGGGATACAGTTTGGCCTGTTTTGCTTTTTTCTTTATTTTGCTTACAGGTTTGGTGCTAGCGACATTTCTGAAGCACCACAATACTCCTATCATCAAAGCCAACAACCGGAACCTCACCTACACTCTTCTCACCTCCCTCCTGGTCTGCTTTCTTTGTGTATTGCTATTCATTGGTCAGCCTGGAAAGGTGCTCTGCCTCCTCCGACAAACTGCCTTTGGCATCATCTTCTCAGTGGCCATTTCTTGTGTCCTGGCCAAAACTATCACTGTGGTGCTGGCTTTCATGGCCACCAAGCCTGGGTCTGGGATGAGGAAGTGGGTAGGGAACAAAATGGCCAACTTCATTGTTTTTACCTGCTCCCTTATTCAGGCAGCCATTTGTACTGTGTGGCTAGCAAAGTTTCCCCCATTCCCAGATGCTGACACACACTTGGTGATGGAAGAAATTCTGCTGGAATGCAATGAGGGATCTATCTTGATGTTTTCCTGTGTGCTGGGCTATCTGGGCTTTCTGGCAATGGTGAGTTTCACTGTGGCTTTCCTTGCCAGGAAGTTGCCTGACAGTTTCAATGAAGCCAAGTTCATCACTTTCAGCATGCTGGTGTTTTGCAGTGTTTGGTTCTGTTTTGTTCCATCCTATCTGAGCACCAAAGGAAAGTACACAGTGGCTGTGGAGATCTTCTCTATCTTATGCTCCAGTGCTGGGTTGCTGGGTTGCATCTTTTCTCCCAAATGCTACATTATTGTGTTGAGGCCTGAGCTGAATAAGAAGGAGCAGCTAATAAGAAGGAAAGCAAGAAACATTTAGGCATTTGTATTGTCTGCTATAGCAATCCATGTTGATCATTAAGGAGACACAAAAAACATGTTCCTGTTTACAAATCCTCTGAACAATCTCACAGTGAATTGGAATATAAGATGGAACACTATTCTCACTGATTTCCAGATATTGTGAACCTTTGTGCTTATTCAGAAGTGTGTACATACTTTCCATAATTCATAGTTGTGATGGCATTGGGAGGGGGCTGCAGGCTAAAGCCTCATTTTCCCAGCTTCTACATGAAGAACAACACAAGAAAGGTGGTGCACTCACCAGGCCTTTATTTTTCTCTTACAGTTTCCACCACATGCTTCCTGCAGTGCCTTGCCCTTGCCTGCTCCAGCGCCCTTCCCCCTTGGCACTATGGCAATGAGCTGTGCCTTCCTGGCAGTACCACTGCCCAGTCTCTGCTTGTGGTTTGCCCTGGCCTCCCTGCCAGCAGCCACTGCTGCAGCTCTTCCTCAAACACACATGTGTTTCCGTGCTCTTTGCTCACTCGCTGTCTCTTGCCGTCTCTCTCTCCTCTCCCTTCTCCTTCCTCTGCCACCTCTTTATGATCCCTCCTCACACACCATTCCACCCAGCCCAGCTGTCTCTGCCCCAGTCCGCAATGCCATACAGCTGCACACTCGCTTGTATCCCCTGGCTGCTGCTTCCCAGCAAATTGCTCTTCCCACCTGGACTCCCAGCCTCACCCTGTTGTCTTCAGCCTGGCCCTGTGGAAGGCCCCAGGAAAAGGGGTGAGCCCCTCAATCTCCTCACAATAGTCTATAGGTGAAATGTGCATTTTTGATTATATATGTTTTTTCATCTTTTTTCTATTAGCTTAAATGCAAATTTTTGCTTTTAAAAATGAACACTCCCCTACATAAAATTTAAAAAAAATCAATTCAATGAATTCAGGGCAAACTTAGAGGAAGAACTTGATGGACCTTAATGAGCTCAGACCTATCAGCTAGCTGATCCCTACATTATTGTGTGCATGCTTGCATTTCCTTCTAAGCATTTCCTTCTTAGGAGCTACATGTAAATATTTTTAAAATGTTGCCTTGCCAAACAACAACAACAACACCAACAGCCAACAAGAAAACAAAGGTATTCTTAAGAGGAACTATTATATATGTGCAACAATAACTACATTCCTTCCGTGCCCCAGCTGATCATGGTGAATCTGCTTGGGTAGATATAAAGTCCTTCTGAGTTCACCAAATCTTTGGGAATTTTTCAGTGGAGTTATAGCTGGCAAAGTTCTCACTTTAATGCTAATACATATGTCAATATCTGCACTATGGCTAGGATTAACCTTCTTGAAATCTTTCCCTCCAAGCATTCATGGGCTTCTTGTTGTGCTCAGCCCGGTCTTCCAAAGACAGTCATCCAAGAGGAAGTCCTCATACCACCCCCACACACCCCAGTGATAACTTTCTTGTACATCAGTTGCAGCCACACAAACAATAGCTGCAGCTAGTATGGAACAGAGATGTGCTTTCACAGTGTTCGTGAAGATCTTGCCAGGAAAACATAGTCTGAGGAGCTTAGCCCAAGGAATCTGATGGATTCTCACCCCCAGACAGATTCCTCACACAAACATCAACGAAGAATGCTCTGGGTCATAGAAATGACACCTTTTCTTTCAGAAATTCCAGATTAATGAGACCAGCAGACCTAATATAAGGCTGACATGTTATACACACATCCTGTGTGTAGAATATCCAACAAATCTAATTTTTATTCCTGCTTATTATGGGGACACATTTGCTGCCCTAAATTAAAGTTGAAATGGTTGATTGATGTCCTTTTCTATCATTCTATATAGATGGTATTGGCCGCTAGTCAGGTACTTGTAATGTGAGGTATTAGCATGATCCCTTCAGTTGCTTACACTACGTATCTGCATTCCAATTAATGGACACATCTGGGCTTTAAGTCTACATCTCTGTCAGTGACAATCATATAGTCTCAGGGTTGCTGTTGACATTGCTGAAGTTGGTGTAGGTAGTGGAATAGCTGCAGCATGGAATCATGACATCTATTTCTAAAGTGCTGTGTCTGTTAAACATGTGACCCATAATGGCTTCATTTTTGGAATCTTTTGAAGCTTGAACAAACTCAGAAATCCCTTAGCACAACATGTTAATCAGAAAAGGGATTATTGTTATTATATTATTATAATATTATCATAATCAGTTCATAAATTAATATTACTACTCATCCAATTCCCTAACACAACATTTCCTATGCAACATTCCAGTTTACTGTTGCTTTGAATCCCAATGAGTGGGAGTGATCTATGGCTCTCATGGACTACGCAGTTCACTTGGATCTATGTGTGATGAATCATCTAATATAAGCCAAGGTGATATCAGCCAGATGGAGAAGACAGACACTATTATAAGTCCTGTGAAGTCAAACAATTCCAGTGCATCTCATTATTTAGCTCATCATGAATTGGAGTTAAAAGAATAATAAAAATGTTACTCTCACCTAAATCATCTCACACATATCTTTATTTAGGGTAGGGTGCTTTTCTTGGAAACATAAAAATGATGTCAAAACCCATGCATCTGTTGAAATTACCATTTCCTGGGTTAAACAAGTAAGTTCATGCAAACCTTAATTCTTTTCTCTTTGTTCCTTATATTGATATCAAGATTAATGTCAATGTGATTGTTCGGTTATCCAAGGTTGTTAAGTAGTAGCCATACCACCAGCAATTAAGCCCCAAAGTGGAATTGCTGTTTAATGAAGACCATGGATGTTTTGGTAAAGAGACTAGGACAGAAATGCATGTTTGTCATGTAGCCATCTATCTCATGCTTCTTAGTTTCTTTCTAAGAAATTCAAACCTTGAAAGATGCATAATCCAGACCCTATCCTCATGCCCTTTCACCCTTCTCCTGTTCAGGAGCAAACAGAAGTGGTTGAATCCATTCCAAAACGAGCCCAAGTTCAAATGGATTTTACAGCATGCCCAGGATGGTCAAACATGTCCCATAGGATTTGCTTTTCTGAGAAATTGTGTGAAATGGACTGTGGTAGCATTTAAAATTAGCATGTTCATTAACTATTTTTGTTTACCCAAAAGATACAAAAAATACGCCCATGGCTCTGGGGCTTTAATTTGATCTCAAAACATGTTCAAAGCTGAAGTACTTTAAGACTAATAGGAATTCAGAAAGCAGACAGGTTGTAGAAGGCGGTGATTAAAAATGCTTTTCATCACTGCTTTCACTTTCTGAATTGTTCCCTTTTGTTCAGCTCAAGCTTTAGAACAATAATATAACTTTTAGGGAAGAATAAGAAAGCCAGCAAGCCAGCACTGGACGCTAAGATAGAGAAGATCTCCACAGCTACCATGAATCTCCCCTTAGTGCTTAGGTAAGTTGAAACAAAGGACAACCACACACTGCAGTACACCAGCATGCTGAAGGTGATGAACTTGGCTTCATTGAAAGTATCAGGCAACTTCCTAGATTGGAAAGCCACAAGGAAGCTCACAAAAGCCAGGAAGCCCATATAGCCCAGCACACAGTAAAGCATGATGGGTGAAGACTCATTACATTCCAGGACAATTTCCTCAGGGATGGAGTGCATGTCAGCATTTGGGAACAGGGGAGACGTTGTGAGCCACACGGTACAAATTGCTCCTTGAATGAGGGAGCAAGAAATAATAATACAACTGGCCAATCTTGTCCCTACCCACTTTCTCATTTGGGATCCGGGCTTGCTGGCCATAAATGCTACCACAAGTGTGATGGTCTTTGCCAGCACAAAAGAAACTTATACTTGAAGTTGGAATGTTTTGCCCTAATATGCTTTACTTTACACTTGTATAAATTGAACCCATTTTCTGTTCTGATGTCCATTCTTTCCATTTAGAAAAATTCTTCTGGGGTTCCCTGCTATTTTCTTTGGTTGTAGCCACTCTAACCTGGCTACGTTACCATTACCATTTCATTATCAAACCTGGCTGTTTCATTCTTCACTCCCAGATCATGTATGTAAGGATGAAAGAAAATTAGTCCCATGAAGATAGGAGAAATAAATTAGCATTTATTCTCACTCCCTGTTTTCCTCTATTTAATCAGTTCTTGATCCATAAGAGGACCTCTTTCCTTATTCAATGACTGATAAGTTTATTGAGGAATCTTTGGGGAAGGACTTTGTCAAAGTCATTTGGAAGTCCAAATACACAATGTCTGCCAGTTCACACCTGTTTATTGACCCTCTCAATGGACTATTAAAGGTCAGTGAGCCTGAAGTTATTTTTGCAGAAGTCATGATTGTTCTTCCCTGACAGGGTTATCCTTCTATATGCTTACTAATTACATCGGTAATGACACCTCCAATAAATTTAGGGACTGCAGGTGGCGCAGTGGTTTAAACCGCTGTGCTGCTGGGCTGGTTGATTGGAAAGTCACCAGTTCGAATCTGCACAACGGAGTGAGTTCCATCCCAGCTCCTGCCAACCTTGCAGTTCGAAAGCATGCAAATTCAAGTAGATAAAAAGGTACCACTTCAGTGGGCAGGTAACAGCGTTCCGTGCACTTTGGTGTTTAGTCATGTCAGCCACATGACCACAGAGACTGTCTGTGGACAAATGCTGGCTCCCTCGGCTAGGAAACGGAGATGAGTACTGCCCCCTAGAGACCAGCATGACTGGACTTCACATCAAGGGGAAAACTTTACCTTTACCAATAAATTTACCTAGATTTTTTAAGCTGTTACATTGGGCATTCTTCAGTCCACCAATGCAGAGGATCATCTTGCATAACTTTCTAAAAAGTCCATCAATTTCATATTTGAGTATTTTAAGGATTCTGGAATAAATACTACCCAGACCTGGTGACATAGTATTTTCCAGTTTATCAATAAGGTTAATATCCCTATTTTCCAACTCATCTCTTGTCACCAATATTTGGCTGAGTTCCTCAAACTTTCTTCCTGAAAACATTAGTTCAGGATAGGAAAGGATATGATAGGATATGATAGCAATAGGGTCAGAAGGGGCCTATGAGGCCATTGAATGCAACTAGCTGTTCTGCTCCCACATGTCAGAACCCATCTGGCTGCAAGCTATGACTTCCCAGTTTAGCAGGGAAGACTTTGCATGCTTGTGCATGTATGAGCAGGAGTAAAGACAAGTAATTAGAATGCCCATAACTTCTTTATCATCTCATAATCCAAGTACTTCACTAGCTGGTTCCTTGCTTCTGAGATATTGTTGGCATAAAAGCCTTTTTGAAATGTTCCAATTTTTTGCTATCATTTCCTTGTTGCAGGTCCTCACAGTCTCCCCCCCCCTCACTTGAGAAAGACTTCCATTTTCAGAAGAAGTCTTCATGACACTGGCTTTTTAACCATATTGGTGGTTAATTTGTCTTATGCATACTGAGGTTGTATTACTGTGGTCTTGAGTAATGTCCAAGAATTTTGAAGAGATTTATGTAATTTTACTCTTTCTCTTTCAACTTCCTTCCTTCCAAAATATCACTTCTGTTATCATATAAGAACCTCACCTTCCCGGTCAGATATCTCCCCCTCAGGACATGGAATGCAGTCATAGCAGCAGAATGCTTCCCCTTCCTTCTTTTCTTTCCTATTGCCAGGATAGCATTTATCAGTACACATGGAGATGGGCTGTGCCTAATGCATCGAAGGAAAAGCTTGATGTCACTGAAAGAATGCAATGGATTTACAACACAGGCTTCCTTTTCTAATCACCAAACTTCTTCTACGTCAGTAGACACAGCAGAGCCCAAAAGGCAATGATAGATGAATGAAAGACAAATGTTCCTTGTGTAACAGTTGAACAATGGGGATGCTGCTTTCCTGGCATGAGACATGGCCATCATTTGAGCAGCTGCTCTGTTGAACCAGCAGGCATTACTTCAAGCCTAGAGGACCACTTTCCTGTGGATGCCACTGCAACTGGATGTCCCATAAGAAGCCTCCTTCAGCATGAGAAGTACCCACTGTTGGAACAGCTGCTCAGCTGCAAGAGTGGGGGCTGCTTGCACAGTGCAAAGGGCTGAAGGCCTACTAAGCACCCCACAAATGCTGGGCACAGTCATTGTACTCTGAGCCTTTGCAAAGTGGTGATTAATATCTTTGGAGCTGACCCAAGGGATCCAACAGATTCTCAACCTCAGATGAGATCCTTGCACATCCCTAGCCTTAGACTGAGCATAAAACCCTTATAAACAAAGCAAGCCCTCTTCTCCCAAGCTACAGTCCTTCCCCAAAAGACTGCAGATGAACAGGTGACATAACCAGTCTCCTTGGAACAAGGATGGATTATGCAAAACAATTTGAATGAATGATTCATAAGGATTAAGGACCCCTGATCCAACATCCATAATCAATAATTATAAGTAGAGTATGGGCATTCACTCATTCCCAATATGGTTGCATTTGTATCTTACCTGGTTAAACCAATTGTGCCATACAATGCCATCAGCATTGATGGAGAATGCCTGGTCTGCATCAACCTGGGGATCCATCCTTCCAATTCTTACTCTAACAAAAGATTGGTTTGGGAATGTCACCCAGTTAATGATGTCCAGTCCTGCTTGGATCTCCCCATTCTGGTCAAAGAATACTTTGTCTCCAACACTGTTGTTGAATGAGACTCTTCTCAGGAAGCAGTGGACCTGCAGAGAAGAGGAACACAGAAGTGATTCATTCAAAGATGCAGTTGTGCAATATGCATTTGACTCTTTCCCACAAGATAGCAGCATGCATGATGACCACAGGTAGGAAAAGGGGTGAAGAGACACTGTGAGCAGAAGTAGCACTTGCAGGATGTGTTGAGTGGAGCTCGAAAACATGGAGGTATTGAAGTAGGCTTATATACCTATGAAGACTAATAGAATCCATGAGGGTTGATCCTGCTGAGATTCTCACATTTGAACCTCTGAGCTCAATTGACCTTTTTGTTTCCAATTGTGAGGATGTTCGGTGTGCATTTTTGAAGCTCATGTCCAAAAAGCTTACTTTTCCCAATGGTCTATACAAAGTGCACAAAGTCACATGTGCACTTTGTAGGGAAAAAGAGTAAATTTTGAACGTGATCTCAAGTTCAGAAATTTGTGAACTTTTCTAGGAAATAAAGAACCTTGCGGATATGATGAACATATAGTAAGAAACAAACAAGTGAAGCAAAGCTACATGATTATGCATGTCCATGTAGACCCTCCCAAGAATCAACAGTGAGACACAGTGAGCAGAAACAGCAGGTACAGGATGAGTTGAATGGAGCTAGAAACCATGAAGATGTTGAACTAGGCTCAAGTATCTCACGAGAAATGCATATAACATTGTCACCAGTCCTAGTGTTTCTGTGTATTTTTCTTGAGTTATTCATTCAAGAAATATATAGGCTTAGTTATGGCATTTGTTTCTCCATTAAACTTGTCAGCATGAATAATGGTGCAGGGAAAGGTGGCCTGAAAACTCTTTGCTCTCTGCCATGGCACAAATAGCATTTTCTCCCATTGCTGTACACTAATGTCTTTACTGAAATCATCAGCATTTATAATTACCCCTCTAAATATATGGGGTGACATTAAGAATTAGGAAGGTGTGCATGACTCCTTCAGCCTTAGAGGAACCAAGTAAAGTAATCCATGATTTGCTTGCAATGGCATGGAGACTGGAGCCATTGGAATGGTAGCAGTATTCAGATTCTTAAGTGAATCAAGGAAATCAAGTCACTCCAAGCAGAAGCCTTGGTGACAGAGGGACATCCACCTTGCATTACCCCTCATTCACCTGCACAATATTCAGAATATTCATTCTGAGGTTTTGCAGGAAATTACCTGCCATGGCTGCTGGGTCTGAAGTTTCCTTTTCTCTCTCCGCATCATTCCTCTGTGCTGGGATTGTATTGAGTACATAGCATGCAAGGCATGGGCCACAGCATAGATGGCGTTGTAGATGCTGTAACTGTGGCCAGTCATGCTTGTTTCAAAGAAGGGCCCTGGAAGGTTTTCCAGCCTTTCTTCTCCAGTGCAGGGATCCCATCTCCCATACTCTTTAGATGAATCTGGGTATGCACAGCCGAATGCCTGCTTCCAGAAATCTGTGATAAAACCATCACCTTTTGCACTGGCAGGATTTCTGTTCTGAAGAAATTGATAGAATCCCAATAACTGATTTGCATGAATGGAAAAGGATATTGCACCATGCATGGGTTGTATATGCCAACTGGTTTGGTAGGCTAATGATGTGAAATCCATCTGGGCTGTCAGAATCCAGATTTTACCTTTTGCCTTCTGTATCCCTGCTTCTATTTCTGGTAGATGTAGAACCCATCTCAAAAGTATCATGCTATTGATTTCTCCATAGTACACCAGCGCATTGGCTACACTGCCCATCACTTTTTCCTATATGTGTATCAGTCAAGCTATTGTTTCAACAAGGCGTTCATCAAAACTTAAATTAGGATATGTTTCTGTAAAGGCAAAACAGATGCCATGCTGGGAAAATAATGGAAGCATCTTCTGCACAAATCTTTCCCTGTTCTCATTATCATCTGCAATGAATCCAACCCATGTCCACATGAAATGGAGAAGCAGTTGAAGAATTCCCATGTACTGGATTTCTTCATTTGGAACCATATGATAGTAGGGAAAAACTTCAGTATTTTCGATCATTCCTGTAGGAAACCCAAATAAGAGCTGAAATTGATATAATTGAGAAGGGAAACAGAGGGAGATCAAAATGACAGTAGAAGTGCATTTGTTAAGTTGCATCATGATGGCGTGGTTGTCCCCATATGCAAATTGAATTTTTACACCCATAAAGTCACACAGTTGCAAAGCTTGGTTAGCTGGAAGTAACCCTTATCAGTGGCAGCCCACTGTATCATGAAAGGTTTGGTGGGGTCTAATGTTTAAAACTTTGTCATTGCTTTCATAACAGCATTTCAAGACTCCGAACAAAAAATACAGGAAGAACAGAGGGCACCATAAGCATCTTTTTCATCAAATGGGATGAGCTTTGTTTTACAGAGAGACTGTGTTAATGGCTTTCAACTACAGAAATCTAATGCACAAGCTAAATGCAGTAAAACAATCCTTCTTAATACTTGGCTGAAATACACTTTGCTTTTCTGTTTCATTATGTGGCAGTGTATATGTGCACCTGACTATTACCTCATATGTAACAAATACAGCCCTGGAGCTCCACCAAGACCCACACTGATAATGCTAAAAAAGAGAATCCATAAACATAAGGTTACATATTTAATTAGCGTATTTTTTGCTCTATAAGACTCACTTTTTTCCCCCTCAAAAGGGGAAATGTCTGTGCATCTTATAGAATGAATATGTGTGTGCAGTAAGTCTGTCAGATGTGCAGCCCATGGGGAAGTGATGGGGAATGTGCCTGTGATTATGTGCCCATTTGATTCAGAATATTTTTTTTCTTGTTTTCCTCCTCTAAAAACTAGGTGCGTCTTATGGTCAGGCGCATCTTATAGAGCGAAAAATACGGTAGGTAAGTGCCTGCATAATCTGATCATTCATTATAATTACACTCTATTCATACATGGCATCTCTGTATGTATGGTCCACTTACTGCTCTGTTTGGCCTCCTTTTCAGTATTTTCCATCCCTTAAAGCCCCATTAAAATTGTGTTGGATATCATGATCCTGTAGTGTGAAAATACATGCTGAACACTTCACACTGTGCTGATTCATGACAATTGTAATTGCTATTATGGTTTACAACTTTTAAGGTAATTCATGTATATGACTCCTTGCATTTGCCCAAAGATGCACAGCTATTGGGCAGCAGAAAAGTGAAATAAAGAAAAGGGGAGCTCTCCTTCATGTGCACATGAACCAAGAATACAAAAATTTGTGTAATATTGCCCTTTATTGGGAAGCCCATATTGTTTCTCAATTAAAGGATTGAATTAACTTCTTATTGAAATATCTGCTTTCCTATGATCAGACTCTAGATTGTCCAGGCACCAGATCTGTTAAGAACATCATGCTGAGCCTTCTCCTACTTCAGTAATCATGATAAAGACTGAATTTGTGGTTACTGAAAGTTAGGGTTGGGAGAAACCTTATCAGAAGCTCTATCCAAGAATTTGTGGGCATCTTGTTCTGCTCAACTGTGTCATCCAAAGTGAACTAAGAGGAATCCCCTGAACACTTGCAGACCCCTTGTTCTGCAACTGGAAACCTTCTCTGGCAGCAGTGGAGGCCCACAGAAGGAATGTGCCTTGCACAGTGCTCATGGGGGCTACTTTCTGGTCAGTCCCTTGGAGGCAGCCTTCCTCAGCATGAGCCACATTCACTCAATGGCTGCTACTCTTGGTGTGCAAGAGGGGCATTGGTTGTGTGGTGCATGGCATCAGTTCCTGGTGGCATCTGATGAATGCTAGGTCTGATTACCAACCTGAGCTGCAACCCTGGGCTGATGCAGAGTGGGCCTGGGTCCAGTTGAGCCCAAGGAGTCTACCAGTTTCCCACCCCAGTGGGATTCCTCGCATGTTCCTATTTGAAGCGGCAGCATCTCCGATCTGAAAGTGTGGGCATATGCTCTCCTTTCCCAAAGTGTTGGACACCAAAACTATTCATTCCAGTTTAAATAAATAAATAAAGCACATTCCTTCCATGGCTTGGATTTCTTTCTGAGTTTTTACCTCTCTATTCAAATCATGAAGGCACATGTGGGGTGGGGGGAGGGGTGTAAAAAGCAGGCTTACAAATCAACTGTTAATTCCCATATTTGTGCTTCTCTTTCAGAAGTTTTCCATTCATCTACCATACCTGAGAATCTTGTAGATACCCAGAACATTTGTTATATAGAGGGCAGTTTGGGAGTGCAGTCCACCAATGACTGCAATTACATTGTGTTGGATGTCACACTTGTAATTAGGAATAAATCTGTTCCTTGTAGAGATAAGTTGCATTGTAGGATAAAATGCCAACCTTGGGTCCAAATAGCTGTCTTCAACATTGAATCCAGGATGAGGTTGGGCAAGATTTGAGAATTTTCATTGATCTCTTTTACAGCAAATACCAAAGCCAGAATGTGCTGGTAGTTCTTCGTAATAACACTAGAATGAGATTTGTGATCTGAGTGGTGTGTCTTTTATTCCCACACAGGTGTCCATCAACTTCAGTAACTGCTATTCTTTTTAAAGGTAATCTTTAATTCTGGATGAATTACAGAGAAATGTTAAAAACAGTATAAACATGCACTGATGGTAACACTGGAACTCTGATTTCCTACCTAGGAAATGGAAGTATTAACAGATTATATTGCTTCCTATAAATGCTTGTGAGTATTTGCCAAACCCCCTTTTTTGAGATTAGATTTAAATCCTGGGAGAGAAGTCCATCCCTTCCCCATCCCACCTTGCCCTGTAAAACAGACAGACAGACAAGCCAAACCATATGATCCCTGTGTAATCTCTGTTCACTGATTTCAGATGTCTTGGGGCAATGCAGAACTGGGTAACTCCAATGAAGAAAAGGATTGCATCTCAAATAGTTTGGGATGACTGTAGGCCATCTGCCCACATTCATTCACCAGCTCCTCTGCACATGATTTACATTAACAGAGCACAGATCATACAGGGTTTGTGTTTGAATATAAAAGCCTTGAAAATGTAATGCTTGCATTGGAAGATTATACTGCTTGGCACCCAGGAATAAGCCAGTCAAGCTGTATCATTACACAGTACCTGCATAAGAGTTTTGTGTACCTACACTGTTGGTTTTCATGTATGAAAGACCAATCTGTGTTTCACCAATCAGTGAATGATGGTATATTGGCCCACAGAACATGATACCAGATATAGTAACACCTACATTTGTACAACTGTCTCTAAGCAAATACACTCTATATACAGGTATGCTATTACTGGTGGTGGTGATGATGCTTACTTGAGGTCGTCAGAGCTCTTCCAAGCAGGGTATTCATCAAAGTTTTCTAGGCTGGAGAGAACAATGGACTGAAATGTAACAGCACCAACCATTAGATCTCCTGGCTGATAATACTTAAGAAGAGTAGGACGAGGTTCCTGGATCCTATATGTAGCAACTTCGGTCTGGTATCTGAAGAGAGCCTGAATGACCAGTAGAAAAACCATGTGGTTCCCATCCATTGCCTGGTAGAATGTGCTGATGAACCTTGTTGAAGCTAAGAAAGTCTGGAGCTGGTCAGTGCCTGGATAGGCAATTAAATGGCAAGCCTCTGGACACTGTTTTTAGTTCCATGGAAGTTAACAATGATATAGGTATAAATATAGACCCTTTGTTGTTAGTCGCGAAGTCGTATCCGACCCAGCGCAACCCCATGGACAACATTCCTCCAGGCCCTCCTGTCTTCCACTATCCCCTGGAGTCCACTCAAGCTCACACCAACCACCTCAGTGACTCCATCCAGCCACCTCATCCTCTGCCATCACCTTCTTCTTTTGCCATCTATTGGTCCCAGCATTAGACTCTTCTCCAGGGAATTCTTCCTTCTCATTAGGTGGCCAAAGTATTTGAGTTTCATCTTCAGGATCTGGCCTTCTAAAGAGCAGTCAAGGTTGATCTCCTCTAGGACTGACCGGTTTGATCGCCTTGTGGTCCAAGGGACTCGCAGGAGTCTTCTCCAGCACCACAACTCAAAGGCCTCAATCCTTTTGTGCTCGGCCTTCCTTATGGTCCAGCTTTCACAGCCATACATTGCAACTGGGAAAACCATAGCCTTGACTATACACACTTTTGTTGGCAGGGTGATGTCTCTGCTTTTTAGTATGTTATCCAGATTTGCCATAGCTTTCCTCCCCAGGAGCAAGCATCTTTTAATTTCTTGGCTGCAGTCCCCATGTGCGGTGATCTTGGAGCCCAGGAAAATACAATCTGTCACTACCTCCATTTCTTCCCCATCTCTTTGCCAGGAAGTGAGAGGACCTGATGCCATGATCTTCGTTTTCTTAATGTTGAGTTTCAAGCCAACTTTTGCACTCTCCTCCTTCACCCGCATCACGAGGCTCTTTAGTTTCTCCTCACTTTCTGCCATGAGAGTGGTATCATCTGCATATCTGAGGTTGTTGATATTTCTCCCAGCAATCTTGATTCCAACTGGCAATTCATCTAGCCCTGCCTTTCTCATGATGTGCTCTGCATGTAAGTTAAATAGGCAGGGTGAAAGTATACAGCCTTGCCAAACTCCTTTCTCAATTTTGAACCAATCAGTGGTTCCGTGTCCAGTTCTCACTGTTGCTTCTTGACCCGCATATACGTTTCTCAAGAGACAAATAAGATGGTCTGGTACTCCCACCTCTTTAAGAACTTGCCACAGTTTGTTGTGATCCACACAATCAAAGTCTTTAGCATAGTCAATGAAGCAGAAGTAGATGTTTTTCTGAAACTCCCTCACTTTCTCCATGATCCAGAGTATGTTGGCAATTTGATCTCTAGTTCCTCTCCCTCTTCGAAATCCTGCCTGTACTTCTGGTAGTTCTTGGTCCACGTACTGCTGGAGCCTAGCTTGTAGGATTTTGAGCATCACTTTGCTAGCATGTGAAAAGAGTGCAATGGTGCGGTAGTTTGAACATTCTTTGGCATTGCCCTTCTTTGGAATCGGAATGTAAACTGACCTTTTCCAGTCCTGTGGCCACTGTTGAGTTTTCCAAATTTGCTGGCATATTGAGTATAGCACTTTACCTGCATCGTCTTTCAGGATTTTGAATAGCTCAGCTGGAATACTGTCACCTCCACTAGCTTTGTTGTTGCTCAGACTTCCTAAGGCCCATTTGACTTCACATTCCAGGATGTCTTGCTCGAGGTCAGTGACTACCCCATCGTGGTTGTCAGGGATGTTAAGCTCTTTCTTGTATAGTTCTTCTGTATAAACTTGCCACCTCTCCTTAATCTCTTCTGCCTCTGTTAGGTCCCTGCCATTTTGGTCCTTTATTATGCCCATCTTTGCATGAAATGTTCCCTTCATATCTCCAATTTTCTTGAAAAGATCTCTGGTCCTCCCTATTCTATTGTTTTCTTCTATTTCTTTGCACTGTTCATTTAGGAAGGAATTCTTATCTCTTCTAGCTGTTCTCTGGAATTCTGCATTCAATTGTTTGTATCTTTCTCTTTCTCCCTTGCCTTTCGCTTCCCTTCTTTCCTCAGCTATTTGTAAAGCTTCCTCAGACAGCCATTTGCTTTCTTGCATTTCTTTTTCTTTGGGATGGTTTTAGTTGCTGCCTCTTGTACAATGTTGTGAACCTCCATCCATAGTTCTTCAGGCACTCTGTCTAGCAGATCTAATTCCTTAAATCTATTTGTCACGTCTACTGTATATTCATCCGGGATATGATTTATGTCATACCTGAGTGGCCTAGAGCTTTTCCCTACTTTCTTCAACTTAAGCCTAAATTTTGCCACCAAAAGCTCATGATCTGAGCCACAGTCAGCTCCTGGTCTAGTTTTTACTGACTGTATAGAGCTTCTCCATCTTTGGCTGCAGAGCACATAGTCAATCTGATTTCTGTGTTGACCGTCTGGTGATGTCCATGTGTAGAGTCATCTATTGGGTTGTTGGAAAAGAGTGTTTGCTATGACCATCGTATTCTCTTGACAAAATTCTACCAGCCTGTGCCCTGCTTCATTTTGTACTCCAAGACCAACCTTGCCTGTTATTCTGGTTATCTTTTGGCTTCCTACTTTAGCATTCCAATGTAGCATGGGAATGTAGGTTGATTACCCTCCCGTCCCAGGAGTACCAACTTCCTATGCAGGAGACAGGGAAATAGTCAATGTGACATTGGAGGTGCCACTAGAAAAAGGACAGGTGATACGGAAATGGAAAGGTTGGAATATATTCTAGGATTCTTTCTTATTTCTTTCTTGGCTTGGAAGTCAATACTATATATTATTATCAGCAGCAGCATTCTGTAGCATTCTGCCTCCCTGTGGCCATTTTATCCTATAACAGATACATTGTCTACATCAATATTTCATGCTGTCTAGATAGCTTTGAAGTTATCTAGAATTACCTTTGGTCCTGTCCCAAGATGCCTTCGTACTTGCAACTGAAGGTATAAGTGCTGCTGATGGAAGAGGCACCCTGATACTGGTTTTTAAGGTAGCTGGTGTATCGTTGCTCTTCTTCCATATGTGCTAATTCCTGCTATCAACAAATTGTGCATGGTATGAGACCTATTTATGAGGACAAAGCCTGTCCTCATAGAAAGGTATCCCTAAAATCTAATTGCAGAAACCATGAAACTGTTAAAGAATTGCACAGTCTAAAGAATTAATAATCACTGCATTCATACAACAAAACAGATCATCTGTGCAGTTACTCTGTGGTTATTTTTTGTTGTTTTTCTAATAATGATATACTTGTCAGATGATGAATTGGTTTGTACTTTATCATGGTTTTCATCATACCCACTTAATCCTCCTACAAATCCCGTCTAACACAACATCTGTAATAAAGTCTCAAGTCCCATCAGTCTCTGTTTTTGTCATGTGCTTCTTTTTCATTTGGTCCACATATAGGATCTGGGTGGCTGGATAGCTCCTGCCTTTGCACATTTTCTGGTGGAATCTGTATAAAAAACCACCATGGATTCTTGTACTATCTGATCCCTTTGAAAGGTTTACCTATTGTTGTTAAGTATGGTCAAGGAGAACTCTTCAGCAAACCCAAGCTCAGATACAAGTAGTAAAGCTCAACTTACCTAGATCCAAGTAGATCTCTTCTGAGTTCATAGCATACTGTTCTAGGAGAAACCCTTTACAGGAATCCCATGATTCTTGTAAAAAACTTTTTGTCCTGAATTTGCAATAATTGAGAATCCTTACAATCATACCTATCAGTGAAATGTTAAAATAATTCATGGAGCTTTCCATGAGTTGCTGCTGGTGCTTTTTAATAAAGTAAACCCTCAAATAAATTTACAGTGCAAAAGGTTTTCTTGGTTGGCAGAACCACTTTTCTTTTTCAGATATGATGGACTGCAATCCATGTCAGGAGGATCGTTATCCACACAAACATCAGAATGTCTGCATTCCTTTTTATTCAAACAATATTTTAAATGTTAATTTATTTATATTTGGACGGTTTTAATTTAGACCTGGAGATGGGCCAGTTTTTAATGTGTGTAATTTTTAGTATTTGGAAATTTTAATGTATTAGAAATTGTTTGTATTATTGTTGTGAGCCGCCCCGAGGCTTGTGGCAAGGGGCGGCCTATAAATTTCCAAATAAATAAATAAATAAAATTCCCAAAGCAGAGTCTTTCTTGTCTTATGAGGACCCTTTTGGGATTGGCTTAGCTGCTACCAGTCTGACTTTCTCTTGGCTCACCGGTCTGGTGTTTGCAACATTTCTCAAACATCATGACACTCCTATAGTAAAGGCCAATAACCGGAACATCACCTACACGCTGCTCATCTCTCTCTTGCTCTGCTTCCTATGTGCCTTCTTCTTCATCAGGCGTCCTGAGAAAGTCATGTGTCTCCTCCAACAAGCTGCATTTGGGATCATTTTCTCAGTAGCGGTTTCTTGTGTGCTGGCAAAGACCATCACAGTCGTGGTAGCATTTATGGCCAGCAAGCCCAGATCCCAAATGAGAAAGTGGGTAGGGACAAGAATGGCCAGTTGTATTATTAATTTCTGCTCCCTCACTCAAGGAGCAATTTGTATCGTGTGGCTCACAACCTCTCCCCCATTCCCAGATGCTGACATGCACTCCATCCCTGAGGAAATTATCCTGGAATGTAATGAGTCTTCACCCATCATGCTTTACTGTGTGCTGGGCTATATGGGCTTGCTGGCTTTTGTGAGCTTCCTTGTGGCTTTCCAAGCTAGGAAGTTGCCTGACACCTTCAATGAGGCCAAATTCATCACCTTCAGTATGCTGTTGTTCTGCAGCATGTGGCTTTCTTTTGTTCCAACTTATCTAAGCACTAAGGGGAGATTCATGGTAGCTGTGGAGATCTTCTCTATCTTAGCATCCAGTGCTGGTTTGCTGGCTTTCTTATTCTTCCCTAAATGTTACATTATCATTCTAAGGCCTGAGCTGAACAAAAGGGAACAATTCAGAAAGAGAAAGAACTGAGGAAATGCCTTCCTCATCAGTGTACACCTCCACTATCTCCTAACAACCTTAAAGCACCTCAGTTCTGTATTTGATGTTAGATCCAATTAAAGGGGACTAGCCATAGTTTTGCCCAGACTGTTTTGTTCTTGAGTTACTTTGGGAAATCAACAGTAGTGTAGTGAACCTATGAGCTTACCGTTTGGGGTTTCTACAAAGTGTTAATAAAGTTAGAATGTTCATGCTCTGACAAAACTCTAACACTCAAAACATCAGAAAGGTTTATCTGGTGTAACCCAATCACCTGTCTTTTAGAACTGCATAGTGGACATGCTCCCCTCCCCTCCCCTCCCCTCCCCTTAATGTATTATCCTAGGGACACCTGAGATGTGCAGGTTCATGGGCTTAAAATGCTACTGCAGAGCTCTCTATCCCATTTTTTCATATTGCACACCCTACCAGAGATTCATACTTATTGCCATGATGACAGGAGGTAGCTTGCACTACTGAACATAGTCAGTAGAAAATATGATTGAATATGCTGTGAAGATACATGATCACAACTCCTTTTGGGTCAATGAACACTCATAATTATTTCTGTGAAGGAGCCTTTTATGAGGCATTTCTGAGGGAGTGTGAAAGACCTAGGAAAGAAAAAGATGGGGTGAATGTTAACGTTTTGGAAGAGAACAGATGCAGGGAGATTTGAAAAGCCCCTGCCTAATTCTTCCCAAGGAACAAACCTGGCTATCCCAAGTTAAACGTGTCAACATTTATATTCAAACATTTGGTTACCGAGTGTCCCCTCTTTGGCACAGGATGCATCTTTTTTGCACACTATGCAGCTAGGTTTAGGAAAAGGTTAACTTTTTCAGGGTAAAGCATCTATCAGTCAATTCAAGTCAGAAACAAAATCACTGCTCAAAGGATTCTTCACTGAGAGAGGAGTTTAGCCCTGAACAAAAAATTCAGGGGGGTTCTTTGCTTGCAAGAAAGACTATTATGTGAAGTGATACAGGAGTTTTGGGGTAGTGTTTCAATTTATTTAGATTTAACTGGTTCTATAGAGTGATAGCTGTACAGTACAAAGGAAATCAATTAAATAAAGGTTTCAGCAAGATTGCTCAGATGATGCTTGAATTGTCTGACATGTTTACATGCTGGGGTGTTTCAGACATGTGATATATTTTCCAGAAAGTCTCCAGATTGGCCCAGTCCAAAAGGTAACACTTCCTGTTTCTGGTTGGTGGTTTGAACTCTAGATGAAATTATATTAGCATTATTTTTGTGATTACCCAGGAAACCCTTCTTATAATCAAGAATGGAGACAGCATGAAGCCTATTAAATCAGTTTCATAAACTCTACCAGAGTATTCTCTTGGTTCCTGGAATGAACGAAAGCTGCTGCTTCTGGTACAAATATGGACTTTGAGCCAGGCTGTGTGGAAAATATAAATACATATTGCAGGCATGATCAAAGTTTCTCAGCAAGAGGACAGTCTCTTAATCTAGGGAGCCTATATACATAAGCTGTAAAATTTGCATTCGTTTGCATTTTAAGTCTGGGCCCACTTTAAGGTGCTTACACTGACATTTAAACACATAAAAAGGCTTAGGACCTGGATATCTAAAGGCTTGTCTCCTCCCATATATACCTGCTTGGACCCTAAGATCTTCTATGGAGCTCCTTCTCCAGCAGCAACAATTAAAAGATGTAAATGAGGGGAAGGGCCTTCTCATTTTTAAGACCCCACTTATTAGCCATATTTAAAAGAAGTAATGCAGGTTAGCATGGGGGGAAGAACCTTCTCAGCTGTTACACCCCACTTATGGAACCACTCCCCAGGTAGTGGTGCTGCCACCGCTCTATATCTGTTTGGGTACCAAGTTAAACCCATTTTATCCTTTTGCTGTTTTACGAGTTGAACGTGATCATTTGGTTTTACTTCAGCTTTTATCTATATTGTTATTGCTACATGTGGATTCTGGTTATGAATTGTTTTATGTACTATAGATTGATCGTCTATGCTGGTTGGATATTATTGGTTACATAGAGGTTTTATGACAGGTGTATCTGACTTTAAATTGATTGTTAAAATTGTACATTGTTCAGAAGGAGTATATTGCATAGCTTTCTAAGAGTTCTGTGCTAATGAAAAGTATATAAATGCTTAAATGAATATATTCATACATGTATACACCAATAGGAAAAAACCATGGGGGAAAATAAAATAAATAAATACATATACACTGTATTTTTATTTGTTGTTGAAAACTGCACTGAAACTTTGGCTATTGGGAAATATAGAAAATAAGGAGGTAAGAAAGAAGGTTGCAAGAGAGGAAAAAGAGGCACGTTCCACCTGTGGTGCTGATTGGTAAAAAGAAACCTGGTGGGTAGACTAAAGAATGCTCTGTTATTACATGACCATTACAACCCAGCAGCATCTGACCAATGACATAAGGGCGATATATGTCTTTTAATTAAAGAGCAAAGGAGAGCAAATGCCAGATAAGGTAAACTTTAACATGTTATGAAATTTTCCCTCCTCATATATACTTTTTTTGATTTTCTTTTTCTTCTTATTGCTTTGTCTTTTTTATATTGTTCTTTACTGCTTTACTGCTTTGTGTAAATAAAAATAAAAAGCAACAATAAGTGCAAAGGAAACCAAGTTCTGAGTGTACTCTTGTTAAAATACAAATACCTTCTTCAAATAATAAAAGGTGCAAGAATTGTTCCCACAGCCTATTTTTCCTTCTGCATACTTTTTAAATAGCCTTTTTCCCTGTTAGCCCACTGCTTGCTCTACCACCATTTCCTGTTATTCTCTATGTCAGTTAAACTTATTCTTGCTAACTCCCCAGTTATGTCATGGTTATTTCTGAATCCCTCCTTGCCAGCTTGAAACCCATTCTTGAGGTTTTATTTTTAAAAAAAAAATTATTAAAATTTTAAACTAATACAAAAAGCATCAATCATCCCATACATCAGATTTACTGGGTCAACCCCCTGCTACATGTTTTTTAACATTCTATAGTCATATTCAAATCACTTTATAATAACTTGAAAACATCTCTAACCATTCTTGATGCTTTAATCTAAAGGGATGCATGCAGTACAGTTGATATAAAATGGAATTTTTGTGTATCTGTGGTAAATGTGTATTTTTCCGCAATGCCCTAGAGTATAAAGAGTCTTGTATTAATTGAGCTGTCTGTAATTACTAGAATTACAGAATCACTCACTTCTAACATTTGCCAAATCCCAGTCTCAGAGTACCAAAAGCTAGTGCAAACAAGGAACACAGTGTGGAATAAACAGTTCCCCTGTCATTTCAGACTTAGAGCAAGGAAGGAAAAAATTGATTCAGAGATCTTTATGGCTTCTATGCCAGAGCCCAAGCTTTTTTTAAGCAGAGAAAGATTTGATCCTATTTATGACTCAATCTTAGAAACTATAAAGGTGAGGGAACAGATAAAAATATTTTAACAATGAAATATTGAATACAAAAAAGTTTTATGTTTTCTATGGTATAATATGCTGTACATCCATATGGATGAAAGTCATGTGAAAGGTATCTCAAGTGGATTGCCTATGCCAGCACTGACTGGATCAATACTTGCTTAGCTTCAACCAGCACATTCTCCCAGGCAATGCCTGGGAACCAGATGATATTCTTACTGGTAATTCAGGCTTTCTTCATTAACCGAACTGAGGCTGCTACATGCAGGGTCCAGGAGCCTCATCCTACTCTTCTTAAGTATTTTCAGTCAGGAGATCTAATGGTTGGTGCCATTGCTTCTCAGACTATCATTCTCCCAAGCCAGGAAAACCTTCATGAATACCCTGTTTGGAAGAGCCCTGAAGAACTCAAGTAAGCATCATCCACACTACCAGTAATAGCATGCCTGTTTATATACTATATTTGCTTAGAGGCAATGTGCATATGAGCTGTACAAATGTATGCATAACTATACCTGGTACTATATTCTGTAGGCCAATATATTAAAATTCACACATTGATGAAACCATTAGTCGTTCCTAATGGTTGTAGATACACAGTATATGGAAACAGTAGGTACACAGTATATGAGGTATGAGGAAGTGATATGGCTTGATTGGCTTATTCCTGGGTGCCAAACAGGAGAATCTTTCAATGCAAGCATTGCATTTTCAAGGCTTTCATGTTAAAAAAAAAGTATTTCAGTTATGAATGGATGGAGACTAAAGAGGCATGGTATTGTTTGGTTTTTTAGTTTGCTTTTCAGGACAGATTGCAATGGGGAAGAAACTGACTTCCCGCTTGCGATTAAAATCTAAACTCAAAATAGGGGTTCAAACATTCATGAGCATTTGCCCAAAACATCATACTTGAGCATTTCCTAGGTCAAGTCAAGTACAGCTGCATTCTATTTAGCCAAAGGGAATGGATCTAGCAATACAGCAGGACTTTACATCCATTCCCAAAGTTGACCATTATGAGCAGGGACCCAGAAGAGACGAACTGGAATTCTGTTTCTTTGGATGATGATATAGGGAAAGTCAGAGAATATGGAGTCTTCCTAAAATGGAGGGCTGTCATTTCCTTCATAGGAAAGATGATTTCCAGTATTGCCTCCTGTGCATGTTAGCAGTGTTTGTATCATTTCTCTGTAACTCATCCAGAATGAGGCATAGTGTACAAATGACTCAGACAACAAATCTCATTTTAGTGTTCTTACAAAGAATTACCAGCACATTCTGGCTTTGGTATTTGCTGTAAAAGAGATCAATAAAAATCCTCAAATCTTGCCCAACCTCTCCCTGGGATTCAATATTGAGGACAGCTATTTTGATTCAAGGATGACATTTCATTCTACAATGCAACTTCTCTCCACAAGGAACAGATTTATTCCCAATTACAAGTGTGACATCCAAAATAACCTAATTGCACTCATTGGTGGACTCCACTCCCAAACTGCCCTTGACATCGCAATTTTGCTTGGTATCTACAAGTTACCTCAGGTACAGTAGATGGATGGTGAACTTCTGAAAGAGAGGCATGAATATGAGGATTAACATTTGATTTGTATGTCTGCTTCCCCCCCCCCCACATGTGCCTTCTTGATTTGAATAGGGTTTTACAAACCAAAGAAATCCTGACCATAGAAGGAAAGTGATTTATTTATTTAAACAAGAATTATTAATTTTTTTGTCCAACACTTTGGGAAAGGAGATCTTATGTCCATACCATCAGATCTGCAGATGCTGCTGCTTCAAAAAGGAATTGGAATCCAACCAAGTGTCATACACTGGTAGATTCCCTGGGTTCAACTGGAGTCATGCAGCAGCCCAGGAATGCATTTTCTGAGAAGGAGACCCAGCACCCATGAGAAGCTACCAGAAATTGACGCAATGCACCACCAAACAATGCTCCTCAAGCATACCAAGAGTAGTGGCCATGAGTGATTATGGCTCTTGCTGAGGAAGGCTGACTACTAGGAACTGTCAAGAAAATGACCCCCCCCCCCCATGAGCACTGTGCAAGACAAATTCCTCTTGTGCAAGGCAGAGCTGCCAAAGAAGAGGGTTGTCAGTTGCAGAACTGGTGGTCTTCAATTGTTCATAGGATTCCCCTTGGCTCAGCTCAATTTGGTCGACCCAGCTGAGCACAACAAGAAACCCACAAATTCTTTGAGGGAGAGGTTCTGAAAAGGTTTCTCCCAGCACAATATTTCAGTAACCACAAATTCAATCTTTATTCATGATTACTGGAGAGGGAGAACGCTCAGCATTAAGTTCTTAAAGTATCTGGTTGCTGGACAATCTGGACTCTGATCAGAGGAAAGTGGATATTTCAATAACAAGTTAATCCAGTCCTTTAACTGAGGAGCAATATGGCCTTTCCAATAAAGGGCAGTCTTACACAAATTGTCATATTGTTGGTTCATGTACACATAAGCAAGGAGGGTTCCCTTTCATTTATTAATTTTAGTGTTCAGCCACCCAAGAGCTATGCATCTTTGGGCAAATGCAAAGAGTCATACTTTCTTTTAAAGAAGAAAACCATAAGAGAAACTGCAATTGCCTTGATTCAGCATTGTATGAAGCATTCAGCATGTACTCTACTGCAGGAGCATCCCTTCACATCCCGCCCTGTCCTGCCCCATCTCATCCCACCTCACCCCATCCTGCCTCATCCCATCTTGCCTCGTCCTGTCCTGTCCCATCCCATCCCATCTCCTTCCTTCCCCACCAAAAGCTACCATGATGCCTTTGGCTGCCACTGAAAAGGGTTTCTGCTGGCTAACCAAGCTTTGAACCTGTGTGGCTTTGTGGGTGAGAAAATGATTTTCTCATATGGGGACAAACCATGCCATCTTGGTGCACCTTAACAAATGCACTTTTACTGTCATTTTGATCTCCTTCCGTTTCCCCTTCCACTTGTATCTATTTTAGCTCTTACTTGGGTTTGCTACAGGAATGAGCCGTAATGCTGAAGTTTTCCCCTACTATCATATGGTTCCAAATGAAGAACTTCAGTACATGGGAATTCTCCAATTGCTTCTCCATTTCATGTGGACATGGGTTGGATTCATTGCAGATGAATATGAGAACAAGGAAATCTTTGTGCAGAAGATGCTTCCATTATTTTCCCAGCATGGCATCTGTTTTGCCTTTACAGAAACATACCCCAGTTTCAATTTTGGTGACTTCTTTGATGAAGCAATAAATTGGATGATAAACATATATGAAAAAGTGATGGGCAGTGTAGCCAATGCGCTGGTGTACTATGGCGAAATCAATAGCATGATCCTTTTGAGATGGGTTCTACAACTACCAGTATTGGAAGAAAAGGTACAGAAGCCAAAAGGTAAAGTCTGGATTCTGACAGCCCAGATGGATTTGATATCATTAAACCTTCAGAACACCTGGGATATACAACCCATGCATGGTGCGATATCCTTTTCAATCCATTCATACCAGTTACCTGGATTCCATGAATTCCTTCAGAACAGAAATCCTGCCAGTGCAAAAGGTGATGGTTTTATCATAGATTTCTGGAAGCAGGCATTTGGCTGTGCATACCCAGACTCATCTAAAGAGTATGGGGGGTGGGATCCCTGCACTGGAGAAGAAAGACTGGAAAACCTTCCAGGGCCCTTCTTTGAAACAAGCATAACTGGCCACAGCTACAGCATCTACAATGCCGTCTATGCAGTGGCCCATGCCTTGCATTCTATGCACACAATACAATCGCAACGCAGAGGAATGATGCAGAGAGAGAAAAGGAAACTTCTGAACCAGCAGGCATGGCAGGTAATTTTCTGCAAAACCTCAGAACGAATATTCAGAATATTCTGCAGCTGAATGAGGGGTACCGCAAGTGGATGTCCTTCTATCACCAAGGCATCTGCTTGGAGTAACTTGATTCTCTTGATTCTCTTACGATTCTGAATACTGCTACCATTCCAATAGCTCCAGTCTCCATGCCATTGCAAGCAATGCATGGAATAATTTTCTTGGCTCATCTAAGGCTGATGGAGTTGTGCACACATTTCCTGCACTTAATCTCTTGCTTGTCTGTTTTCAAGAATAGATAGTTAAGTATAACTGATAATTTCAACAAAGACATTAGTTTATAGAAATGGTCTTTGTGCTATGGCAGAGAGCAGAGAAAATATTTCAGGCAACCTTTCCCTGCACCATTAATTCATGCTCACAAGTATAATGGGGAGATGAATGCCCATAATTGAGCCTATTTTTTCATATGAATAGCTCTAACAGACTAAATACACAGAAACACTAGGACTGGTGACAATGTTAGATGTATTTTTCCAGCAATAGTTGACATTTGCTTAGTTTCTTTGAATCCCCACCAAGAAAGCTGGCGGTTCAATCTGGAAATGCGTGGGGATGCTTTTAAGTGAAAAGCGTGGGGATGTTCAGATCCTAATAATAAAACACAAAATGAAAAACACATCCACCAGTAAATGTTCAGGCCAAATTCAATAGTCAAAGCTTGATGGAGGAATGAAATGTATTCCCACAAGGGACATGAGGATTGCATAGTAGAGGTAAGGATGCAAACAGCCCTTTGACTATATATCATTCAATCAGCAAGGTCCTTTATTCCCTAAAACAAGCTCATCAATTTCTGAACCTGTGATCATGTTCAAAAATTCCTCTTTTCCCTCTAAAGTGCACATGTGCACTTTGTATAGTCCATTGGGAAAAGTATACTTTTTGGACATGCACTTCAAGAATGCACACTGAAGATCCTCACAATTGGAAATGAAAAGATCATCTGATCTCAGAGATTCAAATGAGAGAATCTCAGCAGGATCAACCCTCATGAATTTTCTTGTTCTTTGTGGCTATGTAATCCTACTTCAACATCTCCATGTTTTCAAAGTCCACTCAACTCATCCTGCAAGTGCTACTTCTACTCACTGCATCTCCTCACCCCTTTTCCAATTGTGGTCATCATGTATGCTGCTATCTCAACAGGAAAGAGTCAAATCCAAATTGCACCACTGCATCTTTGAATGAATCACTTCTGTGTTCCTCTTCTCTGCAGGTCCACCGCTTTCTGAGAAGAGTCTCATTCAACAACGGTGTTGGAGACAAAGTATCCTTTGACCAGAATGGAGAGATCCAAGCAGGACTGGACATCATTAACTGGGTGACTTTTCCAAACCAATCTTTTGTTAGAGTAAGAATTGGAAGGATGGCTCCTCAGGTTGATGCAGACCAGGCCTTCTCCATCAATGCAGATGACATTGTATGGCACAATTGGTTTAACCAGGTAAGATACATATGCAAGGCTCAAGACAGCTTACATCTCCTCCTCCATCTTTTCCCCACAACAACAACCCTGTGAGGTAGGTTGGGCAGAGAGTCTGTGACTGGCCCAAAGTAACCCAGTTGGCTCCATGGCTGAGCGGGGACTAGAACCCGGATCCTCTGAGTCCCAGTTCCATGCTGTTAACCACCACACCACACTGGCTCTGGTGTTCATTGCTATGTCCTGTTTTGGGAGAAAAATGCCAACCAACTCAAATATCCACTTATAATTATGTTATATAGCTGTTGGATAAGGACGGGGGAGGGGGGTAATGCTTGCCAGTCATTCATCCAAATTGATTTGTATGCCACATCCTGCAGCCAGGGACACTGGTTATATCACCTTTTCATCTGCAGTCTTTTGGGGGAAGGACTGTAGGTTGGGAGCAGAGGAAGAGCTTTTCCTTTAGAGGATTCTATGTTCAATCTATGGTTTGAACATAGAATCTATGTTCAATGGATGTATCTATGTATCTATGTATCTATGGATGTGCAAGGAACTCTTATGTGCTCAGGAGCCTGCTGGGTCCCCTTGTGTCAGCTCCCCAGATATTAGTCCACTTTGCAGAGTCTGGTGACCATTCCTGGTGTTTGCGTGGTGCTCAATAGGGATTGAGGCCCTCTGACTGTACAAACCGCACCCAGTCATCCACCAGAGCAGCTGTTCCAGCAGTGGGTGCTTCTCATACTGAAGAAGGCTTCTCATTTGATACCCGCTTGCAGTGGCATCTACAGGAAAGCAGATCCCTAGGCTGGAAGCAATGCCTGCTGGTTCAACATAGCAGCTGTTTAAAAGGCAGCCTTGTCTCATGCCAGGAAAGCAATCCTGCCCGTGTCCAAATGCTGCCCATGGAGCATCTGTCCTCCATTCAGCTAGTGTTGCCTCTTGGGCTGTGCTGCGGCTGCTGAAGCCAATGTTTAGTGATCAGAAAAGGAAGGCTGTGCTGTGGATCTGTAGCATCCTGTTAGTGACATTCAGCTTTTTCTTGGATGCATTAGACACAGCCCATCTCCATGTGTAATGAAAAATGCTATCCTGGCTATAGGAAAGAAAAGAAGGAAGGGGAAGCATTCTGCTGCTACAACTGCATTCCATGTCCTGAAGGGAAGATATCCAACCAGGAAGGTAAGGTTCTACTCTTAAGAGCTACATGCCTGCAAGGGGCCAGTACAGGCTCACCTTTGGATGGCCATATTTTTTAGGTCCTGCCCCTCACTAATTTTCATTATTTAAGATTCCATGCTTTTAATAATAAGAATGATATATACTTTTGACTTTCAAGCCAGGAATGAAATAAAGAAGTATGCAAGAATAATTCCAACCTTTCCATTTCCAAATCACCTGTCCCTTTTCTATTGGAACTTCCAAAGTCACATTGATTATTTCCCTGTCTCCTGCATAGGAGGTCACCACTCCTGGTGAGAAACAGGAATCAACCTACATTCCCATTGACTGGAAGTCATTGCAATCCAGGAGGTCAGCCCTAATCTCCCCTGTCTCTCAGATAAGGCCCTCTGATCAGCTTGTTCAGAGGAGCAGTTGGACCTTTCTACCTTGAGACATGGAAGGTAACAGGCTAGTGAAGAAGCCAGCTCCTTGAGCATGAGGAGCACCAGTAAAAAAAAAAAATTCTGCAAAAGATACTTCAAGCCACACTGCTAGTTTAGCAACACCGCAAAGAAGTGTAATAAAGAGTAAGCATTAAAGGGAAATTAAAAGATTTAAGAGAAGTTCCCACTATCTCCTGATTGAAATGAGGAGGTCACTTCATGGAATGATCCCCTGGAAGGGACTAATTCATAGAAGATTAAGCAATATTCCGGCTGGTGGTATTGATGAGAGATTGGCTCATTAGACACAAACAGATGGGATTGTCATAGAAATGTAGAACACATGGTGAATTGCCTACCTGATGTGACTCTTATGGTTATTTCATGCTGTCTAGATAGATTTGTGGTTATCTAGCATTGCCTTTGGTCATGTCCCAAGATGCAACTGAATGAATAAATGCTGTTGAGGGAAGAGGCACCCTGATCATGCTTTCTTTCGTAACTCGTGTGTCTTTGCTCTCCTTCCTTTTGTGCTCTCACTTCCTATCAATAAATTGTGCTTGGTATGAGACCCATTTATGAGGACAAAGCACTTTTCTATCCTCATAGAAAAGTATCCTTAAAATCCAATGGCAGATAGCATCAATTGGCTAAAGAATTGCACTGCCTATAGAACTAATCATTACTGCATTCATACAACAAAACAGACATCATGTGTGGTTACTCTGTGGTTGTTTTTTGTTTGTTTTGTTTTGTTGTCTAACCATGACATACCTGACAGATGATCAAGTGGTTTCTACTTTATCATGGTTTTCTTCATACCCACTTAATCCGCCAACTGTTGGCAGATATCCTGTCTAACACCACATCTGAAATATAGTCCCAAGGTGCATCAGTCACTGTCTATATCATCTGCTTATTCTTCATTTGTCCACATACAGGGGCTGGATGGCTGGATAGCTCCTGCCTATGCATTTTTTCTGGTGGGATCATTGTGGCTGTGCAAAAAACTCACCATGGTTTCTTGTACTGTCTGAGCACAGCCATTGAAATACTCACCCATTATTGCTATATATGGTCAAGGAGACCTCTTCAGTAAACACAAGCTCAGATATAAGTACTAAAACTCATCTTGCCTAGATCCAAATAGATCTCTTCTGATCTCATAGTGTTCGATTTAACTAGGAGTTACCCTTTACAAGAATTCCATTATTATGTAAAACACTGTTTTGTCCCGAATTTATAAGAATTGAGAATACTTACACTCATACCTATCAATGAAATGTTAAGGCAATTCAGGAAGCTTTCCATGAGTTCCTGCTGGTGCTTTTTTATAAAAGCAAACCTCAAATAAATTTACAGCGCAAATAGTTTTCTCAATTGCCAGGACCACTTTTCTTTTTCAGATACGAAAGACTGCAGTCCATGTCAGGAGGATCATTATCCACACAAACACCAGAATGTTTGCATCTCGAAAGTGGAGACTTTCTTGTCTTATGAGGACCCTTTTGGGATTGGC
Source organism: Varanus salvator macromaculatus (assembly GCA_023646645.1). Classification (NCBI taxonomy): domain Eukaryota; kingdom Metazoa; phylum Chordata; class Lepidosauria; order Squamata; family Varanidae; genus Varanus; species Varanus salvator. Next base: position 273,853 of record JAIXND010000782.1, read on the forward strand.
TTAACTGCTGCCAGTCTGACTTTCTCTTGGCTCACCGGTCTGGTGTTTGCAACATTTCTCAAACATCATGACACTCCCATAGTCAAAGCTAATAACCAGAACATCACCTACACGCTGCTCATCTCTCTCTTGCTCTGCTTCCTGAGTGCCTTCTCCTTCATCGGGCGTCCTGAGAAAGTCATGTGTCTCCTCCGACAAGCTGCATTTGGGATCATTTTCTCAGTAGCGGTTTCTTGTGTGCTGGCAAAGACCATCACAGTCATGGTAGCATTTATGGCCAGCAAGCCCGGATCCCAAATGAGAAAGTGGGTAGGGACAAGATTGGCCAGTTGTATTATTATTTCTTGCTCCCTCATTCAAGGAGCAATTTGTACCATGTGGCTCACAACCTCTCCTCCTTTCCCAGATGCTGACATGCACTCCATCCCTGAGGAAATTATCCTGGAATGTAATGAGTCTTCACCCATCATGCTTTACTGTGTGCTGGGCTATATGGGCTTCCTGGCTTTTGTGAGCTTCCTTGTGGCTTTCCAAGCTAGGAAGTTGCCTGATACTTTCAATGAAGCCAAGTTCATCACCTTCAGCATGCTGGTGTACTGCAGTGTGTGGTTGTCCTTTGTTCCAACTTACCTAAGCACTAAGGGGAGAATAATGGTAGCTGTGGAGATCTTCTCCATCTTAGCATCCAGTGCTAGCTTGCTGGGTTTCTTATTCTTCCCTAAATTCTATATTATCATTCTAAGGCCTGAGCTGAACAAAAGGGAACAATTCAGAAAGAGAAAGCACTGAAAAATGCCTTACCCAGCAGGTGTGCACACCCTCTATCTTTCTGAACTGCAATTAGCCTTGAAACACTTCGGTTCTGTATTTGATGTTAGATCCAATTAAAGGGGACTAGCCATAGTTTTGCCTAGACTATTTTGTTCTTGAGTTACTTTGGGAAATAAGCAGCACAGTAGTGAACCTATGAGCTTACAGTTTATTTGAGGTTGCTATAATTGATTATTAAAGTTAGAATGTTCATGCTCTAACAAACCTCTAACACTCAATGCATCACCAAAGTAAAGCCAGTGCAACCACATCACCTCTGTCAGAACCCTATAGTTCCTCCTCTCCTCTCCTCTCCACTCCACTCCACTCCACTCCACTCCACTCCACTCCACTCCACTCCACTCCTTCAATGTGTATTTTGCACAGAAGTGCATCAGAAAGTTTTCCCCTAAAAGGCAGTGAATTTGGAAAGGATCCCAGGCAAAACAAATGAGAAACAAACCCAGTATACAAACAAAACCAGGATACCATGACATTAGTTCACTAGTGAGTGACCAACATCTTTTTAAAATATTTGCTACAGTCCAAAATTATTTCCAGCCTTTGGAAGTGTAGCCTACCTGTTACTTCTTTTTTAGCTGAAAGAACAGTCATCAGTATTTCTGAGGAGCCTTTGTTGACGCACTTCTGATGGAGAGTGCAAGACCTGAGAGGGAAAAAAGAAGGGCTGAAATATTGGGCAAATGCATGAGTTAGAGGAGACAGGGCTGCACCCACAAATTCCTATACTGTGAAAGGAAATGGTTGTCAATACCAGGAAATCTCCTCAGCCAGTTTGGTTAGTTGCATGCCAATGAATCAAAGTACAAACACCAAAATGAAAGAACTGTGGCTGCAGACTATGCTTGAATCTGTGTTAATCATCTGCCAGCACATACTCCTCTGAATCCCAGTTGTGGAGCTTATTCAATCAGAAGAGTTCTTTCCTAACAGTGCTCCATCCCAGCTGCCTGACCATTGGTGCAAAATTAACTAGACTTGTCTTAGGGATAGAGCAAGAATATTTCGGTGTGATCTCATTCACTTTGGACATCATTATTACTATTATTTTTATTTAATACCACTAAGATTATGACTGTGTAGTGTCCAGCTTTGGGGAAAATTCTTACTTTATTAATTGGATAACTGGCTTAATTCTGTTCAAAATTCAGTAGGTAGGTCAAAAATCCAGGGAGGTTAATGGGTTATCCTAGCAACACCTGAGATGTGAAGGTTCATGGTCTTCAAAATTCTTCTGCAGAACTCTCTACCCCAAATTCTCATTTGTTGTTAGTCACAAAGTCATGTCCGACCCATTGCAACCCCATGGACAACATTCCTCCAGGCCTTCCTGTCCTCCACCATCTCCCGGAGTCCGCTTAAACTCAGACCAACTGCCTCAGTGACTCCAACTAGCCACCTCATCCTCTGTCGTCCCCTTCTTCTTTTGCCATCTATTGTTCCCAGCATTAGACTCTTCTCCAGGGAGTCCTTCCTTCTCATTAGGTGGACAAAGTATTTGAGTTTCATCTTCACTATCTGGCCTTCTAAAGAGCAGTCAGGGTTGATCTCCTCTAGGACTGACCGGTTTGATTGCCTTGCAGTTCAAGGGACTCGCAGGAGTCTTCTCCAGCACCCCAATTCAAAGGCCTCAATTCTTTTGTGCTCGGCCTTCCTTATTGTCCAGCTTTCACAGCCATACATTGCAACTGGGAAAACCATAGCCTTGACTATACACACTTTTGTTGGAAGGGTGATGTCTCTGCTTTTTACTATGCTGTCTAGATTTGCCATAGCTTTCCTCCCCAGGAGCAAGCATCTTTTAATTTCTTGGCTGCAGTCCCCATCTGTGGTGATCATGGAGCCCAGGAAAATAAAATCTCTCACTACCTCCATTTCTTCCCCATCTCTTTGCCAGGAAGTGAGAGGACCTGATGCCATGATCTTCGTTTTCTTAATGTTGAGTTTCAAGCCAACTTTTGCACTCTCCTCCTTCACCCGCATCAAGAGGCTCTTTAGTTCCTCTTCACTTTCTGCCACGAGAGTGGTATCATCTGCATATCAGAGGTTGTTGATATTTCTCCCAGCAATCTTGATTCCAAGTGGCGATTCCTCTAGCCCTGCCTTTCTCATGATGTGCTCTGCATATAAGTTAAATAGGCAGGGTGGCAGTATACAGCCTTGCTGAACTCCTTTCTCAATTTTAAACCAATCAGTGGTTCCGTGTCCAGTTCTCACTGTTGCTTCTTGACCCGCATATACGTTTCTCAAGAGACAAATAAGATGGTCTGGTACTCCCACCTCTTTAAGAACTTGCCACAGTTTGTTGTGATCCACACAATCAAAGTCTTTAGCATAGTCAATGAAGCAGAAGGAGATGTTTTTCTGGAACTCCCTAGCTTTCTCCATGATCCAGCATATGTTGGCAATTTGATCTCTAGTTCCTCTCCCTCTTCGAAATCCTGCCTGTACTTCTGGTAGTTCTTGGTCCACGTACTGCTGGAGCCTAGCTTGTAGGATTTTGAGCATCACTTTGCTAGCATGTGAAATGAGTGCAATGGTGCGGTAGTTTGAACATTCTTTGGCATTGCCCTTCTTGGGAATCAGAATGTAAACTGACCTTTTCCAATCCTGTGGCCACTGTTGAGTTTTCCAAATTTGCTGGATATTGAGTGTAGCACTTTTACTGCATGGTCTTTCAGGATTTTGAATAGCTCAGCTGGAATGCTGTCACCTCCACTAGCTTTGTTGTTGCTCAGACTTCCTAAGGCCCATTTGACTTCACATCCCAGGATGTCTGGCTCGAGGTCAGTGACCACCTCATCATGGTTATCAGGGATGTTAAGCTCTTTCTTGTCTAGTTCTTCTGTGTAATCTTGCCACCTCTTCTTAATCTCTTCTGCCTCTGTTAGGTCCCTGCCATTTTGGTCCTTGATCATGCCCATCTTTGCATGAAATGTTCCCTTCATATCTCCAATTTTCTTGAAGAGATCTCTGGTCCTCCCTATTCTATTGTTTTCTTCTACTTCTTTGCACTGTTCATTTGAGAAGGCACTCTTATCTCTTCTAGCTGTTCTCTGGAATTCTGCATTCAATTGTTTGTATCTTTCTCTTTCTCCCTTTCCTTTCGCTTCCCTTCTTTCCTCAGCTATTTGTAAAGCTTCCTCAGACAGCCATTTTGCTTTCTTGCATTTCTTTTTCTTTGGGATGGTTTTAGTTGCTGCCTCTTGTACAATGTTGTGAACCTCCGTCCATAGTTCTTCAGGCACTCTGTCTATCAGATCTAATTCTTTAAATCTATTTGTCTCCTCTACTGCATATTCATCCGGGATATGATTTATGTCATACCTGAGTGGCCTAGTGCTTTCCCCTACTTTCTTCAACTTAAGCCTAAATTTTGCCACCAGAAGCTCATGATCTGAGCCACAGTCAGCTCCTGGTCTATAGAATTTCTCCATCTTTGGCTGCAGAGCACATAGTCAATCTGATTTCTATGTTGACTGTCTGGTGATGTCCATGTGTAGAGTCATCTCTTGGGTTGTTGGAAAAGAGTGTTTGCTATGACCATCGTATTCTCTTGACAAAATTCTAGCAGCCTGTGCCCTGCTTCATTTTGTACTCCAAGGCCAACCTTGCCTGTTATTCTGGTTATCTTTTGGCTTCCTACTTTAGCATTCCAATCCCCCATGAAGATAGGGACATCATTTTTTGGACATCATAATTCTTGAAGTTGTTCTAGGCCTTCATGGATCCTGTCAACTTCAGCCTCTTCAGCACCAGTGGTTGGGGCATAGACTTGGACTATTGTGATGTTGAATGGTTTGCCTTGGATTCAAACTGAGATCATTCTGTCATTTTGGAGATTGTATCCCAGTACTGCTTTTCCTACTCTTTTATTGACTATGAAGGCTACTCCATTTCGTCTGAGGGAGTCTTGCCTGCAGTAGTATACCTGATGGTCATCTGAACTAAATTCACCCATGCCTGTCCATTTTAGTTCACTGATTCCTAAGATGTCGATGTTCAGTCTTGTCATTTTATTGGAGTTTTTGAACTACAAACTACATATCCATCATCACAAACACACATCAGATCTACTGAATCAGCCTCTACAACATGTCTTTTAACATACTATAATCTTATTATATTCCTTTTTATAACAATATAAAAACTTCTTTAGAACCAAGTCCAGTTTTTTTCGCCAATTCATGATATATTTTCAAATTTGATAGAAGTCACAATCTTCCTCCTTCCATAACGTCAGTTCCATCTTTCTCTCTTGAAAAGTCCAGCTTCTCTTGTTCATTATTCAAGGGGGGCTTCTCCAAGTTGGGTGAAATTACATCTTTTTTCTCTTCCAGTAATAGGTTTCCTCTAGACAATTCTAAACACTTCAAGAGCTTATCTATTATTTTTATTATTATACAAAATAACTTCCTCACTATCAAAATTAATAGTAACCTCAAAAAAGAAGCTATTTAGCGTCTCAATGAGCATCCTAGCTACACTGCTTGGTAATATCTTTAAACCAATCCTCTTTAAACTCACAAGTATTTCATCATAGTTTAAACTCCATTTAAACAAATATAGTTGACTCCATATAGCTTTTAGTTATAAGACAGGTTCACCTATTTTCAATTTCAGATATTGTTAGGGATACCCATTTAACACTGTTTCATTAAGCTAAGTTATTAAGTCAGCCTTTCTTTATCTCATATCTACATACCAGTCTATTTAAATCAACCCTTTTTAAAGTAGAAAGAGGAAAGACAAAAAAGAGAAAAAATAACTCCACAGCTCTATTTGGCCACTATGTCCTGTTTAGCAATAGCTTTATATTTCATCTTAGCTTAAACCTTAATACCTATAATAAATTCCCTTATTTTCAATTACAGATGGAAACAAAAGTATAATGCTTCACCAAAAACAGTAGCACATTTTTTCCCCTATGTTACACATGAGCACGCCAGCCTCAATACATCACCCCTTGTTGAAACAACAAAAAAGAGTTCTCCTGTCTCCCCTTTAAATTTCTTCTTTACCCCTCTACTGAATATATCTGTCTTCAGGTTATAAAATCGCCTTAAATGGTTAGTTATTTTCTTTTTCTGCACCAGCTTCTTCCAAAGATATGCCTGTAATAAATCATGTATTAAAACGTATCTGCTCATTATCTCTTGCACGCCACTTATCTTCTTTAAAGTTTTCAAATGACCAGCTGCTTGTCCGTTCTGTAATGTTTTCAAATGACCAGCCGCTTGTCTGTTCTGTAATAATTCACTTGTTAACTTCTCAGCTTCAAATTTCCCTTCTGCTTGCTGGATATTTTGTTTATTCTGCTCAGGTATGAATTGTCTGATCAGAGTCGTGTTAGTAAAAAAATCAATCTTGTCAGAGTCCATTTTTGATTCCATTAATAAACCATCAAGTTGCTTAATTAAGACATTCTCCTGGAAGCTTAGTATGGCTTTTAAGGAATTATGAAGTTCCAAAATTATCTTTGAAAAGTCTATAGTTTCTATATTAAACACCTCCATCTTAGCAGTGATTTTACAGCCTTGGCAGAGGTCCATGCGCTTCAGAGACAAAAGAAAAAAGATGGCCGATATCTGGCATCTGTCCAATAAACTAGAAGATTGCGTCTGTCATTTAATTAAGCAATAATTTATTAGTTCAAGTCTTGCCCTTGGAGAGATTAAAGAAAAGAGAAACTTTTGGTTACTTACAAACCGTCTTATCTCTCCATCATGGAAGACGTCGCATTTAAATTCTGTGAAGGGCGGGGGGAATTCTTTCCTGTCCTTCACCCAAAGGGCTTTCAGTTTCTTCTTTTTAAATCAGTTGATAAACAATGTGGCTTTCTCCATGGGTATTATTGCAAAAGAAAAAGAAAAGAAATAAAAATAATTTCCAGTAGATCCGATGGTAATAACTATAGTCTATTTCTACATGTCGAGGACTTGTAGAGGGCAAACTCCCTCCTGTATTCTTCCGGCTGAGAAAGGCTTGAGTTTTCCCCAGTAAGTTCCGAATTGCTGTTCAGACACCTACTGGGAATTTGCTAAGCAATCTATCTTCACCCCTACAGGGCTTAAGACCAGGCACCTGCCCGTGGCCAGAAGATAACTAGCATGCTAACGGAGCCCCGTTAGACACGTCTGTCTTGTCCCGACGCCATGTTTCTTCCCGGAACAAAAATAATCCTAAATGCTATTGAAATGTCTAAATGGTACTCAGCCAATTAAAAAAAGTTTTAAAATGCTTGTGAGGAGAGAGAGAGTGGAAGAGCACTCTAGCACTTCTCTTTTATTTCACCCTTTGGCTCTATCTTCATGAAGGGTGACTGTTTGAAAAGAAATCCATGAAAGCTCCTGAATGCACTATCTGGGGGAGGCCTGCATCTCAGTCTCACTACCATTGGAAGCACATTTGGTGCTGCCTTTTTGGCAGTTGCTCCAATGTTCTGCTCCACAGAAGTGGCCACTTCTAGCCTTCCATCTCTACTCCCTTCAGTTCCATAGCAATGGATGAATCACTGTTTGCTTTATTCCCATAGGCTGAGTGATGTGTCCATTCCCCTGTTTATATTTGGAAAGAAAGAGGCAACATAAAAATGCATGCAGGGAGAAAGGGGGAACCATATCAAAATTGTTTTCTTTCATTTCATTAAAAGAAAAGCAAAAGCAAAAACTCTGTGTGGTCTGGAGCAGCTGGGAAGTGCTCCAGACATGCGGATACACTTCGGAGGGAAGGGAAAACCTGTCTCAGGACCATAGCAGACCGATCAGGAGGAGGCTGCTGATGTCTGTAGGTAAGAACTGAGAAAGGATGGATATTTTGCTCATGGAGGCTGATGGGATATTGTTAGAGTCTGGGAAGACTGAGTGGGGAGTGAAGAAACCACTATGCCTATGCAACGTTGTGATTACCTGACCAGTGTGTCAGGAAAAAAAAATCTATGTGTTCTCCTTCAGCCAGTAAGAGCCATCATCCACAAAGGACCATCCACTTGGCCAGTACCTAATGCCAATGTTTCACTGGTGTGATTGATGTCCTTCAAGTTCTCTATCACCTTTTCTCTATTGACCACGGTCCTGAAGCTTAGGCAAAATATATGTTTCATTTGCTTTCTCTACTCTGCTGTTAGGCATACAATCAAAGTAAAATCTGAAAAATCTGGAGAATCCAAGTCCTGGCTCCTTTTTTCCACAGACCACAGACTAATGGTTTTGAGGTGGAACAAAAATTTCCCAGCACCATTTTCTGAGGTCTCCACTCCAGGAAGGACTGGAACCTCCTTACTGTGCCCAGATGCTGATGCAGACCAATCACTGCCTCACGTGGATTTGATGAAAAAGAGAATGAATTATTTGCTTGATGACACCTCCACCACACCAATGTATGTGCTCCCCCAGTGGCTTCATATACATGTTGAACAGCAGGGAGGACAGAACTGAGACTTATGGAACCCCATAGAATACCTGCCAAGGCACAGAGAAATGATCTCTCAGCACCATATTTTGATGATCTCTCAGCTCCCAACCCAACCCAGACAGTACATCTAGGATACCATAAGAACTCGAAGAAAACCAAAAGGATTTCATCACACGCCCCCCCCCTCGCCCGAAAAATCATCCAACAGGACATGCAAGGCAGTTCCTATTTCCAAAACAAGTCCTGAAGCCCAACTGAAATGGATCTAGGTAATTCATTCATTCAAAAATACTTGGAGTTGACCAAGAATCATGTTCTTAAACACTTTGTTCCTGGCCTATAGTTCTTATCATAATCTGGGTCAAGGGGAGGCTTTTTAAAGAAGTGGCCTAATTGCCAACTCTGTAAAAGAGGTTGGAACAAATCCCTTTCTCAAGAAGGAGTTTACAGCCTGGAGCCACTCTTATATCACCTCCTTATTAGAAGTAAAAAGCCATGAAGGGCAAGGGTCTAACACACAGGTGAGGGCTCAAACCTGGACAATCCATGTCCACATTCTCACACCACAATATTTGAAATTTCCCAATAAAACTGGATGAATTCCCTAGACAACTCTACTAATGGAACTCTATTGATTGTGGTGTCCAACCATGATGCATCACAGCAAATTCAAAATGCTACATAATCTACTGCTGCATACTACCAGGAGGTTCAGGGGAAAGGTGTCTGTGTCTGTGTCAGATGTGTTCATGTATTTAATACACTTTTCTGCAGTGTATCATATCTACTTCTCAACAGCAGTGCCTATGTACTATCCCCCACTCCCTGCAGCACCCCAACCCATGCTCGCCTGCGTCCAGATGCCAGATACAGGTGTCCTACTTCTGCCATTCACTGTACCTGGTGCTGCACCTGGCATGGACATATACTTACACATGTGCTAGGATACTGAGAACCACTTGTAGTGTTGTGAGGGAAAAACATCTGAAGCATGTTCCATCCATCACCTGGGCTTCCCTCTTCAGGGCAGGCAGGAAGCCGGGCACTCTTAAGTTGCTGGGAAGTAGGGCAGCATTCATGGAGGCATGGAGACTCTTCCAGTGAAACCTCTGTGGGTGGTTCTCCAAATCCACTGGGAAATTACAGTGAGGATCTCCTGTGCTTCACAACTAACAGAACTGTAGGTCAGTGGGTCCAGTGGACATTGGAGAGGTGATATCAGGGCTTGTGAACAGTCCCAAGGAATGCCACAGACAAGATGAGAGAGGAGGAGGAAGGAGGCAGAATGGGGCAAGACATTTTTAGGGTGATCACCCTGTTGGTAATGCCCATATATAGCTGATGCACTCTTCTTGTGTTGGTGCAACTTTTCAGAGAAGGAAATGGTTAAAGTATTTAGCTGCCAGTCCTGCCACTCATTCAACATTGTGGGATTTCTTTTTTTCCAGATATGACAAACATGAGTATCTCCTTGGTAATACTCCTGCATCTGTACAGCTTTGCTCCAAGTACACCATAATTATCAGATATCATAATTAATTTTACTCCTTGCCCAATCCCCCAAAGATTTCCATTGTTCAAAATCAAAACTAGTAATAAACACTGTGAGGGTGAATATAAATATATCTGAGCATAACTGGAGCCAAGGCAAAGCACTAAGTACCAACAAGACTTTGCTAGTCTGTCACATTACTCACTTAGTCTGATTTCTGTCCTGTTACCTTTTATGCTAGAGGAGCAAGAATAAACTTGATTGATTCTTTTATGCTACACACTTTCAGCAGATTAGCAGAATGAGTTGGCGATCATGGCAAGATGTTTCAGATGTTTCACACTGCATCCTCAATACAAACATGTAACCAGAGAGAAACTGTCAACTAAGGATGAGGATCTTTGCCATTTTACTCCTCCTGCTGCTGTCTCACATGTTGTGCAGGGCTGTCAAGTGTAGCATCAAGGATCCCCAACCTTTTCTCCAAAAGTATTATCAGTCTGGGGATCTCAGCATTGGCTTCATTGCTTCTCAGAGTATGTTCATTTTCGCTGATGAAATTCCTAAATTTCACACTGTTGAGCAACTGACATCGGATTCTCTCCTGTAAGAAATAAACTATTCCTTCTACTTCCATGTATCTATGTAGAGATCACCTCTAGTTAATTCAAATGCATTTGTAGGCTTGGGATGAAGCAGCATGAGTGATTGCTTTGCTGCAGTTTGAGACACATACATTTAAGCATACCCCCATTGCTTACAAATGTAAGTTCAGACTTCTGTAAAGCTTCTGTACATCAATATTATGACCATAGCCATAAACCCCAGGCCAGAACAGACTTTTTAGACCATGGGCCATGTTGACGAGACTTGAATTCAAGAAGAAGGACCTAGTATCCTGGGCTAGTCTGTATGAGAGAAAAATGTATGCTGGAATTCTTGTGGACAAAATGTCAGACATTTCCCCCTTAAGGAGATCAGGCAAAGAACCCTGCAAGGAGGATGACCCATTGTCCTGAGACACTTATGAATTGCCTCATCTATAGCACCTAGCCAACACTGACAAGAAACTTGTCTCTTACTCTGAGAAACAATACTTAAGGCCACCCAGAAGCCAATAAGCCCTGTTCCAATGATTAGAATAAACGTGGGAAGCTCATCTCTTCCATAAGCCACAAGTTCAGAGAGAAAAGGTATGAATATCAGGGTCTTAGAAAGTGCTCTTGTCCCTCTTTCCCCTCCAAGGATGCTGGACACACAAGCTCTACTGCCTCAGGACAGGTAATGCCTCCTGCTCCTCCACCCCTTTCTGTTTGTCTCTTATGTTAGGTAGAAAGTAAGATTGGGATGTACTGGGGATACTTGCTTTCTGGACCACATGAGCTAAAGCTTGTGCTTGCTCTATGTTTTTCTGATGGATAACTGTACTTCTCTTTTCTAAGTGTTGCATATGTTTGTGTGAATGCAAAACCAGGACTTGGTTTCTCTGCCAGTGTGCATTAAAATTCCAGCAAAATATTCCAAACCTTTCAAGGCAATCTGGAGGGTGGGCACCTCCTTTTGAGATTTATTGCTCCCCAAGATTACCTGACACTTCTCACCATAATGAAACACCATTAGTCAGTTTCATCATTCTGGATGCATCTTTCACACTTTAAATTCTGTTTGCAAGGCTATTGAGAAACATGTGCTTTGGACTGAAGTGTCAATGGGAATCAATCTGGTCTGCTTGTCCTTTGCTGTTGTCTTCTTCCCCTGTAACATAATATATAAATGCATATGTACTACATCACCATCATGATCATCTTGCATATTCTTTGATTTTTATTTTAATAACAGAAATGTTTTTAAAAAAGGGAAGAAAAAAAAATAAGAATGCAAGTAAAAATTACAGATAATTCTTAAATAAATGTTACATAGAATGCCAAATGTTTTTAAATTGCTGTAAATCAACAATATCTATCCTTTCTATTCAATCACATTTTTTTAATCATCATGCAAATTCAATTACATTCATGACATTAAATGAAATCTCATTCCAGGGTTGTTTTGAAGTTTTACCAGCATATTTTGGCCTTGGTTTTTGCTATAAAGGAAATTAATGAAAATCCCCATATTTTGCCAAACGTCACACTGGGATTTAATATCTATGACAGCTACTTGAATTCGAAGTGGACCTATCAAGGTACAATACAACTTCTTACCACAAGGAACAAGTTTGTCCCCAACTACAAGTGTGACACACGTGATCCTCTAGCTGCCATCATTGGGGGACTGTTCTCCTATACCTCCTATCAGATAGAAAATATTTTGGGCCTCTACAAGATTCCACAGGTAAGAAGTGCATATGAAATATGAAGATTTTCCTCTGATTGACAGTACAATGCTAAAACTTCTACTCAGAAGCAAGCCCCAATGAGTTCAGTGAGAATTACTTCCAAATGAAGTGGGTGTAGGATTTGTTAAAGAAAAGTCGTTACTCAGTTTAGGAGACAGTCTATCAGACCTTTATTGAACCTGTACACTGGAGTTCATCAGGTTACAAGAAGAGAACCAAAGACCACATGTGCAGGAGTAGCTCAGGTTGTCTCTCCAATGCAAGCAGGACAAATATTTATAGAATGTCACTTTGAAAAGCCGAAATGAAAAATGTACATGTGGCATAAATGTGGGGACTCCTTTTGGAGCAATAAACAAGTTTCTGATTTCTTTTCTGGACTTCTGGAATAGGAATTTCCCTATTTTGGAGATTTTCTTAAATAGGTTTCTTCGAGTAAATTTTATTTTATTTATCCACTCTCCATACAAGGCCTAACATTACAATTTAGATCTTGGCATGTTTTTTAATGCCTACTAAAATACATGAGATTTAGGCTTATATCAAATATATTTTCTTCCACATTTTGTGGCCTGTTAAAAATTGGATACAACTTGGTCATATTGAGAATGATGTGGGCACTAGTAATCAGGCCAAATATATATGTTGTGAATTTCAAAAGCCAATGAAATAAAACAGTGCTTTATTGCACACGTTCAAATAAAATGTATCTCACCATAGCAGGCAAGATGATGGCTACCCTTGCTCAATCTACTGCCCAGATGGGCAACTTCAAGGCCACTGTCTTTCCCCTTTTCTCAATTTGTGATCTTGAAACTTAGAAAGCCCTTCAAATAGAAGACTGTTCCCTGTACAATGGTACACTTGGCAACCCTAGAACAAAACAACTAAGAAGCCTAAGTAATATCATGGAATTATGCAGAAATTGAACCTTTTAACCATTCAGGTTGGTTTTTAAATGCTTTACGACATGCTTTAAATGCTTTACAGCATGCATATCTTTACACCACTGCTACTGTTACTTTCTTTTAACATTGCATGTTATCATCTTTGAAGCTGTTAAAGCTTCATATTTTATCATGTTGTATTTGGGGGTTCAGAGAGCTTTGGGTATTTGGAAGTACAGGAATGTAGCAAGCAAGCAAAATAAATATTTCCACATATGGGTGAAGACATATTAAGAATATAAGATATTAAGAAAGAAAAATCATGACTATAGAAGACTTTCAGGACTTTACTGTTAACAGTGAAGCAATTTAAACTGTGAAAGATTTTACATATCTTTGCTCAGTGATCGATTCAATTGGAGACTGCAGCCAAGAAATTCAAAGCAAACTGAGACTTAGGACAGGCAGCAATGAAGATGCTAGAAAAGATAATCCAGTGTAAAGGTGTTTCACGGGAGGCCAAGGATTAAATAATCCACACTAGTGTATTTTTGATTACTATGTATGGAGGTGAAAATTGGGCAGTGAAGAAAGCTGACAGAAAGAAAACTGATGTTTGGAACATGGTGCTGGAAGACCAAGCTTTGTGAACATGCTGGGCCACTGGAAAGACAAATAAGATCCTAGATTCTAGATCAAATCAACCCAGCACTTTCCTTATAAGGAAAAGTGACAAAGATGAGGCTGTAATACTTCAGACACATCATGAAAAGGAGAGAAACACTGGAGAAGACAATTATGCCAAAGGCATAAGAAGAAAAGGACGACCTAACATGAGATGTATTGATTCCATAAAAGAAGCCATAACATTGAATTTGTAAGAGCTGACCAGGGTTGTCATGAGGATGAATACATGAGTACATCCACTATATATTAACCTGAAGTAAAGGTTGCTTATTATTATTAGCAGTAGTATTGTTAGTATTAATATTATTACTTACATGTATGTGCCATTTTTGGATAACATATTGCTTATGGACTATTGATTTGCTCTGGTTGTACAAGAGTAAAATTTGCCACTGAGCAAGCATACATTTCCCCTTTAGATAACAAATGGATTCTTATGTAACACTTAACAGCTTATAAGAAGGAAAACTACAAAGAATGACAAGTCATAAATATTCTGGACAAAAAATACCTGGCAGAAAGGAATATTTAATATTTCATAGAGGAATATAAGACCTAGTGTATATGGTAGTAGAACTTCAAGTAGATTGTCAGCATGCACAAAATTATAGATATATTTGATTTTGAAAACTTTTTTGCCTGTCCTTCTTACCAAACATCTAGCTCTTGTATGGTTTTGCTTCAAGGATGACAGATACTATCCAAGTGCCTTCGTACTATCAGATGGTTCCAAATGAAGACTATCAATATAAGGGAATTCTCCAGTTACTTCTTCATTTTGGGTGGATATGGACTGGATTAATTGCTGAAAATCAAGAGAATGGGGAAAGGTTTGTGCAGAACATGCTTCCAGCTTTTTCTGAGTGTGGGGTTTGTTTTGACCTTATTGAAATATTTCCCACAGTACGTTTTTATGATGAACTTGCTGTGATGAATTCCTGGATATATGAAATTTATGATAAGGTCATGAGCAGCAGAGCCAATTCTATAATCTTCTATGGGGAAGCTAACTCCATGTTAACTCTGAGATGGTTGTTGAACATACCATTTATGGAAGACAATATAATAAATCCAAAATGTAAAGTATGGATTCTGACAGCTCAGATGGAGTTCATATCATCTCTCTTACAAAGGGATTGGGATATTCATTCCCTCCATGGTGCCATATCATTCGCTGTTCATTCCAATGATTTAGTAGAATTCCAAAGATTTGTTCAAAGCAGAAACCCTTTCAGTATAATGGAAGATGGTTTTTTGAATATCTTCTGGAATCAGGCATTTAACTGTAAAATCCCAAATGCAGATCTTACTGAAGACAATGAGAATACCTGTACAGGAAAGGAGAGACTAGAGAATCTCCCAAAAGCTTTATTTGAAACAGATATGACAGCCTACAGCTACAATGTCTATAATGCAGTCTATGCTGTTGCTCATGCTTTACATACCATGGATTTTTCCACATCCAGAAGAGCAATGGCAACAGGAGAGAAACTGAAGCTTCAAAAGCATCAACCATGGCAGGTAATAACATCAATAGCTCAATCTGAGAACAGGTTCATGAACTCAAAATGAAATGAGAACTATTCTCCATTTTGCATACTCTGGTACTGTTTCATGTAAATGGATTGTGTAGGTTAGGATTTTGGTCTAGGTACTTCTGCACAAATATTGCTGCTCTGCATACTTGTTCCTAATTTTTGCATTCATTATCTTCTCATCTGCAAATAATGGCATTAAAGATGCTTTGCTTTCTTCACTGTAGCCCATGAGCAGGTTTATCTGAAAATTCACTTTCTGCCCCCACCAACTATGGGGTGATCCCTTCCCTACTTCCCTTAAATAGTCAACAGGGCCAGAAATATACATTCAATTGCCAAGCAAATAAACCCAGTCAGTATAGGACCCAAGTTTATCTCATATTGGCTTAAACACCCAAAAGCTATCAAACTAGGAGCTGATGCATTAACTGCCATGTTCCATGATCAGGGATGATGTTTCCTTATTCTCTCAAGCTCAAATCTAGATGTGGAGAATGGAATGCCTGAGAGCAGCAAAGATGTCCCACCTTGTCCTGGTCCTGTACTGCTTTATGAAAAAATCTTATTTAAGTTATTAGCCTTAAGGTAGCAATCCTGTGGTCCATAAATTGTACCTGCCAGGCTATAGGATTGTTTGGGCTCCCCCCTCCATGGTTGGAAATACCACTCTTACCATGGAAGAAACCTGGAGGTCTGACCCCACTACTCCTAACAGCTAGCACTGAAAGAGCAGGCTGTTCTCCAAGCTGTGAGTGTACAGGTAGGGTTAGAATGCAATGTAGTAGAATATTTCCTTATAGTATTTGCAAACTTTTCATGCTTAGCCCAGTCTCAGAAAGTAGTGTTTCAGCTCCTGTTATCCATATGCATCTTTTATAACTTCTTTGTTTCCTATTTTTTCAATCTAGCTCCACCATTTTTTAAAATGTGTGTCCTTTAACAGCAGTGCTGGAGATAAGGTTTCCTTTGACCAAAATAGGGTCTTAGTCACAGGATATGATGTCATAAATTGGGTTGCATATTCAAATCAATCTATTGCCAGAGTAAAAGTTGGGAAGATGGGTACTCAGCTTCCACCAGACCAGGCATTCACAATTCAGGAGGATGACATTGTTTGGCACAGTTGGTTTAACCAGGTAGGTCTTGAAAGCCACCCTTCTGGGAGATCAACCAATTTTGGTGGAAGGCAGATGTTTCCGCCAGCTCCAAATCATTATGATAGATGAGCACATGGTAGATTTGTTTCTTTACTGTCATAGTCTCAATTTTTACTCTTTGGGTAATATTTGGTCTAATACACCATCATGCAAGCACTACTGTCATGAGAAAAATTTCCCCATTTCTGAAGTATACATGAGGTGAGCAGATGCCTTGAGCTCGATGGTTTCCAACCACAGGTTTTGAATGGGAAAACTATAAATATCAAACTTCTGCCTCCAAAATAGTCAAAGGCTAAATTCCTCTTTATAAAATAGAGCAAAATGAACCCCCTTTCAGAACCACAAGCAAATGAATATTGCACAAAGCCTTCAGGTCAATAAGAGAGTTTGCTCCTTAGCTTTATTACATTGGTAGAAGACTCAGTAATTCTGCCTGTCATACTTAGGAAATGAACATCAGGACATTTGCATAGCATACCTGTAACTTAAATGTAAGGATGACAAGCCTACCTTAATAAATATTAAATTTATCTTCATTCCTGGATGGATTAGACACGGCCCCTATCTTTGTGTAATGACAACTGCTATCCTGGGTATAGCAAGAGAATTTTGGAAGATAAGCCATCTTGCTGCTATGGCTGCATTCGATGTCCAAAAGGGAAGATCTCTGACCAGAAAGGTAAGTAATTTGATGTACAAATGTTAGCAAGCAGATGAGAAAAACTAGGATTAAACAAACAAGTGAGAACTTCCAGTTTTAGCAAGGCATGAAGTCATACATTTCTTCATGTAATACAAAGCATTGTGAATACAGGTTAAGACTGCTTGCTCAATATAAGCTGCAAAAACATTTTGCATTCTTTAAAAGTGCGAATATACCATTTAACTTCTATGTATTTACACTTTAGCTCAGATAAATCTAGGGATCAACTAAAATGCCTCCCCATATTTGCAACTCTATTGCCAGAACATGCGTGATTTTCTTAAGAGGTAAGAGAAATTGTGCATTTGGGAAATACAAGCATTCCAAGAAGGGAGACAGAAAGCACTGACCATTAAAGAAAACAGAAAGAAATGTTTCATCTCTGTGAACAACAGTGGAGCTCGAGCAAGCAGTGGCCAGTAGACTGCCTATTTCGAAACAGAATGAGTAAGAATGGACCTCCTGGACCATCTAGTCTGACCCCAGCTCCAGCCAGCTCCACTCATGGCATGCCTACCACTGCACCTTCAATGAATAGCTTGAAAATATCCTCCAATATGATTTAGTGTTTTTCCAGAGTCATCATGGAGGGGAAAATAAATTCCACAGCATGCACATCTACCCACAGTATCTCTGGACTGTTTCTGTACTGAGATCTTTCCAAGGAAGATATCATTTGGGAAAATGCTGACTCACCAAACACTCTTATTTGTATGGGCAGTTTTTTTCTTAAATAGGATGAAATTTCTTTAACTTGAGTTCTTACATTTAATGGGAGTTTCTTTTTAAAATTGCTACTTTTTTAAGAAAGAAAAAAAGTATGTCGAAAAACTCAAACCCATCACTACTTTCCTCATAAGCTACCCAACACTGAAAGTGTTAACAGTTTTCTTCCTGCTTTTATTCATACTTCTCTTCTCTCTCCTCGTCTCCCCTCAGTGAAGGAAGGGAAATAACTGTTTTTGCAGTTTTTGTGCAGCCTCATTCTGAATGTTGTCTTCAATTCCAACAACCAATACCTTGCATAGCTTATTTTCAGCTGCAAAGTATGGTCTACAAAGGTCAATTAATCAGAGTCATGAATCAAGCCGACTCAAATATCAGGCCTGCAGAATTGTTCGGCTATAGTTTATAAATATTTACAGTGCAGTCCTCAGAAGTAAACTGAATGGAACTCTAAATGTGTACAGATTAGAAGTCTTAGCATGAAATCCTATGTACAGAGCCCTCATGGCTTGGAAGGGCATGAACTCAGAGACTTTCAAGATTTCTGTTTCCTGCTGGATTGAGCAGTGGAGAAGCAGTGGTGGTGATTCCCAGAATCCAATTTCCCCTGAGATTTATAATGTGTTATTCTTGCTTTTCAGACATGGCAAGCTGTTTTGAATGCAAAGATGGTTATTATCCAAACAAAGACCAAAATGAATGTCTTCCAAAAGTTGTAACATTTCTGTCTTATGAAGAACCCTTGGGGATCAGTTTAGCTGTTAGTGGACTTTACTGTTCGTCCTTGACAGGATTTGTGCTAAAAACATTTATGAAGCACCACAACACTCCTATAGTCAAAGCCAACAACTGGAGCCTCACCTACACCCTTCTCATCTCCCTCCTGTTTTGCTTCCTTTGTACAACGCTTTTCATAGGACAGCCTAGTAAGGTGACATGTCTCCTCCGCCAGACTACTTTTGGCATCATCTTCTCTGTGGCTGTTTCTTCTGTACTGGCAAAAACTATTACTGTCCTTCTAGCTTTCATGGCCACAAAACCAGGATCCAGAATGAGAAGTTGGGTGGGGAAAAAACTTTCCAACTTCATTGTTCTTTCCGGTACACTTGTTCAAACAAGCATTTGTATTGTGTGGCTGGCAATCTCTCCCCCATTTCCAGATGTTGATGTGCATTCAATGGCTGAAGAAATTGTATTGGAATGCAATGAGGGATCACAGACTATGTTTTACTGTGTTCTGGGCTATCTGGGCTTTCTGGCCCTTTTGAGCTTCACTGTGGCTTTTCTAGCTAGGAAGCTACCAGACAGTTTCAATGAAGCAAAGTTTATAACTTTCAGCATGCTCATCTTCTGCAGTGTTTGGATATCTTTTGTTCCAGCCTACCTGAGCACAAAAGGAAAATACATGGTAGCTGTGGAGATCTTTTCAATCCTGGCTTCCAGTGCTGGGTTGTTGAGTTTCATCTTTTTCCCCAAATGCTACATTATACTTATGAGACCTGAACTAAACAATAAGGAACATCTAATAAATAGAAACCATTGATAAATGTATAGGTCCCTCTTAGGAACTGTCTACTTATGTTGAACCCCCTCCTCCTACCTAACTTGCTAAATTCTTATCATTTTAAAATGCAGGAGTGGCTTATAGGAAACAGAAATGGATGTGTACAATCTTTTTCCATCCATTTCTTTTTCAGCCATTTTGACAGTAAATATTCAAGGTTGGATCCAGGCTTAAGGATGCTTAGGATAAAAAAAATCAACAGGACAACTAAGTAAACTGAACTTCCTTTGATTTAAATGGTTTGGATGCATCCCTGAACTGCTTTTGAAAGTGAGTTATATTTTGTTAAAACTGTTGATAGTGATTTATGTGTAGCTGCTATGAGGCCAACTCTCAGATAGGGATACTTAATACTGGAAATTCAATTTAACTTCTGCTTTCTGTAGTGTTTGTGGCAGTTAAGTATAGTGGGGTTCCCCCATTTATTTCAGAAAAGCTCACATACCCAAAAAGAGATTGTGAGGCATTCCAAAAGGTTTTGTCCAGACTGGGATTTGTTCATACTGTACATCAGAAAGGAAATTCTAATAGAAAGCATTGTGCTATTATGCTGTGACTTTTTACTGAATGTCTCACTGTCCTCTGAACCAGGCATTGTTACAGTAACTTCATGTTTAAAAAAAAAAAAAAAGAGCAGTGTATCTGAGATTCTTTAAAAGAAACAACTCTATAAACTCGGCATAAGATGTTTTCCTCATCCCCGTATATATAAGATCAGTGGAGATTGCTTAAGACATGCCAAAGAAAAACTAGGTGAGATAATCATAGTTTACGAGGCTTGATAAAAAGGTGAATTCTGTGGACTGTGTGAGTTGGAGTGAATTTGGGGAATTCCTGATTTGGAGAGCCCTGTAATATTTTGACAGAGATTTCCAGAGAAAGCTTTGTGTTTAATGAACTTTTTTTTAGATGTGCTGTCAACCAAAAGGTACTGAGGCAGGATGCTTAAGAAGTTAGAGATGTTCAAAATTCTCTGGAAGCCATAAAAATATGTCTATAATGGCATTTTCAGAAGGAAGGCACTTAGATTTAGAGTGAAGAGTTAAAGACCAGCTTGCAATTGCTGGTCAGTAAGCTTATACATAGTATTTACTTATTTATTTATTTAGTAGGCTTCTATGCCACCCCCTCACCAAAGCCTCGGGGTGGCTTACAACAATAAATAAATAAATACATCTTAAACATATAAAAACAATATAATCAGAGACGTCCTGGCCAAAAATATAAAATCAATAAATAAAGTTAACAATTAAAATGACTTCTAAATAAAAAGGTCAAGAATGGCATTGTACTTTGGGTATAACAGAACATGCTAGCTGTTGGGTGCAGTTTCTGCTGCCTCAATTCTAAGGAGATAGCTTATTGTTTTAGATGGAGAGAGAGGACAGGGCCTTTGCCAACATATTTCTTATAAAGTTTGCTTCTTTTTTAATTTCTGTATTAAGTAAAATGAGATGTGTGTGAATCAGGCTTCATAATAAAATACTTTTTTCACTTCAACTGATTGGATGTGCACATAACATGCATATATATTCATGGCATAACTTGATTTGAAGTGTCATTTTTACTATTTCATGTCTTGATTCTTTTCTATTGTAATAGAGGTCCTCCAAAGTCCTGTCTAGATGAACAACAGTTAATACATTTTGTAAACAAATGAATAAATAAATTTTGCAACTTGGTTGGGATCACATTTAATGGAACATTTCATCCTCCATTCATATTTCCACACACTTCCTGGAAAAACAGTGCTTACAGAGGTGTGGTGTTATGATGACAGCACCACACCTCTGTAAGCATACATGACCCTCTACCAGTTCACTGCTTCTATCTAGCTAGTGGTGGTGAGATTGTTGGACTGAGGACCTGGGGGATCTTGTTTCTAGTCCCCATTTGGCCATGAACCTCAGTGGGTGACTTTGGGCCAGTCAGATTCTCAGTTCAGCCAACTCACAGAGCTGTCATTGCAAGCCTAAAATTGAAGAAAAAAAGATGGTATATAAAAGCAAGATGATGGCGGTGGTGGTGGTGGTGGCAGCAAGAGACACTGATAAGATAATCCATCCCCTTATGCAGGGATTTTGGAAGACAATGTGACTATATTCCTGAATCTTATCTTCTAAAGCAAGCCAGTTCTATAATAAAGGACATTTTCTTCCTAGATCTAACCCAATATATATAATTTACTAGCATTAGTTTAATGGTAGTGGCCCACTTGTTGCTTACCACTACACTATTGCATAGCTAATAGCTTTTCATCAATGCACAGAGGATATACCTTTTTTTTGGTTAGAGGGGGGATCAAATTACCAAAAGAGTTGTACTTTATACTGTGGCTTGCTGAATCCTGTCTAGATTTAGAGAAGGCAATAACAAAATTAATTACAATGACAGTAAATGGTTGTGTACATATTATTCCACTCCTATATAATTGAGAGCTCTGGTCTAAAATTTAAGGAGACATGTCTCTTCTAAATCTGATTTTGATACTTGACATTTTAAACTTCAAGGCTGAAAAAACAAGAATTATCAGCAGACAGTCATGATGATACTATGTCTATAATCAGGAGCAGCAGGATCCATCTTTTTTCAAGATGAGTTTCTCAATGTTAGAGCTAGTGCTGCTGATTTTCCACTTGGTGCACAATGGATCTCTCATTAAGTGCAGGGTTCATGATTCCTCTCACATTATTTGCAAGTTCTATAAGCCAGGAGATATCATTATTGGAGGTGGTGGTTCTCAGAGCGTCATCGTCTCCACTCCAAAGGACTTCAGTAAAGTACCACCTCAGACACCATCAGAAGAAACCATGTAAGATTCCTGCTACCCAGTAGTATAATGTTCAACCCCATGTATTATCAAACAGGTTTCAGTTGTATTGTCAGGTTTGTGCAGTGACAAAGTATATAGAAGTTACATCGCAAAACCTCAGATGAATCCGAACTCCACAGTTTTTTATTTCCTTTAGGATACTTTGAAAAGGGATCAGGTGCTGCCCTAACATTTCATACCCTGCCCCTGATCAACAATGTCCCTCTATTTTGAATGTACAAGAAGTGTATTGCATCAATACAGCCAGAAACATCACAGATTTTCCATGCTTTGGGATGGACCAAAGAATGGGTGTGAATTATTTCAGCCTCAGAATGGTGGTTTATTTGACTGAAATATAACTCATGTGAGAAGGTTCCTACTTTGAAGGGGGCTCTGAATAATTTTAAACAATAACATGAATATATAAGTAGAGAGTTAAAACAGCAAGCTTTCTTTTCTCATACAGAAATGTACCTATAATCCATCATGAATTTAAAAAAAGCAGAAAAGTATCTGTCCTTTTAAGTACATGAATTGTCTTTATTCCTTCCTCTTTATACAAAGGATCAACATCCCCTCCTTGTAGCATAGGAATTACAATCATTCTTTTAAATAAAGCAATTTGATTTTTGAGGCTGTTTCCCAGTATCATCAAGAGTTCTCCTATAAGTATTTCTATATTAGTATTCCATATACTTAGAAATTATTTGCCCTGGCTTCAAGTAGGAATATGATTATTTCAGTTTATAAGATCATTCCTAATACACAATTAAATATGAATGAATCTTTTTGCTTAGAAAGGAAAGGTAAAATATTGACCCTAAGAAAAATTACAAAATCCATATGACTGCCATGCTAAGTAAACTCTAAATGTTGTTTAGAATGTTGAGACCTTTGAGCTGGACTAATGAAGGCTTTAAATAATATAATTTTGGATTTATTCTTCTTTTCTTTTATTGTGCTGCTTGCTACACCTACAATACATTCGTAAGAGAGTTGTTTGCAAGAGTTTTGGGGTAAAAACCACAACACACCTACCCGGAGAGTGATTGTTTTTAAAGTGTTTTTAAAGCCCAACAAATTCAATCATCTATTGTGACCACAACCTAACAGATGAATATGAGCATTTACACTCGCTTTGCTCTGCTGAAGAGTCAAGCTACTTTTCCATTTGAAAGTGGAAAACTGGAAAGAGGAGAGGAGAGGAATTGGGAGGGTCCTATGAGGCCATCAAGTCCAAATCCACTTTCACATGTGGTCACACAGCTGATGTAGAATTGAAGAGTAGATGTAATTGCCCTCAGATGTAAGTGCCTTTCTCTAATTTAGTGGTGTTCTTTATTTTAGAGTATGAATTCTAAATATATTCCATATTGAAAGGATACTGCAGGAAACATACAATAGTGAGACAGCTCTGTTCACAGTATTCATCTTTAATCCAATCCAAGGGCATTATTTCAGCAGAACTACTTTAGATTTCCTGGCATTACAAATCTAAAGCCCTTTCATCTCCTGGATCAAAGATTTGTTGTTGTTGTTGTTAGTCGCGAAGTCGTGTCCAACCCATCATGACCCCATGGACAACTTTCCTCCAGGCCCTCCTGTCCTCCACCATCCCCCGGAGTCCACTCAAGCTCACACCAACCGCCTCAGTGACTCCATCCAGCCACCTCATCCTCTGCCATCCCCTTCTTCTTTTGCCATCTATTGTTCCCAGCATTAGACTCTTCTCCAGGGAGTCCTTCCTTCTCATTAGGTGGCCAAAGTATTTGAGTTTCATCTTCACTATCTGGCCTTCTAAAGAGCAGTCAGGGTTGATCTCCTCCAGGACTGACCAATTTGATCGCCTTGCTGTCCAAGGGACTCGCAGGAGTCTTCTCCAGCACCACAACTCAAAGGCCACAATCCTTTTGTGCTCGGCCTTCCTTATGGTCCAGCTTTCACAGCCATACATTGCAAGTGGGAAAACCATAGCCTTGACTATACGCACTTTTGTTGGCAGGGTGATGTCTCTGCTTTTTAGTATGCTATCTAGATTTGCCATAGCTTTCCTCCTCAGGAGCAAGCGTCTTTTAATTTCTTGGCTGCAGTCCCCGTCTGCGGTGATCTTGGAGCCCAGGAAAATAAAATCTGTCACTATGGATCAAAGATTACTTCCTGAAATATATTATTTATTTATTTATTTATTTAAACATTTATATGCCACCCCATTGTAATAAAGCCTCGGGGCGGCTCACAACATTATTAAAATACAATGAAACAGAAAGTCATATTAATTTATCCCTCCCCCCTCAGTGCCTTATTATAGCCTTTTTGGGATGCAGAACAATAATAAAGAAGGGCCACAACACATGACATATATTATCATCAAGTGTGGGGTATGCTTGTTGGAATAAACACAGAAATCTTTTCATAGGTTAGTGACTGGGAACTACCAGCATATCTTGACCTTGGAATATGCTGTAAAGGAGATCAATGAAAATCCCCAGATTTTGCCAAATGTCACTTTTGGATTGCAAGTCTATGACTTCTGCTCTGATGCTGGATTAATTTATCATGCCACAATGCAATTTATTTCCACGAGGAATAAATTCATCCCCAACTACAAGTGTGAATCCTGGATGTTCTAATTGCTGTCATTGGGCCTTTCAATCAGAAACCTCCTACCAGATGGCAAATGTTCTAAGTATCTACAAGATTCCACAGGTAGGATGTAGGTGCAGAATTTAGAAATTTGCATTTCGTTCAGATCTCTCTCTGTGTGTGTGTGTGTTTTGTTTTGTTTTGTTTTGTTGTTGGGTTTGGAGTTTGGGTTTTGGGTTTTGGGTTTGTTTTTCTTGCCAATGTGATGGTGTGATTCAAAGATAGTGATATTTGTATTTTATAAAATTAAGTAGGCATTACTATATATGTGATTTCAGACTAAGGCATTTTCTCTTTCAAGGGCCACCTATCCATTTGTTCACAATTCTTACTATCATTATTTTATAATGACTAATATCACACAATATAAAGGGGGGGAAGCCCACCGAAGTACAACTCTCCACATAACTATGTTTTTTTTCCCCTCTCCTTCCCTGCTTCAAATCCATTTTTAGTTCTTGTATGGTTCTAGTCCAGGGAGGCTGTATAAAATGGAATCCTTACTTCCTATCAAATGGTTCCAGATACTACCCTTCAGTACATGGGAATCCTCCAGTTACTTCTCCATTTTAAGTGGATATGGATTGGATTTGTTGCTGATAACAAAGATAGTGAAGAACTGTTTCTGAAACTCATGATTCAATTATTTTCCAAGTATGGAATCTGTTTAGCTTTCACAGGTACATGTCCCCCAAATGTAAGTTTTGATGATGACAGGGAAGACACAGTAGAAAAAGGAATTGAAATGTATCATAAAGTCATGAACAGTGCAGCCAATGCCTTGACCTTCTATGGAGAAGCAGATTCTGTCATATTTTTGAGATTGGTCTTGTATCTACCAGAAATAGATGACACAGTACAAAAGCCAAAAGGCAAAGTCTGGATTGTGACAGCCCAGATGGAATTCAAATCACTTGTTTTCCAAAGGTATTGGGATATACAAGTCCTCCATGGTGCTCTATCCTTTGCGATGCACTCCAATGATATAGTGGGGTTCAAAGAATTTCTTCAAGGAAGAACCCCTTCCAGTGCAAAAGGAGATGGTTTTATCAGATATTTCTGGGAGCAGGCATTTGGCTGCCTATTTCCAAACTCTTCATATTTTCAAACTCTGGACAAGGCAGAGGATATCTGCACTGGAGAGGAGAGGCTGGAAAGCCTCTCTAGGACATTTTTTGAAATGAGCATGACTGGCCACAGCTACAGTATTTACAATAGTGTCCATGCCATGTCCCATGCTTTACATGCCATGATTTCATCCAAATCAAAACTCAGAACAGTGATGGAAGGAGAACAAAGGATACTTCAGACTAATCTGTGATGGCAGGTAAATCCTGTGAAACATGGACCCTTCCCTTTACATTGGAAGATTTTTTTAAAATATTAAAGTACTAAGTGATAACTGCATTTTATTTATTTTATTTATTTAGAAAACTTCTATGCCGCCCCATTTGCCAAAGTCTCGGGGCGGCTCACATCATAATTAAATAACAGAAATATAAAACAATATAATTTAAGAATAATTTAAGTCACCCTGGCCAAAAGATAAAATAAATAAATAACATTAACAATTAAAATAATGCTTGAATAAAAAGGCCTTTGCCTGGCGCCAAAAAACAAATAAGGACGGCGCCAGGTGGACCTCTCTGGGGAGCGCATTTCATAGATTGGGTGCCACCACAGAGAAAGTCCTCCTCCAAGTATTTACCCTCTAAATATCCTTCACGGAGAGTTCCCGGAGAAGGGCCTCTTCCGCTGATCTCAAGGGGCGGGCAGGCATATATGGACGTAAGCGCTCTTCAGGTAACTAGGACACAAGCCATTCAGGGATTTATAGGTCATTACCAACACCTTGAATTGGGCCTGGATTTCAATGGGAAGCCAGTGAAGCTGACGGAGAACTGTAGTCATGTGAACATAATGCCCAGTCCCCGTCAGCAGCCTGGCAGCTCTATTTTGAATGAATTGAAGTATCCGGATCATCTTCAAGGGCAGCCCCACGTAGAGCATGTTACAGAAGTCAAGTCGGGAAGTCACCAATGCGTGTGTCACTGTCACCAGGCAGTCGTTCTCCAGGTAGGAGCGCAGCTGATGGATCAGGCGAAGCTGAAAGAAAGTACTCCTTGCCACCGCTATCACCTGAGCTTCCACTGAAAGCTCTGGGTAGAGGAGCACTCCCAAGCTGTGGACCTTGTCCCTAAGAGGGAGTGCAACCCCATTCAGGGTTAAGTTCAGTTCACCTTCCCCAAAGCCTGATCCGCCAACCAACAGGACCTCCGTCCTGTCTGGATTCAGCTTCAGTATATTGGCCATCATCCAGCCCATTATCTCGGCCAGGCACTGGTTCAGCACAGCCACTGCCTCACCTGGATTGGTGGAGAACAAGAAGTAGAGCTGGGTATCATCAGCGTACTGGTGATTCCGCAGCCCACAGCTCCTGATGACCTCTGCCAGTGGTTTCATGTAGATGTTAAACAGCAAAGGGGACAAAATGGATCCTTGTGGTACTCCATGGCATAGCTGCCATGGCGCAGAGCCATAGTCCCCCAGCACCACC
This sequence comes from Varanus salvator macromaculatus, assembly GCA_023646645.1. Classification (NCBI taxonomy): domain Eukaryota; kingdom Metazoa; phylum Chordata; class Lepidosauria; order Squamata; family Varanidae; genus Varanus; species Varanus salvator. Next base: position 301,207 of record JAIXND010000782.1, read on the forward strand.
TTCTGGAATCGGCCATTGAGATAGGAGCAGAAACAAAGCAGTGCCTCCAACCCCCAATCCCGCTAGCCTATCCAGATACCATGGTTGATGGTATCGAAAGCCGCTGAGAGGTCCAGAAGAACCAACAGGGACGCATTCCCCCTGTCTTTCTCCCTGCACAGGTCATCGTACAGGGTGACCAAGGCAGATTCAGTACCGCACCCGGGCCTAAAGCCAGACTGAAATGGGTCCAGATAATCAGTCTCATCCAAAAATGCTTGGAGTTGTCCCACCAACACCCACTCCAACACCTTGCCCAGAAACAGGATGTTGGCCACTGGTCTATAATTAGTGACCACCTCTGGATCCAGGGAAGCCTTCTTGAGGACTGGCCGGACTACCGCCTCCTTTAAAGGGGCAGGTACCTGACCCTCCCTCAGAGAAGCATTAACCACTTCCAAGGTCCAGGACCCAATCCCGTGCTTGGCATTGTTAATTAACCAAGATGGGCAAGGGTTCAATAGGCAAGTGGTGGGACGTACTCGTCCAAGCACCTTGTCCACAGCATCAGGCTGCAATAACTGAAATTCATCCATTAATTTTGGACCAGACAGCGACATTGGTATCTCCCCAGAAGCCTCTGAATCATTAGTGGAGTCTAGCTTGTGACGAATCTGAGCGATTTTCTCCCTGAAATGCTGGGCAAACTCATCACAGCAGGCCTTCGAGGGTGGAACCAGATTTTTCTTAGGGCCAGCCTTTGTACCACCCAAAAAAGCTCCACCAGACGGCATTAGAGAAGGCAATGGAAGCGGAAAAGAATTTCTTTTTCACCACCTTCACTGCTATAGCACAGGCCCAATAATGGGCTTTTAAGTGTGTTTGGTCAGATTCATCCCGTGATCTCCTCCACCTATGCTCTAGACTTCTCCCAGCCTGCTTCATTGCCCACAATTCAGATGTATACCAAGGGGAAGAATGGACTCTGCCTGGCAGGAGAGGACACTTAGGAGCGATCGTGTCAACAGCCCTGGTCATTTCCCCATTCCATAGTTCGACCAGAGCCTCAACAGGAGCACCAGTCTTGTCAGTCGGAAACTTTTAAAGGGAAAAAGAACATACAACTTCCTTTAAATGAATTCCTTTAAATAAGCAATGCATTTAGCAAGGAATAACAGGCTACCCATCATCTGTCAATATATTTTCTGCAGAAAGTACAATTCAGCAAAGAGTAATTTTGAAATTATGACTTTTGGTATGCAAATGTCTTATATATTAGATTATATTGCAAGATTTGTGTTTATAGTTACCATATTTTTTGCTCTATAAGACTCACTTTTCCCCCCTCAAAAGTAAAGGGAAATGTCTGTGCATCTTATAGAGTGAATATGTGTGTGCAGTAAGTCTGTCAGATGTGCAGCCCATGGGGAAGTGATGGGGAATGTGCCTGTGATTATGTGCCTCTTTGATTCAGAATATATTTTTTCTTGTTTTCCTCCTCTAAAAACTAGGTGTGTCTTATGGTCAGGCATGTCTTATAGAGCGAAAAATACGGTATTTAAAATTAGAATGTATCATATATTTCAATTGCTTTAACAAAAAAAATTGTGTTGACATGTGTTTGGATCATCAGTATTTTGGGAATATAATCTTGTAGCTGTTTAGGTGATGCATATCCCGATTCATGCTCATGTATAACGTTCTCAGGTATCAGCCATTATTTCTTTTCCAGTCCATCATACAATTGAGCAGACAGGCCATTTCATCCTGTTAATTTTCTTGTATGTTATCTACTTGCCTACTCTATTTCTTTCATCCCTTTGAATCAGGAAAGACTATGCATATGGAACAATTGTAAGGGAATAGTTGCAAAAAATTATTAAAAAAAGATAATAGAAAATAACTCCAACTATTCACTTCTGAGACAATGAGAAATGAGTGACAGTCTTGTAAAGTGACATTTTGGCATTGTCGGAAAGAAAGTTACTGGATACTCAATGGAGTTGGTCTCATTGTTGGAGTGTCACTCAGAGGAAATGGTTGCAAAGTCAGATCAAGAAAATTAAGCAACTTTTTTCCACTCTTACCAGATAGTTTTGTTAACAACTGTGGTATCCAATGATAAAAATCAATCTACTGCATGTGGATGGCACAACAAGCCATCAAAGGTGAAAATAACTCTAAAACAAACTATTGGTTGTGTATGCATTGTTTCTGAAAACTAAGCCATGCCATAAAAAATGCTTGTTCTTTGTTGACATGACAACCCACCATGGTTGGCTGCCCATGGTGGGTTATCATGTTGGTTGAAACCCAGTCATTCTGTTCAGCCTGCAAATACTCTGTGCATTATTTCTGAAGGATGGAAGATTGTGTCCGTATTATCTCTTGGAATCTGGCCAGCAATTCATTGAAAATTGATTGAAACTTCTGAAATAATTTAGCTTGAATTTAAGTGTGTTAAAGGTGTTTGGACTTATGTTTCAGATATGGTTTTATCCATACACACTGGAGAGCCAGTGTGGCGTAGTGGTTAAGAGCTGGAACTGGGACTCAGATGACCTGGGTTTGAGTCCCCGCTCAGCCATGGAGCCAAGTGGGTGGCTTTGGGCCAGTCACAGAATCTCAGCCCAGCCTACCTCACAGGGCTGTTGTGGGGATGAGATGGAGGAGCAGAATGATGTAAGCTGCCTTGAGCCCTTTGTAGGAAAAAGGCAGGATATAAATCCAAAAATAAATAAATAAAATACAGCTATTTTATTCCAGAAGATGGTTATATCCTGGCTGTTTATTTAAATTGTTTTCTCATTGTCTCTGTTTTCTATTTAATCCAGCTCCACCACTTTCTGAAACAAGTTTCATTTAACAACAGTGCTGATGATGAAATTTCTTTTGACCAGGACAGGGTCTTAATAGCAGGATTTGATGTGATCAACTGGGTCACTTTCCCAAATCAATCTTTCATTAGAGTAAAAGTTGGAAAGATGGATCACCGCATTCTTCCAGAACAAGCATTTTCCATTCATAAAAATGCAATTGTACGGCACAGCTGGTTTAACCAGGTGCGACTTGAATGCAACTTCTTTAAAGGTATTAATATTTTGAGTTGGCACTGAAAGACTGAGCCCAAAAAAAAAAAAAATCCAAATAGTCTGATCTGAACCCATATCATGATTGCTTGTTTTTTAGTTGTATCAATATGTATTTTAGTGCTTACTCTTCCAACTGTACAGATCAGCTCAGTGTATCTTTGAATTGTGTATACTGCTTTCCACCTAAGCTAAGCTAAAAATGAGCTAAGATAAATTCCTCATAAATCCTAAACACATTTTTTTTCCTTGAAGCTCAGGGGATAAAGGGCCATATCCAGTTCCAAGAAAGGAATAGACTAGTGCTATTTCAAAATATGACCTCCATTTTCCAGGAACATTTCTTCAACCATGAAAGGGGTTTGTTTTTATCTGCCTCACTTTGTGTGCATTCTACTTGGCAGTGTTTTCAGTCTTGACCTTGTCTCCTTGAAGTGGCCAGGGAAACTCTGCATATGTGCACATTCACATCTGTTCTGCTACACATCTTTCCATCACTTTGCAGCCTTCTCAGTTTCCAACAATTCCTAGTTTAACAGGAAAGAATAGAGCTGAATGAGGAGTTATCTCAGCACAACTGCACATTAGAATAGTCACTGTAGAACAATGCCTTTAAGACATATTCCTCTCAGCCATCTCATAAGTAAGCACCAGAATAAAGACCCCATCCATCAACATTTCCCTGAAATGATCTTTTTCTTTGAATTATTAAGAAAATCCCTTTCAAATTAAATAAAAATAGTTGGAATGGAATAATTGAAAGCTAATGTGAAATAATAGTTTTTGGACACAAGAATAAATAAGGTTATTTAGGGATTTTGAGACGTATCTTGCACAACACATGATGATGAAGAAAATTGCATGCTTTGTTTGGTAATACCTTTGCTCCTTTCTTCATTTTTCCACCTTACAGCTTTCATGTAAGGTTGCCAGAAAACACATAGTCTGAAAGGTTATAAATTAATTTTGGACACACAAATGAAACTATCAGTGAAGCAGCCTGTAATTATTAGATTACATGTCAGGGAGGGGATGCCCAAATGGGTAATTCTGATACCATAAGCCATAGTGTGGCATCCTTGTAAATTTATTTATTTATTTGATTTTTATCTTGTCCCCTTAGCCATAAGGCTCCCTGGGTGGCTTACAAAGTTAATTCTAATTCAGTGTTCTTGTTTTCCATATAGTATGATAGTACCCTTGGAATAATCTTAAGTAAAACTAAACAACATGCAGGCAGTAAGACCTAACAATGACTCTGTCTCCAGACTCACTTGGGAAAGGAGAACCCTTGGACAAATAGATTTCAGCCACAGGTTCTCAAGGTATAATCTATAACCCAACAATGTATTCCACTTTTGTGTCTAAACCATATGGAGTCTAAAGTCTCATTAATGGGATCCCATGTTTATGCAATCCAGTGTGCTAAGCAATAAGCAACTTTTGCAACATTTATCACAGAAAAACTAAACTCTGTCATGCTTTCCATGATGCTAAATAATCTAGACATATCTTATTCCATTCCAGTTTCTCTTGTACCTTAAGGATCCCAAGCATATTCTTCTGAAGATTAACATTATCTTCTTTCATTCCTGGATTAGGCACAACCCATCTCTGTATGTAATGAGTACTGCCATCCTGGTTCCAGCAAGCAAAAGAAGGAAGGGGAGCCATTCTGCTGCTATGATTGCATCCCATGTCCAGAAGGGAAGATTTCTGACTGCAATGGTGAGATTCCTGATGTAGAAGTTTAATTAGAAAAGTTGAGTATAACTGAGAACAAATACTTGATCATTATCTTCATGTGTGATCTTTCATGAACTTTTTTCATTGTTCATGAACAATACTGAAGATGTGTACACATGAGAAAGTGGCATAGATCTGAAAGAGAGTTCTTCAATGATACCTAATAATAAGTAATAGGCCAATGATGCCATTAATGTGTTCCTTTTGTTTTCTTTAGTTTTTAAAAATGTGCAGACAAAATTGTATCCTTTTCTGTGCCCATAGAAAGACAACCAGGGCTAGTATTCCCATGTAGGAAAAACTACATTAATTTCAGCTAACTAATTATTAGCTTGGGAATGCTCCCAAACAAGCATTAGTGAGAGAACAGGTAACACTGTAAGCTCTTTTGGTCTACTTCAATAATTCAGAAGTAACTATCTCCCCTCCCCTCTTTTTTCAGATATGACTGACTGTTTTCCATGCCAAGGAGATCATTATCCAAATAAGAATAAAAATGCATGCCTTCCCAAAGTTGTAACTTTCTTGTTCTATGATGAACCTTTGGGGATTGGTGTATATGTTGCTGCTTTTTCATGTTCTTTCATAACAGCTTTGGTTTTATGGATATTTATGAAGCACCATGATACTCCCATAGTCAAAGCTAACAACAGGAACCTCACCTACAGTCTCCTTATCTCCCTCTTTCTCTGCTTCCTTTGTGCATTCCTATTTATTGGTCAGCCTAATTGGATGACATGTCTCCTTCGACAAACTGCTTTTGGCATGATATTCTCAATGGCTGTTACTTGTGTGTTTGCAAAAACCATGACTGTGGTTCTGGCTTTCATGGCTACTAAACCAGGATCTAGGATGAGGAAGTGGATTGGGAAAAGATTATCCATCGCTGTTGTTCTTTCTTGCTCCCTTATTGAAGCTGGAATTTGTATGATATGGTTGGCAACCTCACCACCATTCCCAGTCATGGAACAAACATTCCATGACTAATGAAATTTTATTAGAATGCAATGAGGGCTTCGATGCAATGTTTTACAATGTCCTGGGCTACATGGGTTTCCTGGCTCTTGCCAGTTTCATTCTGGCTTTCCTTGCCAGGAAATTGCCAGACAGTTTCAATGAAGCCAAGTTTATAACTTTCAGCATGTTAGTGTTTTGCTGTGTCTGGGTATCCTTTGTGCCAACCTACCTGAGCACACATGGTAGGTGTGGAGATCTTCTCCATCTTGGCATTTGGTAGTGGGCTGCTCAGCTGCATAATTTTTCCCAAATGTTACATTATTATGCTAAAGCCTGAACTGAATGAAAGAGAACAACTAATAAGGAGGAAACCTTTAAAACTATAAGTAGTTTTCTGGTGTAACTTACACACAAGATTTTCCCCAAACCTCTCCTAAGCTTATTCACATTGTTCACCCAAAAGCCTACATTTTAATCAATGCAAAAGACAAGCTGTTCTTGAAAGAGTTGTCTGTCTTTCTGAATGACATCTTGGGATATCTGTTTTAATTTTTTATTCAACTTATTAATTCTGAAATTAAACAGCAATGCATAAGTGGCATATTCTAATCACAACAATTTATATTAACTGTTGTATGGATAATTTCTTTATAGTCATTTCTAAAGAGACACAACACACAGAAAGGAAAGGAAAGGAAAGGAAAGGAAAGGAAAGGAAAGGAAAGGAAAGGAAAGGAAAGGAAAGATACAGTGTTCTCTTCAAGGGTTAAAAGGTATTCAGTGGATACTTCAGTGTATTCAAAGAGATTTAATAAAATATCAGACTAAAAGAATCTCTAAATTGGACATTTCATCACATCATATGGGCTATTTACACTGGGAAATATCCGTTAATTGTTGCCACATAGCATAGTGGCTCATAGCACCCAGGGTGTCTAGTCTTTCTTCAGCCTCTCTTTTTTGGGAGCAAGGGTAGTCAGCCTGAACAAGCATTCTCATGTGATGCCTGATGTGTCGTGGATAATGATTCAGATTCAGAATAGGAGGAATGCCTCAGTGAGATTGGGAAGGATGGGTTGGTGTAAGATCATGAGATACAACAATAGGAGTAGGAGGGGATGATTATCTCAAGGCCAGCTGCTTTGCTCTGCTGCATCTTTTCTGGCAATAACTCAGGGAAACCATCAGTGGAAGGGACTGTTGAGGATGAGTTGCTCCCAGCCACGGCCCAGGCCCTCCCCTCTGAGCTGGACCCCATGGCGAGGCACCAGGAGAGGTGAGAAGTGCAATTAAATGACCAGCAAGCAGAGAGGAGGCATGCTTGCTTTCAGAGAGTCCCTCCCAAAGGGATGGCATGCAAAAAGTTCCATAAGGAGAATTTCAGATCATGTGTTTATTTTCTTTGGAACATGCATCTTTCTCAAGTAGACAGCCCTTGTGAAGAATGGCTTGCATTTCCTTGATGGAACCAGGCCTTGCCTTTTGTCCTCTTTGTCTTGTTCCTCAGTGCTAATAAATTAATTGGAGATAGTACATCTGCTCAAATATAATCAATGTAACTTTTTCAAGAAATCCCAAAGAGAATTTAGTACTTTGAGTCCCCTGTAATTACCCCTGTAATTAATTTGGAAGCCTACAAAACCCCATTGTTATTTAGCAGCCAATAACAAAACTAATAAAAAGTCTGTGAATTATGACCACAGTTCATCATTCATTCTATCTCTCTTCCATCGAATTCAGAAGAATTTGGAAAAAGGTTTAGAGAGAAACAGGGCTTCGTTACTTCAATCTTTGATGTTTCACATTTTAAACTCCAGTGCTGGGGCCCATGGAGATAGTTCTTCATCTACAAATAAGGACAACTGGATCCAGTGTTAACACATATACTGAGAATGAGTGCCTTAGTGATCATGTCAGTGGCACTGCTTCCCCACATGGTTTGTAAAACTCATGCTGCTAAATGTGGGATCCCGGATCCTTACCACATTCTTCATGAGTATTATAAGCCAGGGCAGATAATCATTGGTGGAGTTGTTTCACAGAGCTTCATCCTCTCCAGTCCCAAAGACTTTCAAGAACAACCTCCTGAGAAATCATCTGATGATCCCATGTAAGTTGTCTATAGTTTACCTTTCAACCGTGTTCTCTAACATGCCAATTGTATGGTCAAATCTGAGCTTGACTGGAATTGCCATGGCACCATCTCCACCTCTGTTCACTTCTCCCCATTACCTTCATTTAGAATATTTCACAAATGCACCAGAAGTTTGTTTTCCAGTTGACCCACCTAATTGATAAGGTGCAATGCTCCTTTAGATGCCATGTACATAAAAGCCATGACAATAAGAAGTTATGAAATTGCATGGAATTCACATGCTTGGACTGGGACTGGAAGTAGCCAGCAGGCTGAGACCTATTAGGCTGTTGTATTGTAATGGAGGTGAAGTGGATATGCAAATAACATGTACAGAAAACAGGTGCTTTAACTTACACAAACAGATAATTAGAATACATTGAGAATCTGAAATATTATTTTGCTTATGATTATTAAGGAATTGCTTTTGATTATCATTGTGATTCATTAGCATTTGCTTTCTTCTATTTTTCTTTCTTTCCTCTGCTCATTTCTTTTTTATACAGTTTGCCATAGTGTTGACCAACATCTGATGTTAGGCACGATCCTTTCTTTCTATTCACACACATTGTTCCCTCATATTCAGCATATTGAATATACAAGACATATCAATCAACACAATAATGCACATCCACTTTTAAATTCTGTATTCCAAATAATATATATGTTCTATATTCTTAGAGTACCTGCAGTTCAATGAATTCAAACTTTTCAAGAAATGTGCAGTCAATGCACTGCCTTTTCCACTTTCATTGCCCATGGGAGCTCCATGGCCATGCTTTTAAAGTTGTTACAGCTTGAAGCAGTTTACATTGAGGTAGCTTTCATATATCACCACATTTGAATAGCTTTTGTATTTGCAGCTAAAGTACACAGAGTTCTGCAATGGCTTTGACTGAGAATGTGTACACTGATAATTTTAGAATATGAAAATTACTCCAGCTTTCATGTAAAAAGAATTAGTTTTTACTTCTTCTAGTTTCTTGTCTAGTACAACCTGATCTATTTCACCTGCTTAAGAGGGTTGGTCATCTAATGGTATAATGGGGAAATTATGTCCTGCTTGAACTGAATTGCACTAAGAGATACAATTCTTGTTTGTTTGGTCTCTTTGTCCCAGTCAAATTATGTTACACACAAGATTAATGTTTATCTGTAATGCCTACAATCCAAGTTTGGATAAACAAGTAGCAAATGCTGCTGAAGTGTCAAGTTTCTTTTCAATTTGAAACTTGAAAACATTAAGTCCAGCATTAAATGGAATGAAATCCATCAGTTAATGGCCACAGAAGTAATAATGAACCAAGAAGAAAACATAATATTACACCATGTGGAGCAAACTTGTAAAACATGAATATGCACACCTTTTTGTAGTGTAGTGCCCAAGAACTACCAGCACATTCTTGCCTTGTTATTTGCTGTAAAGGAGATCAATGAAAATCCTGAGATCTTGCCAAATGTCACCTTGGGATTCCAAATGTATGACATTTATTCGGATGCTGAAATGACCTATTGTGGCACATTGCAACTTATTTCAACAAAGAACAGATTTGTCCCCAACTTCAAGTGTGACATCCAGGACAATCTGATTGCAATCATTGGGGCACTTCATTCAGATGCAACCCACCAGATAGCAAACATCTTGGGTATCTACAGAATTCCACAGGTAGGAGACATATGGTCAGTACAGAAAAGCAAGTATTTGTGCACATTTTCCCCCAGCTGTGGCTTTGCACTTCAAAAATAAGGAGATATCACTATGTGTGTGAATGCCATAGCCAAATTAAGTAAATCAATATTCAGTATTAATTCATAGTGATTATTTCACAGTAAAGGAAGAACATCCTGCTTTGCACTCAGATCATGCTAACCCCATGGATACATTCTGAATCTTGCTGAAAGTGGCACTTGAGAAAGAGGAGTAAGAACAAGCATGCACTGACTCACTGCTGCCAAAGAGAGCCTCTACAGTATGTAAAAGTTCTCACCCTCTGGAGAACTCAGTTTTTCCAGGGTTCTGCATCACACAGAAAACAGATAAAACAGGGTGGCAGCTGTAAAGTCTGGTCCTGAAAATGAGGAGGGTATAAAGAACAGTGATGGAGAGTTTGGAATGTTTAATGTTCCTTCACCTCTTGTGTATTTGTGAGATCCCCACAACCAAAGATCAACTATATTATCTATATGCTATATGGAAATATATGCAGGTTGTAAACATTTCAAGAATCCATCCACTGATTCAGTGCCCATTAATTCTTCAGCTCTTCATGCTGAGCCCTCTTTACTGGAGTAGAGGGAGACCTTTCCTTTGGGTTTGTTTCTCAATCTTTTCTCTTGAGAACATCAAGGACCACATAGTTTCCATTCCATTTCTTTATTGTAACTTATCCTTACTTAAAGCTATTGTGGCAAAATACTTTGTGCAATACAGGAACAAACTATATTACCTCAAGCAGGTTTGCTGGACTGGCCACTTTTATTTTAAAGCACAAAAGGCTCTTATTTGGATTGGGTAAGCATCATTTTCTCATCAGTACACCCCCCCCCCCATTGTACTAGCCCACCAGTGTGCTCTCAAACATCTAGTTTGAACTCCTAAAATGGAATAGAGGAGAAATATAAAATTTAATGATATTCAGAATGTGTAGCTCCTTCCACAAGCAAATAATACTATCACATGTGTGTCAGGAGAAAAAAGAGGAGGGGAAGAAAAGGAAAACAAAATAACAGCAGAGTGACAAC